>OY482674.1:3150003-3750003 GCA_960531455.1 Urophora cardui
AAGTATGTACATTAAGCCGTATCACGTTATATGGACAAAAAAAAAGTTGAGTGTGTGTCAGTTTTATTTGAACACTTATGTCGAAAAAATATTTTTGGTGTAAAAATTTTTTTTTTTAGGCCCGCGTTAAAAACAGCTAAATCGCGTTTTTTGTAATAACTTCCTTATTTGATGTCGGATCTCTATGATCTTAATGTCGCAGAAAAGTTCTCGCTCAGCACTATATTTGGCCCATATAAAGTTTCGACCTCAAAGGTTGTTCTGAGTTTTACCTTTAAAAATTTTGAAGTTACTAACCCTAGATTTTTTTATTTTTATCACTAATACAAAGCTCTCAAAAAACAATGAGGAATCCCCCAAAAAAATTCTAGCCTTTATTCACAAACAAAAAAGTTATAACGTTGTAAAATGATACACTTGTTTTTTTTTTTATAAAAAATTACCACAGAGTAACGGCGAAACACGTCAGCTTATTTTTTGGCTCCAGATTACGATGGCGTTTTAAGAAAGTCCGGAGATTTCGAGATATTTTAGAAAACATTTTCAGTTTTCACATACAAAGCGATCCGATGGGGGGGGGGGGGGGGGTGGCTTATGAGTAACTATTGTTGAGGTAATAAAAATAGACATATATGTCTATAAAGTGCATATGAGAGGGATGAGAATACCCTGCAAATAAATTCCAATTTGTTTTAAACGTTCGAAACCTGCACTGAAAAAACAACTTACTCAGATTATGGAAAAATGAGAATGTTTCGGCGCTAAAGACATATTTTCATTGTTTTGATGTACAATTTTCTTTAAATCAAGGAATAAAAACCACGTTTTAAAGAAAATTGTATTCAAAACAATGAAAATATGTCTTTAGCGCCGAATCATTCCCATTTTTCCATAATCTGAGTAATTTTTTTGAGTGTGAGCAAAGTAATATAAGCGACAAAGAATTCACTTTCAGAGCTCTGAAACTTCTTTCATAAATATCTCTATTTGGTCATTTTCGGTCTCGGTTATCATAGATAAGAAGATGTTTTCTGGAGTAAAGTAAAGTCCGTTGTTTTAAATTGTAGGCTGAATGATTAACTGCATTTCTAGGGGCAGACGACGCATCCAGCGTAAGTATTGATAATACATTTAGACTTCCGTTGTCTTTTCAGGCGCGTATAATTTTACAACGAACTCTAGCAATTTTCTAAATAACTTGGATGATTTTAAGATACGCACGGATGCAGAAATCGTGAAGCCGTTGTAAGCCAGCGCGCTGTGCTTAGAGATCCCACTTGAATACTTACCAAATCTTCACTACAGCCATTATCATTCAATATACATACGTAACGTTGATCAGCACGAATAGTCCAATCATCAATCATTTTTTGCATATCATGTATCCAGTATTGGTAGCTGTTCCATCGCAGCACAACATTCTCAAGTCAAGCGAGGACTTAGAATACTTTTTAATCAAAAACTCATACTATGTGGCGTTACTGCCTCATATAAATAGAACTTGCGATAATTTTTCAAAAAACAAGTTCTCTGATTTTAAAACGGTATAACTTTTTTGTTTGTGAATAAAGGCTACAACTTTTTTAGCGGAGTCCTCATGGTTTTTTGAGAGCTTTGTATTAGTGATAAAAATAAAAAAATCGAGGGATAGTAACTTCAATATTTTTAAAGGTAAAACTCAGAACAACCTTTGAGGTCGAAACTTTATATGGGCCAAATATAGTGCTGAGCGTGACCTTTTCTGCGACATTAAGATCATAGAGATCCGACATCAAATAAGGAAGTTATTACAAAAAACGCGATTTAGCTGTTTTTAACGCGGGCCTAAAAAAAAAATTTTACACCAAAAATATTTTTTCGACATAATTGTTCAAATAAAACTGACACACGCAAACTTTATTTTCGTGATACGGCTTAATGTACATATGTACCTATACATACATTGAAGAGGAAATCTTATTTACAGAAAGTGAAGGAAAAAGACACCGCCGTTTCAGTTCGTCTCCCTGCTTGACTAGGGTTGCTCCCCAATACATGAAAGGAGATATTTTTACAAGAATTTAATATTAAATTAATTACAACTTAAAATCAAAGTGGTAAAGGTTTCGCTACGTATGTAGTTTTATATTGTTTTATAACAAAATAGGATGTCCTGAGAATATGCACGGTAGTCCAACGCAGAATCACTCTTGCCAACAAGTGCTACTTTGGACTAGGTACCTACATACATAAGTAGGCAATTGAAAAGTGCAGTCCTTTTTCGACGAACAAAAATCTTACTCTACAAGACGCTCGTCCTTATTGTTCTGGTCGAACTTCTGGCTTACAAAATTAGGGGATTCACAACCTGTCATATTGCGTCATATCGTCATAAGTCATAATATTTTGTTGGTGCATTCTAGGCTATATGTGTACTAAATAAATAAAACTCTGCACGATATGTTTTTGAGTCGTCGTATTTGATCAGCTGTTTTTGTTTACTTCTTCACAGGGCTTCGGAAAAGTCTTTTATAACTATTTCCAATAGATGGGCACTTTTAAGTACCAGTAGTAATTCATTATTTTTACCCTTTTTACTGCTTACTTAAAATTTTTTACAGTATTAAGTATCGCTTTACTTATTACTTAAAATTTTTTACAGTATTTTACTTACTACTGTAAAAAGTTTACAGTATTTCAGTATTATTTACTGTTTACTGTAAGACTACTGAAGTAGCGAGGGTACAGTAGTCTAAGAATTGGCATACACACACACGCTCACTGATGAGCACAAACGCATGCGTTAACGAGCATATGAGGTATGATGCCCAATAACCATAATAGAAAAAAATCTCGAACGTTGAAAAAACGTTTATACACATTTCTAATTCCAGAGCATTTTGAAATTCACAATTAAACGTACCTATTCTCAATTTTTTCTCAAATATACCAAGGTAAGTACCCAGGTATGTATAAATTAAGGATATGAAAATAAAAACTATGTATATTTTTACCACAATGCTCGGTAAAACGTCAGGAAGCAAAAATTTACTTAATTTTTTTTTTATAAAATCTTAACCTAGAATACAATTAAGATATTTGTTGCCACTGCTGCAAATAACATTTGGATGAAAAGAAATTTTATTTTTTCAATTGATTTATAAGTAAATTTTTGCTTCCCGACGTTTTACCGAGCATTGTGGTAAAAATATACTTTTTATTTTCATATCCTTAATTTATACATACCTGGGTACTTACCTTGGTATATTTGAGAAAAAATTGAGAATGGGTACGTTTAATTGTGAATTTCAAAATGCTCTGGAATTAGAAATGCGTATAAACGTTTTTTCAACGTTCGAGATTTTTTTCTATTATGTTTATTGGGCATCATACCTCAGATGCTCGTTAACCCATGCGTTTGTGCTCATCAATGTGCGTGTGTGTATGCCAATTCTTAGACTACTGTATCCTCGCTACTTCAGTAGTCTTACAGTAAACAGTAAATAATACTGAAATACTGTAAACTTTTTACAGTAATAAGTAACGCGGTACTTAATACTGTAGAAAATTTTAAGTAGTAAGTAAAGCGATACTTAATACTGTAAAAAATTTTAAGTAATAAGTAACGCGTTACTTATTACTGTAAAAAAATTTAAGTAAGCAATATTCGTTTACTGCTTACTGCTTGCTTTACTGAATTACAATTTTAGTTCATTATGCCCATCTATGCTATTTCCGTACAATATTTTAATATGACATATGACTTTATGACACTTTGTGAATCACCTAAATGTGTATAAAAAGTTATAAATTTTTCTGTGTTTATTTTCATAAAATTTTATGCCATTCCGCCTTAAGCGTTCACACTCACGCTCAGGTGTGTAGCTTTTAGTTCCAGCAACACTTGTGTTTGTATGTAAATATCTCCACTTGTTTACTTTCCTCTCCTTTGTTTTTTCAGCTACATCTTTTTGTCAGCTTCATTTTTCATTGCTTTGAATTTTGCATTTTTGTTTAATTCTTTTAGATTTTCTTCCTAGTTTTAGCTGCTTTTTATCTGTTATTTTATTATTATATTCAAATTGACTAAGTTTTTCTAGTAAATATTCAATTAATTTTGCATAGCTTTTATTGTACTATGTAACTTTTGAAAAGTAAATAGGATTTCCAAATAAGAAAAATCATAATACATACCTTCATAAAGTACATATCGCCCGTTGTATGCAATAGGGATTTAACTCGAAATTTTCGATTTCTGGGATTTTTCCATATTTCAATAACTGGGTCGTGCCTTTGAGTCTAGTCTAGTAAAATACTCAAAAAGTTAAAAATGGCGGAAATAAAAGTGATTTTGTAGTTAGCCGTAGAAGAAAACTATTTGAAATTATAAAAGTTTATTTGCGTTTTCCCAAAAAAAAAAATTTTTTTTGAGTTAAATCCCTATTGCATAAAAGTGCGATATTGAAAAATACCTTTTAAATATTGGATACGGAGATAGTAGATAAACATACATATTTATAGTGCACAACATTGAAATTTATTCATATTGTAAGTATTATTTTTTAATCTTATACCCTATTTTATTTTACTTTACTTTATTTTATTTTATTTTATTTTATTTTATTTTATTTTATTGTTATTTGGTTTTTGCTTATTTTTCCCCATTTTCTTATCCATCCGCCATTCTAAACGAAGGAGCAGCAACCATTACGACAAAGCATTCGCATAGAGTCTATGCCACAGACGTTGGTATTTGAAAGGAATTAAGTTGGCGAAGCGTTGAAAGCAAAAATGCAAAACACCAACAAAAATTTGTTTTCTTTTTGTTTTTATTATTTTCACCTCCTATGTATAGGTCTGCCACCAATTCCTTTGTAAGCTTTTGTTCTCGTTGGCGAAACTTATCGCCTGGTTGGTTGGTTCGTTAGTTTGTTCGTTGTTTGGTTGGTGCTGATATTTTTGTATACTTTTTTTGGCGTTGGATTTGCATGAAAATGCTTCCCAACGTGCATTCATATCATGCACAGTTATACATGCCGCTGTGGTGCAGTGGGTAGAGTGCTCGCCTGCTATGCCAGAGGTCTCGGGTTCAAACCACGGTCCGAGCAAAAACACCAAAAAAATTTTTCTAATTAGTAAAAATCCAATTATTGGGATTTTTAAGAGCAGCGGTCACCTCTCGGCAGTGGGCGGCATACCCTCCGAGAGTATTTCTGTCATGAAAAAGCTTCTCACAAAAAATGCATTCGCCGTTTGGAGCCGGCATAAAACTGTAGGTCCACCCAATCAGTAGGAAAAAAACAAAAAGGAGCACACCTCGAATTGGGAGAGAAGCTCGGCCATAAAACTCGTCAGAGTTATAATAGCGCCATTGTATTATATTATTATTATATGTAAATCTACAGTCATAACTTTCAGCATATGTACATTTTTGCACACCAACTACTCCATAAACTTGTTCAACCGAATGCGGGCGGCTTTATTATGCACTGCTAAAAATGCAAATATGTATACTCCTATCTACATACATATTTAAACAAGTGCATGGATTTGTCGATGGCATGGAAATATTTGCATAAATTCATACATAAACTCGGTTATATTAGCTTAGATGTATGTATGTATGAATTTGTGCTTTTTTATGTGCTTCTTATGTCTATCGCTACTGCTCCGCCAAGTAAACTCTAAATTGAGATATGAAAACTTGATAGAGAACCGCAAACATTATGCCGTATGCCATATCCTACACGGAATGTCAAAAATTAAATATGGCATCAATTTTAATATAGTTTGTGGAATAATTCATTCACTTTGAAAATTTTGTATAGAATTCAGTTCTATGCGGCATGTGATTCGAGGTTCTAATAACTATTGGTATCTAAAGAGAGCGAATTACATCTCGTGCAGACGTGCTATTAGTGTAGACTTTTTTGCATACATATGTACATATAGGTATGGGGCTCGATGAATTGCACGATCGGTTAGATCTGCTGAATTTTTGTTCGACGAGGTGTTCGGTTTCATTACCTTTAACAGGTGATTTGTAATATTACCAAAAACTCTGTTAACCATTATCCGATAACGGCAACAACAAATTCCAAGTATCGCACAATTTTTGAAAAAATGTAGCTAGCACATATTGAAATATTTAAATAACTTAATTTCATTTTGAATTCAGTAAACATTTCATTCATGGCCAAAATCAATAAAAGCCCGTCTCCACATAACTTGATTCGGCAGAGAAACATGTAGCAAAACATCTCGCTCAATAACCCGTCTCCACGTGGCTTATCGTGATTCAGTTGGACATTTCTCTTTCTTGTTCTTCTTAAATGTTTGTATGTTTGCTTATTTTTGCGTCTTTGTTTTGGTCTGTGTGAGATTTCGATAGATTTTCGATAAAAAATTAGAGAAGACATCGATATCATCGAGGTTGGCAAGATGATTCAGAATGAAACAGTGTTTCAATCTTCACTCGCTCTCAGAAATTTGTATGGAAATTGGCGAGTTTCGGCACTGGTTTCCGCGTCGAAACAAGATTGAGAGAGAAAATGCAGAAAAAAAGAGCGAAACACATTATGTGGAGACATGGTATAAAAATGCGCCGCCTCCTCACCTCAATAACCGGCGAAATTCTCGTGAAATTTCATTATTAATGTAGGTACATAAAATGTTTGCGTATACATAGCATATTTAGTATGTACATTGTACATTTATAAATACATACATACAAACAAGAATGCAGGGACCGTAACGGTTATAAGTGATATCCAAAAAGTTGATTTTTAACGATTACTTTCTGAGTTTTATTTTTTGCTCAGAAAACAAAAGTTTTTTCTTGAGTTTTATTTTTCGATCAGAAAATAAAAGTTATTTTTTGAGTTTTATTTTTCCCTCAGAAAATAAAAGTTTTTTTCTAATTTTTTTTTTTGATCAGAATATAAAAGTTATTTTTTGAGTTTTATTTTTCCCTCAGAAAATAAGTTATTTTTTGAGTTTTATTTTTCCATCAGAAAATAAAAGTTATTTTTTGAGTTTTATTTTTCGATCAGAAAATAAAAGTTATTTTTTGAGTTTTATTTTTTTGCTCAGATAATAAAAGTTTATTTATAAATTTTACGTATTTATGTGACGCGAGCACATATATACTATTAAAAATGTAATTTTATGTATGTATGTGAGTAGGTACATAAATATGTGGCATTTAGAAACTCTGTAAGACAGAAATAAAGTTGTTGTATGTGAAGCATTTACTTAAATCTAATAACTTTAAACGAGCAATTCTTATATATATATATACATATGTATATATATATATATATATATATGTATATATACAAGGATTGCTCGTTTAAAGTTATTAGATTTAAGTAAATACTTCACATGCAACCACTTTATTTCTGTCTTACAGAGTTTCTAAATGCCACATATTTATGTACCTAATCACATACATACATAAAATTACATTTTTAATAGTATATATGTGCTCGCGTCACATAAATACGTAAAATTTATAAATAAACTTTTATTATCTGAGCAAAAAAATAAAACTCAAAAAATAACTTTTATTATCTGAGCAAAAAAATAAAACTCAAAAAATAACTTTTATATTCTGATCGAAAAATAAAACAGAAAAAAACTTTTATTTTCTGAGGGAAAAATAAAACTCAAAATATAACTTTTATATTCTGATCGAAAAATAAAACTCAGAAAAAAACTTTTATTTTCTGAGGGAAAAATAAAACTCAAAAAATAACTTTATATTCTGATCAAAAAATAAAACTCAGAAAAAAACTTTTATTTTCTGAGGGAAAAATAAAACTCAAAAAATAACTTTTATATTCTGATCGAAAAATAAAACTCAGAAAAAAACTTTTATTTTCTGAGGGAAAAATAAAACTCAAAAAATAACTTTTATATTCTGATCGAAAAATAAAACTCAGAAAAAAACTTTTATTTTCTGAGGGAAAAATAAAACTCAAAAAATAACTTTTATATTCTGATCGAAAAATAAAACTCAGAAAAAAACTTTTATTTTCTGAGGGAAAAATAAAACTCAAAAAATAACTTTTATATTCTGATCGAAAAATAAAACTCAGAAAAAAACTTTTATTTTCTGAGGGAAAAATAAAACTCAAAAAATAACTTTTATATTCTGATCGAAAAATAAAACTCAGAAAAAAACTTTTATTTTCTGAGGGAAAAATAAAACTCAAAAAATAACTTTTATATTCTGATCGAAAAATAAAACTCAGAAAAAAACTTTTATTTTCTGAGGGAAAAATAAAACTCAAAAAATAACTTTTATATTCTGATCGAAAAATAAAACTCAGAAAAAAACTTTTATTTTCTGAGGGAAAAATAAAACTCAAAAAATAACTTTTATTTTCTGAACGAAATTTAAAAATCAAAAAATAACTTTTATTTGCTGAGGGAAAAATAAAACTCAGAAAATAACGATTAAAAATCAATTTTTTTATAAAAATAGAAAAAATAAAAGTTAATGCACCTAGAGGTAGTCTGCGTTACGGTGATTACATCTGTGTACTTTTTTTAGTCAAAATTTAAAAAATAACGATTATTTGCAATCCCTGCAAGAATGTACAATTCGAAACAGATTGGCCTCAAACGCCGCAAAATCAAAATCCTTCGAACGTGTTGCTGAATATTTAATTGGAAATTTCAACAGAAGCCGAGCTGAGCTGAGCTGAGGCAGCGAGTTGTACAGCGAGCAAAGTTGGAATACTAAAGCGATTAGGTAGACAAATACGAGCTGAATAAATACATGTATGTATATACCAGGCGCGGATCCACGATTTCGGCAAGTGGGGGTTTTGAAAATTTATTTTTTTGGAAGATGTTTTTTAAGGGCATACGCTGGTGAAAATATGGACTAATACCACCTACTATTATTATTCTATATACTAGTTGCGCCATTTCCCGCACCTTAAAAACACCAAACTCAAAACCCTCCAAATTAACAATATGTATGTCATCACATAAAGTGCAGGAGATTTCAATTGAAGTTCTAAAGAACATATTTATGTATGTAAATTTTTGCATTGGTTCGTGCGAATGAGTATCGTATGGTATTGGTGGCAAATTGATCATCAATTTCACTTACACTTGCATTTAAAGCCAAAAAAAAATAAGAATATATGTATGTAGTACTTTTTGGTTATATTTAAATTTTTAATAGAATTTTTCTTGTTATTGTTTTTATATACTCAAATTTTTAAAAGGTTAATTTAAACAAGAATTGCGAAATACCTCTGAAAAAGGCAATTTCTTCAACGATTCAGACATTTCTGACCAAATTAATTCTGTACAATCCCGATAAAAATAGGGATAAGAAGGAAAAGAAAATAAATTTGCGATTTGGCAATTTGCGAATAGCATTTGACAAATTTGATTTTATGCACGTGCGTCCAAAGGTACCTACATGAACTTTTGTCGCATGTAGGTACATATTTTGGATGTTATGTGGTGTGCCCAGTATACATGAATAAAATATATATTTTTTTAATCATTTTTAAATTTTTTTTTTAATTTTTAAATAAATAAAAAAAAAACAAAAAAAAAAAATACAAGCCACAGGCAGGATTAAAACCGCGATTGACAAAATGCGAATCAAAGGCGCTACAGCCAGTGGCGTAGCTAGAGAATTTTTCGGGGGGGGTCACAGCCAATGTAAAAAATTTACCAAAATTAAAATTACCAAATGATACAAATCGCTAGCTTAGAATGCAAATTTTGTAAGTCCTTTTTTAAAACTTTGTAGGAGAGACAAAAAACATAAAAGAAAAAAAATTCGAAATGAAAAAAAATTTCTGTTCATATAAATATTTTGGACTTACACAATTTTTTTCGCTTTTTGGACTTACACAATTTGCGTATCACTGAATAACAACGAGTAGAAATATGACAAGTATCTCAGACTTGTTTAGCGCGGTGCGTATTTGATTTTTCTAGCGTTCTGCATAAAAATACACTTTTTCATAAAAGTGGACTTACACAGTTTGCACTCTAAGCTAGCGAAATGTAATTTTTTCAGACTATAATTTAACATTTTAGTACACAAATATCGCTTATAATACATATATCAAACTCTTAAGGCCCTTGGCCACTTAAAATCTGGAATGTTAAGAAGTGTATACATATGTGTGAGTGTCGGGTGATTGACGCAAATATCTAAAAGATTTGATTCTCATCAACGCGAGCCCGAACAAGAACGTGTAGCACGACGACTGCCGATTGCACTAATACACACAAAAGAACTCACACATACACACTGCTTGACATGCCAGATTGTCAGTTGCCAAGGGCCTTTAACTATACTTCAAGAGTTAGTCTCATATTCTCTTCTGGAAATCTACGCGCATAGGTACTCTGAAAAAAATACCCGTAGTTAAACCAACAACTTTCCATTGTTGAATCTCCGTCTTTGATTCAACAGCAAAAGTATTTGTTTTTACAGCAAAGTTTTTGATCCAACAATTTATTCAAAAACGGGCGTTGTTGTTTCAAAAACTTGCTTGCCTTTAAAAAATTTTTTGTGAGAAAACCAACAAAAAAAAAAATAATGATGGAGAGAAGATGAAGAGAAAAATCCAAAAAAAGTTTATTTTTAGCAACAATTTTCTCCCCGTTGTTGATTTAAAGGCAAAAGTATTTGACCCAACAGTTTCCGCTGTAAACAAAACTAATGAGAACAAATTTTTTTAAATTTTGTTTTTACAATGATTCAAATAATTCATGGATTCCCTTTTAGGAAATGGAAGTATAAATAGGTTACTAGAATTCAATATAATGTTGAATGTTCCACTATGTGATGATTGGATAGAATTTCAGGTTGATGTCATGGTTCGAATCCGGAGGAGAATATAAAATAAAGAAGAAAAATCAGAATAAGAAATAAAGATAGCAACCAGTGAATGATAAGAAGGAGAGAAGAATAGGAGAACAAGCGGAGGCTACATATTTGCAGTTGGGACCCGGGCGGAGAGAAGATGAAGAGTAAAATGCAAACAAAAATTTATTTTTAGGTGAAAATTTTTTCCAACAATCTCCATTATTGACTTAAATCAACAACGCTCGCACCTTTGAAACAACAACGGAGCGTTGTTGGGCACATTTCAACTGCGGAAAGTAGTTGATTTAACAGCGAAAGTCTTTAGATTTACAACGTTTTTTTTTTTGAGTAGATTTTCAAGTTTTATGCGCCCCAAATTGAATTTTGTAAAATTGTTACAATTACAGAAAAAAAAAAACATACCCACATATTGGAAATAGAATGGGGAACAATAATTCACCGCTTTTTTCCCGACCCCATACTCTGCACTTGCCCCAGATGGTCGTAACTTAGCATATCTGAAGTTAATTTTTTTGTTTTTTCTACATATTTTTAAGTGCTAGTTTCAACTTAAAAATTTATTATTTAAATCATTTCATTTAAGTAATCGTGATGAATCCTAAAGGTTCAAGTAATTATTAACACTTTTCAATAATATCCTTGGTTTCCAATAATTCTAAGTTTATAATTTTAAGCTTTTAAAGTTGGGATATTTAAAAAAAAATTATCACTCTTTTTCATGTTAAAAATTGGTTTTGTTATGTTGCTCTGTCAGACTCAGTCAAATTAACCCTCGGACATGATATCTAGTACAATTAGTAGTTAGCCGACAAAAAATTACGTCGCACAAAGCCGCACTTCACTACTAGATACAGGGTTTTTCATATGCACCTACAATAATTTTCTTTTTGTGCTTTATATTTAATTTTAATGCTTATATTTCTAACGCATATCTTGGTTAATGTAGGTGATGCTCGAAAGTAACCCAGATATTTAGCAGCGATTATTGTTAACTTTTTAGGCAGTATTTTTAGTATTTCCAATTTTTCAAAGTTAAGGAAGTACTTATCATAAAAAGGGGCTAAGAATTATAAAGCTACATTTTTTAGAAGATTTTTGAGTATGCAATTTTGCAGCTCATTCAATTGTAATATAATAATATGCAACATTCAACTTTTTGAAAAATTTCATTGGCTTTTCGGAAATTTTAATTCGAACGGTCTCACGTACATATAACGCAAACACCCTACAGAAAAAAATTACTAAAATCGACGGAATTTTTCTCAGCATTGAGAATTTCACTTTTTACACTAAAATTGGTTGGCTACATAACAGTACACTTAAAAATCTCCTCAAAATCTTCTATAAATTCTGGCTGCGCTTTGAAATTTTTAATCCACTTTTAGAAATTTCTACGATTTTTCGGATTTTTCCATAAGCTTAGAAATCCTGCTTAAGGCGATTTTTATTGAAAAATTGTTTACATTTTTAAACGAAAATAAGAGAGTCAAATTTTCGACAGAACTGTTTGAAATAAATTTAAAAACTCTGGCGTATGATTTTTTTTTTTGAGTCACTGTATATATTTTTCAATAAAATCGACTTTTAACTAGAGCCCTAGATACCCGGGTATCGAGCAATTCGATCTGATCGTTTTTGTTTGAAGCCCGTTTGTTGTTCAAATGCCCGTACAAACATTCGAGCATTCGAGCATTCGAGCTTACAAACAAAAAAATGTGTATCGGAAAAACAAAAATAAAAAAACTACATATAAAGAAAAAAAAAAAATAATAAACAAAAGAAAAAAAACAAACTTCAAAATACCCGAATTGTTCAAATGCCCGTACAAAAATACGGGTAATAAACAAACAAACAACTCTTCGAGCATTTGAACAACAACTGTTCGGGCTACTCGAAAATGTTCAAAAAAAATCGAGAGCTCTACTTTTAACACAAATTATTAAAATTTTGCATTAAACAAGCAATTTGGAATAGATGTACGCAATAAAATATTTCTACCTATGTATGTGCTACGGTTATAAATAATAATTTTCTTATATAATTTAGTTTTTTAATATTCCATTTTGACAGACATTAAGTCTCAAGTTCAGATACTCTTATACATTGCATATTTATTCCCATTATACTAATATTATTTGATTAAGATGATAAGTAATTGAAAGAAAACTTGAAATTTAAATAATTGGCGTTACTTTTCTGTTATTAGCATGTTAATAACAGCAATAACGTATAATAATTGTAGCGTTTGTTGAGCCGTAGGAAAGTGCAGGATCCGTAGGAATTTTACCACAAAAGAGCGAATATAAATAAGTACAAAGAATGTAATAGCGTTTTCTTTTCTACACAAAAATGTCGCACTCATGTAGTGCCTTCAAAAAGTTGTGTTCTTTTGTTAAATGAGTGCAATCATCGCAGTCCACATCGCTATCTTTTCTCAAAGGGCAATCCTAAAAAAATTCGAAAGGGCAAGATTTCTTGCCCTCTGTGCTATCGACGGGGCATACAATGACCCTGTCAAACAGCTGATCAATAACAATAACGAATAAAAAGTATACCTTTTATGTCTCTTTCTAGCACACATAATATGTATTATATAGATTGCGTCATACCAGAAAAGCTAAAGTATACACAATTGTGACATTTAGAGTGTATTCTATTGTACATACATATGTGAAGGGCTGCACTGAATACGAAGAGGACGGCAATTCGACAGGGTGTAGTGCAAATCTGAGCTATTATTGCGCTTCGCCATGACAACCCTTTTGTGTAGAAAAGAAAACGCTATAAATTGTGGTAAAATTCCTGCGGTTCTTGCACTTTCCTACGGCTCAACAAACGCTAGAATTATAAGTAATACTTCGTGAAAAAGCGCTAAATTTCGAATTACCAATTTCGAAAAATTACTATTCTCATTGATTTTTTCCTGAAAAATAAATGTATGCTAATAAAGTCAAAGATGGTTTTATGGTCAAAACGAACCTTTCGGGGGGGGGGGGGGGGCGTTGTCCCCAAACCTCCCCCCCCCCCCCGTTACTACGCCACTGGCTACAGCTACGCTAACGAGCCATTTACATTGTGGATGTCAAACGCTGTACGTTAATTGTATTTCTTTCAACTACCTACTATGCTCGCATCTTTTTCGATGGACGACAAGTGCGCAACTGTCTTTTCACACATATATATATGTGCATATAAAATATAATCTGAAAATAAATGTCGAGTTCTTCCTTTAGACATTGCTTTTGGAATGATAGAGTTTTCCTTGATCAGTTTGGGAAATTTGGGCGCAGAATCTATAAAGGTATTAATTTGGGATCTATGATAAACCACAAGGGGGAGGGCAAAAGCATGAAGAGGATTTGGGAGCAGACATTTTTTTTTTAATTTAAACCAAAAAAAGTTAAAATTTTAAACATTTAGAAGTCTTAAAATATGTAAATCTTAATTTGGAAAAAAATCTAAACCTTAAAAGCTTAAAAATCTTTTAAACTTTTCAAAGTTTAAATTTTAAGAATTTTTCGGTCGTGTCCTATATATCGACCAAAAAAGTTTAAAATTTATACCAAAATTTATTGCAGTGTATGTACATAAGTGGGTGGCATAAAATCGAGTCAGACAATAAACCGATGTATTAGGGTTGGATATCGAACATAAATGCAAACATACAAACATTTGTACATATATGTACTTGCGTTTAAATATGGCAAAAGTGCTTACATGCATATGTACATATGTATATGTATGTATGTATGTATTTATTATAGTATCTACCCTGCAAAAAATGCGATCACTCCGGGATACATCCGGGACAACTCGCAAGGGAGCATGCGATTACTACCCATTTGTATCTCTTTATATGGGTTGAAGTGTTCTCTTTTGTTTGAGCATGTCCTATGAAGAGACTAATTGTACCCAGTTTGTACCCGAACGGGTAGCAAAAGCGCACAATTGTACCCGTTTTGTACCCGAACAGGTAGCAAATGCGACACATCCATTTGTGCGACTAATTGTACCCGTTTGATACCCTTTCGGGTACAATTCGTCTACAATTAGTATACATATGTACCCGTTCGGGTACAATTGGGAACAATTGTAGACTAATTGTACCCGAAAGAGAGCGCTCCCGGACAAATCTTTTTAGAGACTCGTCGCACACTTTTTTACAGGGTAAGTACACATGTGCTATTTGCATGCAAATACAATGGGAAGTTCGAAATTCGAATTCAATTGTGGCAACATGAAACGAAAGGACGTAGGCGAACGTTTTGATGATAATGAATGGGAACGTTGAAAATGCTATGGACGTGTGCCAGTGGATGTACAAGCAACGAGTTTGGCGATTCGGCAACAACTAGACTAGGACTAGGACTCAGTCCTTACCACAGGCGTAACGGCAATCAGCGGTGCATAGAAGGAATAACACGAAAGCTGGCTGGCTGATATGACGTTACATGACGTGGCTAACTGGCTGATTGCTACAATAACCAAATACAGTTCAAAGTTAGAGAACTGTGGTTGCAATACAAATGATTGTATTTACATGTGTGTGTATATGTGTGTGGCCGGGTGGGTGGATATTTTAGGTTTTGTTTTCTTATCTGGCTGAGTCGTTGTTGCACAAAGCTTTGCGTCATTCACTTGTTCGTGTTGGTTGGTTTCTGTGTCAGTCGCACATCGCACAAACATACAACCATAGTCGCTGCTGTCGCATGGACAATGATGGTTGAGGGCAACACAGACACACAGACGATGGATGTGTGGTGAATAGAAAGAAGGAAATGCAATGGAAGAAAGTTGACAAAATGAGGAAGAACAAAAAGGAAACAAAAAGTTAAAGCATGAAAGAATAACAAAAACAATGCAACAAAAAACAAAAAAAAACTTGAAGTTTGTAATAGCAACAACAACAACAAGAATAACAACAAACAAGTAAGGAAGCCTAAGTTCGAGTGGAATCGAACATTAGATACTCAGCTGTATGTTTTCATTGTTTGTTTGCGTTTGATGGAAACACGGTGTACTTTATATAAAGCGAGTGCTGCATAAAGTGGGCGTAGCCACGCCCATTTTCAAAAATTTTTTCAGTCATCCAACTAAGCATATGAATATTATTCTTTGTGCAAAATTTCATTCCTTTATGACTTCTAGTTACAAAGATGTCACGTTACAAATTCCCAAAGGGTGTTCCATAAATATCTTTGTTAAAAAGTAGGCGTGGTCATAAACCGATTTGAATAAATTTTTGCATGTCTATTAACACAAGCTATAAAAGTGTATAAACCAAGTTTCGTCATAATATCTCAATTATTTGTCGAGTTATAGGCTAAGAAATCTTGTATATTCCTTTGTCTAAAAAGAGGCGGTGCCACGCCCATTTTCCAAAATTTTTATATTTTTTGTTTCCGGTCTATTGTGGAACTCATGCCACAAAATTTCAATGAATTATGTTTATATTTGACAGAGATATAGCTTAAAATGTTTTTATTGGGCCACTTTATAATACCCATATATAAAAGTGGGCGTGGCCGTCAACCGATTTTAACAATTTTCCATCCAAATGTTTGCCTAAGTAAGTAAACCGCGCGTGCCATATTTCATCCATATATCTGAAATGGTTTCTGAGTTATGACATATAAAACTTTCCATGTTTGACCCTTAATAAGTGGGCGTGGCACCGCCCATTTTCCAAAATTTCATCAAATTTCTTCAGAGGGGCCTGAGCTCAACACGTGGGTAAAATTTCATCGCTCCAGCTATATTAGTGACTGAGATACCAAATTTCCGATTTTTTCTATATAGGAAAAGTGGGCGTGGTCATGGTCCGATTTCGCCCATTTTCAATACCAACCGTCCCAGTCTCGATACCAACTTGCATTCCAAATTTCATCAAAATATCTCAATTTTTGTGCGAGTTAGAGTGTTTACAGACGGACGGACAGACGGATGGACGGACGGACGGATGGACATAGCTCAATCGATTTCTCTTTTCACCCTGATCATTTTGATATATATAAGTCTATATCTATCTCGATTATTTCATTCTGTTACAATCCACCGTTATGTGATTAAAACCATAATACTCTGTGTACTAGTACAGCTGAGTATAAAAAGGTTAAAGGACATTGAAGCAACAACAACGCGACAGCAACAGACGACAGCACAACACACGTGCAAAAGTTGACTTTTATAGAGTCGCAATCACAATAAAGGAGTCTATTATCCCTTTTTATATGCGGGCAAAGGAAGTCAGTGGAAGGATCGATATCCATTAGGAAAATTAAAATTGTGGCAGAGGCAATGAACGGCAAATATAGATAAACGTTTGTAGCGAACGGTATACCGGAGCAGAAGCATAAACATACATAGAAACATAAATACAAATAGAAATAGAAATAGAAATATCCATCCACAGTTTCCTACATACTACATGGATATGGATTTGTACACAGAGGAAAAAACCAACCAAAAATTGGTTAATAGTACCATTTTTCACATTCGAAATGGCTGGTTTATTACATTTGGGCAATTCACAAGCTGTTGTAAAGTATTGTAATGTTGTATACTGGTAAAGGTTTACAATAGGTGTATCAGTAGGGTTGATTTTTCTCATACAAATTTCAATACAACCAATACAACTGGGCAGCCTATGTTTATTGAGTGTGCTATTTGATTTGTTTTTTATTCTGACAGTTTGTTAAAAAAATTTTAAACAAAAATATGGAAGCGGTGAGACGAAAAAAAAACAAATTACTTGCATCGTGTGTATCATATATCAATTAGGACTTGAATCCGCCGCTAACACATCTAATAACTGTTTTTCGCTTTCGCCTGGCATTTTTTTATTCAAATTTTTGTAAACAACAAACTGTAAACAATAACGAAATACAACAAAACACATACGAGAGTCTGTTCACAGGTACTGCGTTCTTATGCACATTTTCCTTTACAACATACAACTTTACAATAGCCAGTGAATTGCCCAATTGTTTGTTTTAAATTAAATTTTTGATTCTATGCAATATTTGGTTTTAAAAAACAAACAAAAAAGACAACCAAAAATTGGCCGAAACGGAAAAAGCATCAGTTCAGTTAAATATGACATAGGTACACGGAGAAGACTATATTGATGTCACATCCATATTTATGGATAATCCTGTCTGATCCATAAACTATGGATTTCATATCAATATTTTTGTATATAGGTATATATTACAAATATTTTTTGGATATAACATGATGAATACATATAGTTTTTTCCCTGTATGTAGGTACATACCTACCTAGTTAATTTTTCAAAATTTTGTTTTCAATACAAAAAAACTAGCATTGCAATATTTACCAAAACTCTGGTTGATTCCTTTTTATCGTAGTTTTTTCGCTGTTTGTAAATATTCACACACATACGGGCACACAAAATGGTTACAAGCAAACAAGTGAACTTCTTGCATAACCTACGAGGTGTATGAAATGTGTTTGCGTTCCAGGGTACACCGCCATTGTCGCCAAACTAGTACGTGTTTATATGTACCCTACAGAAAAATGCGACTAGTCAGGGAAGTGTTCGGATCACATGTAAGGAAGCGTGCTACTGATACCGTACTGATTGTGGCGAATGTTGTTCCTAAATTATCTCCAAAATCCAATATGAATTTATAAAAAAACCTATTGATTTTCTAACGATTATAGTAAACTGGAAATACTAAGTTGGCTGTTTATCAAGATTATTTTTTATTTTTTTTTTAATTAATTTATTATTAATTCCCAGGCTAATATAAGACAAACAAAATAAAATAAATAAAAATTAAAAAAAAAAAAAAAATTAACTAAAAATAATCGTTACTAATTTAAATTGGAATGTAACACTTCTGATGTCCAAGAAATTTTCCAAACAATTTTTCTATTATCCACATCAAAAAGGCTATCAAACGGCTTGCAAATTACACAAAAATTAAATATGTAGTTTGGAACTAGTTCTTGTCTTGTCTGCACCGAATGTAAAGCTGCCGGGATTACTCTCTTTGGAGAGCAACGCTTTTATATTGGATTTTGTTTCTTTTGTTGATTGTTTTCTCTGTCATTTACTTACTTTTTTGTGCTTTGCATGATTTAAATTAAATTTCGTTTTCGACGGCACATAAAAATGATTTGTCTGACTGCCATACTGTCTATCTGTTTGTGTGTCTGTTGAACAGGCGAAAATTTTGTTCAAGACAGTCGAAAGGATATGAAGCGTGGGCTCTGTGTGCCTCGTTGATTTAAATTTTTTGCCTTTTAACTTAATATTGCAATATAAGTTTTTATAAGCATTTCTGTAGACGATTTGAAAAAGCTACATAGGTACGTTTGTTGCATCTTATTATGCTTAAACGTTGTTAAATTTCATGGCTTTACTTAGGCACATTTATTCTGACTTTTTTGGAAACCATTTCAATTTTCTCTAATTTATTTATTACTTTGTGAGAAGCTCATATTCAACGAGAGTTGAAATGCTGTCCTAAAAGTTGTGAATTATTTTTTTGTCTGGCGGCATTTTCAATGATTTTTTGGTTTGTATTTGTGCCACACGCTCACAACAACTTTATCAACACAATTTTTCTTTATTTGCACCTTGTTTATTAAATTTATTAAACATTTCATTGAAATTCGAAATTTGTATTTAGTTGTTTGTTAAATAATTTCCCCTTAAATTTATTTCCATTTGCTTTGCGCACTTAACTACGCACTTGTTACTATTGTTGTTGTTACACATCCATACGTAAAAGCATCATGGCCGTCCTGCATTTGTTTTTGTTGTTGTTCTTGTTTATGTTTTCCTCTCATTTATGCTTTTTGCTACTGCCGCTCACCTGCCATCGCAATTTTAGGACTTTTGGCTGCCATTTCGTTTCGCTTTATTCGAGCGCGCCAAATTTAATCCATCAAATGTCAAATGCGTCCGTCGTTTTGCGAAGGTCCGCAATGCAAAGTTTTTTTTTTATTTTCCCTGGGCATTGTTGGTCGCATGTTTTAATTGTTGCTGTTGTTGTTGTTGCATAGCTAAAGTGCTTATAATTGACTTTCATTAAAAATGTTGTACTATAGTAACAATTGAATTTGTATTTGCGCGAATTTAAATGTTTTACAATGACAAATAGAGTAGGTATCTACGAATGGGAGAATGAATTTTTGGTTTTGTTTTTTTGGTGGCGATTTGTTATAGAATTGTGGTGCAAATGGATTGTAGGTATGAATGTTTTTTTGAATAGAATAGTGAAGTTTTTGTTGTGCAAATAGTTTTAATAGTTTTGGACATTGATGAACAATTTGTTATTCTTTTAACTCCAAATGCTGCGTGTGCTGCATGCTGTTTTATAGATTTTAAGGCTTAGACATCAATAGGCATTGTTCACAATGTCCGCCAAAAGGAGTGAGTGTCTACGGATTATTATCCCAAAACAATTAGGGTTGAGAAGTTGAAAAATGTAACCAACAAACGTTAGCAATTCGAAAACATTTGGAAAACAAATCACTTTTTCAAATCGTTATTCGTTTGCAAAACTAAGTCCAGCAAAACGGCACCTCCGTTATTCGAAGAAATTTTAATGAGAGTGAAGTTATATCAAAATAAGTCACTTTTACTCTTTTTGCTATAGTAACGATTGTTATCGGTTTTTTTTCTTTCCAAGCCATTTTGGGGTACTCATTATCTATTCGAAATTTTTGTTAGATCCGACCTTGCCTGTTCGATGACGAATAGTGTCGGCGAAATCCGACATGTTTTATTCGATTGTCTCGATTGATCAAACATAGCGAATGCTCTCGATGATTTTCATTCGTATTCGCGTACAGACGGGAATAACCGTCAACCAACTCGCCAACGATACCCCTCACTTTCAACGCATGTCCAACTTGCCCATAATTAATCGAAACATCCTCCAACGCGACACAATTGCACAAACTTCTCGATTGTGTAGTCGAGGAGCGAGTCAACTTTTGACTCGATTGTGACTTTGCAACGATGGCGATTCTCCCGATCTCGTGCTCGCTCATCAGTAATTTCGAACCGAAAACGCTAACTGGATTAACTCTGCACAAATTTTGACCATCAAACGGAAAAAAATTCAATGCGAAAAACAATGTACATAATTTCATTTTATTAGCCATGTCAAATAGTAATAACTTAATTTTTAAAGCTTTAACACGAATAACATTAATTTTTAAATTTCATTTTTGTTTTCAGTGTTTTTTAAGCATAAAGTTTTTATGTTCGCTGCATTTTTTATTGATCTTTTTAGTATGTCTTCAACATTTTTTGAATTAACTAAGCAAGTTAATAAATCTAAAATTGATTGACATCAACAACTTCATATACCAATTAATTAACCTAAGTAGGGAGACAAACTTGAACGGTATGCTGATTATAAGCAAAAAGTTGGCAGAAATTGGAAATAAATGCAAATCGATTTTTAAATACCCAAGCGAAATTCGAAATCGAAATGGACATACAACAAATGGAAAATAAAAGAAAATGAAATGATAATGAAATACAGTTTGGAACGCTATGAATCTTTAAGTAAATATGTTTTTATGTACATATGCCTGTATGTATATGCAGTTCTATAAATAAACGCTTGAAAGAAAAAATACAACAACAACAACAAAGAATTTGTTAGCTTTCACACACAAAAACAATCAGCGGCGCTTGGTTTGATGGACGGCTGAGTGGCCGTCGACTGGACAGCTTGGCTGTGGCCGTTTGGTTGAAAGTTGAAGCAACAGGAATTTTGAGTGAGTGACATGTCCTAATTTTAGAAACACTTTTACTTGCAACACGTTTGTGGCAACACACAATAAGACTTTATGTAAACTTGCATACCTGCATATATGTATATACATCCAACATCATTAACGTATCTTCAGGAGTTCCACAAGGCAGCCATCTTGGTCCGACTCTGTTTTTGCTGTTTATAAACGACATTTCTTATGCTATTTGTAACTCAAAACATCTGATGTATGCCGATGATGTGAAACTTTTCAAGTCTTACTCTTCTTTGGAGGAAAGATCTGCCCTACAAAATGATTTAAATTGCTTCGCTACGTGGTGCAATATTAATCTTATGCCACTCAATCTTAGTAAATGTAAATTTATGAGCTTTTCACGGAAGTTCCTTCAACCTGCGTCTTACACAATTAATAACTATAGTTTGGAACAGGTTTACGATTTTGTCGACCTAGGAATAAGATTTGACTGTAAGCTCCACTTTAACCTGCATATTAATGCTACAGTAAACAAAGCTAAAAGTATCCTAGCATTTGTAAAACGTTGGTCTAAGGAATTTAATGACCCTTACGTAACTAAAGCCCTGTTTACAACATTAGTACGACCTATACTAGAATACACTTCAATAATCTGGAGTCCGCAATATCAAGTTCATTCCGATCGACTGGAATCAGTTCAAAAACAGTTCTTACTTTTTGCGTTAAGGAACTTTCATTGGGACCCACGGACAAATCTTCCCTCGTACACTAGTCGCTTGAAGCTTATTAATCTTCCAACCTTATCAAGCCGCAGGGAAATGTTAGGTGTAATATTTCTGGTTAAACTACTGAAAGGATCCATAAGCAGTCAATTTCTCGTAGCCGAAATAAACTTAAATCAGTGGCGTAGTAACGGGGGGGGGTTTTGGGGACCCCCCCCCCCGAAAGATTCGTTTTGACCATAAAACCATCTTTGACTTTATTAGCATTCATTTCTTTTTCAGGAAAAAATCAATGAGAATAGTAATTTTTCGAAATTGGTAATTCGAAATTTAGCGCTTTTTCACGAAGTATTACTTATAATGCTAGCGTTTGTTGAACCGTAGGAAAGTGCAAGAACCGCAGGAATTTTACCACAATTTACATTCTTTGTACTTATATTCGCTCTTTTGTGGTAAAATTCCTACGGTTCCTGCACTTTCCTACGGCTCAACAAACGCTACAATTATTATACGGTATTGCTGTTATTAACAAGCTAATACCAGAAAAGTAACGCCAATTGTTTAAATTTCAAGTTTTCTTTCAATTACTTATCATCTTAATCAAATAATATTAGTATAAACTACAATGGGAATAAATATGCAATGTATAAGAGTATCTGAACTTGAGATTTTACTTAATGTCTGTCAAAATGGAATATTAAAAAACTAAATTATATAAGAAAATTATTATTTATAACCGTAGCTAGGCATGGGTAACACTGCGCTGCGCCGCGCAATTGCGCTGGCGCCAACCCTGGTGTTATTGCGCTAACTCCTATTTGGAAAATGCGCCAACTCAATGTAGCGCCAACTCAATGATGCGCTATTGCAATATAACACTGACACAATTTCGTGCGCTAACACCAGCACCAATATAGCGCTAGTGTAAAATGGCACCACCACAAAGCCAATAACAGCACAGCGTATATAACACCATCACAATTATGTATGCTAACGCCAATACCGAACCATCGCTAATACGAAAGGGTATTGATATTTTACTTTCACAAATAAAGAAGACAAAATTGACATTATCTGTGAATAGGAGAGAAAAATATAATACAAAATAAATTAAATAAAATATTTATTACCATATAGTATATTTTTGTTACGCATGGTAAATAGTAAGGGGAAATTTCGATATAATGCGCCCGGGCCCGGAATCTTTCTTTTTAATAGGGTGGAGCCGACCCTCGTATTTCATAATGAAGAAGCCGCAAAACGAGATGCCAGCATATTTTCACAAATATACACAAATTATTTTTAAAATTAAATTTAATTGTGGCACAATTATTCTGCCAGCGTGTATGTAAGCAGAATTGCGCCAAAAGAAATAAAACGGATATAGTAGACAGTAAGAAGCGAACAAGTGTTATTTATCGATTATTCCATGGCAATTGCGCTAAAGGTGTTATTGCGCCAGAACCGTGCGCGGCACCACGTTTGGCGCTGGTGTTATTGTATCAGCGCCAAAAAAATTGCGCCATTACCCATGGCTAACCGTAGCACATACATAGGTAGAAATATTTTATTGTGTACATCTATTCCAAATTGCTTGTTTAATGCAAAATTTTACTAATTTGTGTTAAAAGTAGAGCTCTCGATTTTTTTTGAACATTTTCGAGTAGCCCGAACAGTTGTTGTTCAAATGCTCGAAGAGTTGTTTGTTTGTTTATTACCCGTATGTTTGTACGCGCATTTGAACAATTCGGGCAGTGGCGTAGCTAGAGAATTTTTCGGGGGGGGGGGGGGGGGGGGGGGTCACAGCCAATGTAAAAAATTTACCAAAATTAAAAGTACCAAAAAAAACTAAATTTTTTTTTACAAATGATAAAAATCGCTAGCTTAGAATGCAAATTGTGTAAGTCCTTTTTTAAAACTTTGTAGGAGATACAAAAAACAAAAAAGAAAAAAAAAATCGAAATGAAAAAAAATTTCTGTTCATATAAATATTTTGGACTTACACAATTTTTTTCGCTTTTTGGACTTACACAATCTGCGTATCACTTAATAACAACGAGTAGAAATATGACAAGTATCTCAGACTTGTTTAGCGCGGTGCGTATTTGATTTTTCTAGCGTTCTACATAAAAATACACTTTTTCATAAAAGTGGACTTACACAGTTTGCACTCTAAGCTAGCGAAATGTAATTTTTTCAGACTATAATTTAACATTTTAGTACACAAATATCGCTTATAATACATATATCAAACTCTTAAGGCCCTTGGCCACTTAAAATCTGGAATGTTAAGAAGTGTATACATATGTGTGAGTGTCGGGTGATTGACGCAAATATCTAAAAGATTTGATTCTCATCAACGCGAGCCCGAACAAGAACGTGTAGCACGGCGACTGCCGATTGCACTAACACACACAAAAAAACTCACACATACACACTGCTTGACATGCCAGATTGTCAGTTGCCAAGGGCCTTTAACTATACTTCAAAAGTAAGTCTCATATTCTCTTCTGGAAATCTACGCGCATAGGTAGATTTTCAAGTTTTATGCGCCCAAAATTGAATTTTGTAAAATTGTTACAATTACAGAAAACAAACATACCCACATATTGGAAATAGAATGGGGTCCAATAATTCATCGCTTTTTTCCCGACCCCATACTCTGCACTTGCCCAGATGGTCGTAACTTAGCATATCTGATGTTAATTTTTTTGTTTTTTTTCTTACATATTTTTAAGTGCTAGTTTCAACTTGAATATTTATTATTTAAAGCATTTCATTCGTGATGAATCCTAAAGGTTCAAGTAATTATTAACACTTTTCAATAATATCCTTGGTTTCCAATAATTCTAAAGCCGAGATCACACGATTTGCGCATTTGTTCAAAAAATGACAAATTTAAATTTGTCCACATTTCCCCATTTTGATATCGATGTGCAAATGATTTGCTTTGCGTTCACACGATTTGCCTGATTTATTAGCTTTTGATTTGCCACACATTTATACATAAAAGTAAAGTGGCAAATTTGTTCACATTCGTTCACACGATTTAACCAATCATGATAAAACAGTCGTAAGAAAAATATAGAAGCATACATTTGGGCATTATTTGGAAGAAAATTTTATGAAAAATTAACAAAACAAAAATTAATCAAATAGGTATTAAATCATTATAAGTGCATGCATTTTCACGATTTCAAAACTGGATAATATTTCTTTTAATTCTCTGTAAGATGATATAAAGCTAATTTAATTCATTCAATAGAATACGTGTGTTAACGAGCTCCAAAAAAATTGTCATTATGAAATTTCGACTTTGGTTGTACAAAACTGAATTAAATGTTGCAGATACGTCGAAATCGTATATGAAGAAATTGTTTATGTACTCATTTTGAATGAAAGTGATTTTGTTACTTTTTTGCGCGGAATGACTATTTTCGGAGTTAGAAACAAATAAAGGATCAAAACCATAAACCGATTTCGATTATTTTTCGAAATGGTTAGGGTAATAGTAGGATATAGCCACGTGCAAAGTTTTGTTAAATTCGCTCGGAAACTGACTGAGTTATTACCAGGGGTTCATGTTTATTTATATTCGGTTTAGATTCGGGAAAGCATTTGGGAAGACATTCGGTTCAGATTCGGGCAAATATTCTTTCCTGATTTGGGAAAGTATTTGGAAAAATATTCGGTTCAGTTTCGGGAAAACATTCGGTTCAAATTCGGGCAAATATTCTTTCCTAATTTGGGAAAGTATTCCAAAAATCACTTTTTGAAAAAGTATACTTGTGTGACTAGCAAGAATAATTGAATAACGTGAATAAGAAAAAATGTATTCATTATACAAAATTATCTCAATAAGGAATATAAAATTATGCCTAATTTTTTCTAGCTAAACGTTAAAAAATGATTTTTCGGCCTATATGACACTACGTTGTTTCTCTGGTATATTTGGTTTGACAAAACCAGCGAAAGTCAAAATTCAAAAACAATTCTTGAAAAGAGACAAAACCTGTGTTCAATTAATAAAAATTGTTTACTTATTTTTCATAAAAACTGTAATTTTTATATGGAGAGCTGTCATTTTTTACGAAAAATACGTAACACTTTTTTGTTATTGAACAGAGCTAAATAATAATATAATAATACAATGGCACTATTATAACTCTGACGAGTTTTATGGCTGCGATTCTCTCCCAATTCGAGGTGTGCTCCTTTTGTTTGTCCTACTAATTGGGTGGACCTACAGTTTTATGCCGGTTCCGAACGGCGAATGCATTGTTTGTGAGAAGCGTTTTCATGGCAGAAATATACTCGGAGGGTATGCCGCCCACTGCCGAGAGGTGACCGCTGTTTCTAAAAATCCAACAATTGAGTTTTAATTAATTAGAATAAAATTGTTTGGTGTTTATTCGGACTGGCGTTTGAACCCGAGACCTCTGGTATAGCAGGCGAGCACTCTACCCACTGCACTACAGCGGCCACGAACAGAGCTAAGTACTCCATTAAAAACAATTTGATTGACATTAAACTTCAAACTAAATGAAAATAATATTTATTTCAAAAATTAATTTTTTTCGAAATTGGAATTCAAATTACTGAAATAAAAAAATTATGAGACTCAAATGGCATGATATCTGTGTATTATTTGTTATAAAGGGAAGCCAGTGCGCCGTATAATGTTTCTTCGGACTTCTTCTTTCCCCTTACGGCCAAAGCAGAAGCTTATAAGAGGCCAATTTAAAATTTGTATTTCCATATATCGTCGTACCATACGAAAACTAACATATTTAAGATTTCTGGCGAAAGCTATCAATAAAAAATTCTTTACGAAAAGTAGAAGATTTCACTTTTGGCCGACGAAAAGTAATAAAATCTAGTTTTGGCTGACGAAAAGTAATAAAATCGACTTTTGGCTGACGAAAAGTATCAGTAATTATATACTGTTTTTATATTAAAATTGTTGTTGTTTACACGAAATTGATAGTTTTCGTCAGCCAAAAGTGGATTTTATTACTTTTCGTCGGCCAAAACTTGAACTTTTTACTTTTCGTCAGCCACAAAAAATCTGATGTTAGTTTTCGTATGGTACGACGATATGTACTTTTTATTTTAAATATAATTTATTTTATAGTTGTCAAAAAAGATTTGTATATTTGCCACAATCATTTGTATCTAAGTGGCAAATGAAAATTTGTCCATTTTCATTATTTTTATTTACCTTCTGTATCACATTTGTGTTCACACGATTTGGCTACAAGGGATGTTTTTGATTTACCACAAGAGGCTAAATATTTGGCTTTTGTGATTTGTGTCAAATGAAATTTACCGTTCACACGGTTTGCCTATGAATTTGGCCAATTTTTAGCCAAATGTACAAATCGTGTGATCTTAGCTTAAGTTTATAGTTTTAAGCTTTTAAAGTTGGGATATTTAAAAAAAATTATCACTCTTTTTCATGTTAAAAATTGGTTTTGTTATGTTGCTCTGTCAGACTCAGTCAAATTAACCCTCGGACATGATATCTAGTACAATTAGTGGTTAGCCGACAAAAAATTACGTCGCACAAAGCCGCACTTCACTACTAGATACAGGGTTTTTCATATGTACCTACAATAATTTTCTTTTTGTGCTTTATATTTAATTTTAATGTTTATATTTCTAACGCTTATCTTGGTTAGTGTAGGTGATGCTCGAAAGTAACCCAGATATTTAGCAGCGATTATTGTTAACTTTTTAGGCAGTATTTTTAGTATTTCCAATTTTTCAAAGTTAAGGAAGTACGTATCATAAAAAGGGGCTAAGAATTATAAAGCTACATTTTTTAGAAGATTATTGAGTATGCAATTTTGCAGCTCATTCAATTGTAATATAATAATATGCAACATTCAACTTTTTGAAAAATTTCATTGGCTTTTCGCAAATTTTAATTCGAACGGTCTCACGTACATATAACGCAAACACCCTACAGAAAAAAATTACTAAAATCGACGGAATTTTTCTCAGCATTGAGAATTTCACTTTTTACACTAAAATTTTTTGGCTACATAACAGTACACTTAGAAATCTCCTCAAAATCTTCTATAAATTCTGGCCGCGTTTTGAAATTTTTAATCCACTTTTAGAAATTTCTACGATTTTTCGGATTTTTCCATAAGCTTAGAAATCCTGCTTAAGGCGATTTTTATTGAAAAATTGTTTACATTTTTAAACGAAAATAAGAGAGTCAAATTTTCGACAGAACTGTTAGAAATAAATTTAAAAATTCTGGCGTATGATTTTTTTTTTTTTGAGTCACTGTATATATTTTTCAATAAAATCGACTTTTAACTAGAGCCCCAGATACCCGGGTATCGAGCAATTCGATCCCCCAAAAGCCCCCCGTTACTACGCCACTGAATCGACCACAGTGTTGTATTCAAACGTAGCAAAATCTTCACAAGAAAATTGCCAAAATTCCTAATAAAATCAATTAAAACTCAAAAATATGTTAATTTTTTGTTATTATTGCTACAAATATAGCATTACAAATTCAATTCACCCAATAATTTTAAAGATTTAACGATTTCAAAATTCATTTCAATTTTTTTTTTGTAACTTTTGCACAGCACTACATGGTGACAGGCACAGCATGCCAAACGATCAGCTGAGAGTGTCGCAACTTATAGATATAAACTATGCTGCTAACTAGAGTGCTATTGTTTTTGATCACTTGTGATTGGAGTAAAAGAGACAAACCTATTTTGAATAGATAGCCAAAGTACATAAGAGAGAAAGTGATGCAAGATCACACGTACGCAAAGCCAGGCATCACTTTTCTCACAAGGCCCTTAAGAAAGTGCTGTCGACGATGCACAAAACATATGTCAGCGATGAAAAGCACGTGCGGTGTCAGCTGAAGCTCACTGTCCCGTAGGGTGTCAAAGTTGTACAGACCGTCGTATCGTGGATAGGCGAGTGTGCAGACCAAAATTTTGGTTTGCACTCAAGTGTGCAGAAAATGGTTGCCAGAGTATGTAGTATATATTTATTTTCTCAATAGATCTCTACATATCGTAAGATTTATTGGCAAAGTGGAGATAATGGGTCGTATTAATAAACAAAAAGCAATTGCTATTTCTCAAATTTTTTGTAATTTGACAAAAATTTGTATGAAGAAACTTCCAAAATTTGAGAAAAAGGCTTGAAAAAGTAATTGCTTTTTTATTAATATAATCTAATATTTTGATAATCGCCAAAAAAGTCGCCATCGCTAATTTTCATAAATTGGTCGCCAAAGTTTGTAAAAAATCGCCAATTTGGCGACAAATCGCCAGTACTGGCAAGCCTGACGACGCAACAAACGCGCAATATTGCACAATATATCGATGCTTGTGCAATATACTCGATTTATCTATTATCGATCTATTATAGATCAGCTTTAATTCTTAATCGTCGATATGTTATTTTCTTTATTGGTTTAAAAATTCTGAGCTCGCGCGCCCCTTGTAACTACGCGCCCCTAGGCAAGTGCCTAGTTTGCCTTAGGGATAATCCGCCTCTGCTTACAACTATAAACTTAGAATTATTGGAAACCAAGGATATTATTGAAAAGTGTCAATAATTACTTGAACCTTTAGGATTCATCACGATTACTTAAATGAAATGCTTTAAATAATAAATATTCAAGTTGAAACTAGCACTTAAAAATATGTAAGAAAAAAACAAAAAAATTAACTTCAGATATGCTAAGTTACGACCATCTGGGGCAGGTGCGGAGTATGGGGTCGGGAAAAAAGCGATGAATTATTGGACCCCATTCTATTTCCAATATGTGGGTATGTTTTTTTTCTGTAATTGTAACAATTTTACAAAATTCAATTTTGGGCGCATAAAACTTGAAAATCTACCTATGCGCGTAGATTTCCAGAAGAGAATATGAGACTTATGGCGTTTTCTTTTCTACGAAAAAATGTTGCCCTCCTAAATCCCAATTATCGAATTACGTATCCTGACTTTCTATAAAATGGCTGAATTTGTAGATAAGGGTGCACTCTTACTTAGTTAGAGGTCAATATTTGGTGAAAGGACCAGACAAACTTACAAAATGGCTAAGAAAATCAAACAGGGCAACATTATTTCGAGAAAAGAAAACGCCATTACTTTTGAAGTATAGTTAAAGGCCCTTGGCAACTGACAATCTGACATGTCAAGCAGTGTGTATGTGTGAGTTCTTTTGTGTGTATTAGTGCAATCGGCAGTCGTCGTGCTACACGTTCTTGTTGTCGGGCTCGCGTTGATGAGAATCAAATCTTTTAGATATTTGCGTCAATCACCTGACACTCACACATATGTATACACTGCTTAACATTCCAGATTTTAAGTGGCCAAGAGCCTTAAGAGTTTGATATATGTATTATAAGCGATATTTGTGTACTAAAATGTTAAATTATAGTCTGAAAAAAATTACATTTCGCTAGCTTAGAGTGCAAGCTGTGTAAGTCCACTTTTATGAAAAAGTGTATTTTTATGTAGAACGCTAGAAAAATCAAATACGCACCGCGCTAAACAAGTCTGAGATACTTGTCATATTTCTACTCGTTGTTATTCAGTGATACGCAAATTGTGTAAGTCCAAAAAGCGAAAAAAATTTGTAAGTCCAAAATATTTATATGAACAGAAATTTTTTTTCATTTCGATTTTTTTTTTCTTTTTTGTTTTTTGTCTCTCCTACAAAGTTTTAAAAAAGGACTTACACAATTTGCATTCTAAGCTAGCGATTTTTATCATTTGTAAAAAAAATTGTAGTTTTTTTTGGCAATTTTAATTTTGGTAAATTTTTTACATTGGCTGAAACCCCCCCCCCCGAAAAATTCTCTTGCTACGCCACTGACTTAAATGTTCCTATTCGACCATCAAGACATTTTCAACCTATCTTTTTAAAGCAGTGTAGAACTAATTTTGAATTACACGAACCACTTCGTTGCTTATGTAAATCTTTTAATGATTATTCTACTCATTTCGATATATCAGACTCTATTTATCTGATAAGAAAAATTCTGTTGTGCGCTCTTAACAAGTGACAACAAATCTCTCGCTCTAATTGACTATTCTATTTTTGTCTATTACTTTTATTTGTAGTTTTATATTTTATTCTATGTACATATGTACATATATCCAGCTGATGGAATTATATTTTCTGTAGCTGAGCAGTATAAGTTCTCGACGCTTAATAAACTTCTACCACTCAACACCTTGGCCAAATTTTATTTTAAAATATCCGTACGTCATGCGGATGCGCCCCTCGTGCGGTTGGGTGGGTGGAGGGAAAACGTTGGGTTTATTATTATTATTATATACTATGACGTATATGTATGTATGTATATCTACTACGCAGCGAGCATGAAAGCATTTCAATTAACCCTATTAATGGATACCGACCTACATAATTAAATTTTGAGCACGAACAACAGCAATATAAGAAACAACAACAACAAGAGGAACCACGTAACTAAATTACTACAAACGAAAGTCATCGACCACATAGTCAATGCCAGGCGCTACTACCACCACCCCCAACAACAAATAAAAACAGTTTATGGCAATAGCAAAAGTTACAACAACAATAACATTATGAATAGAAGTAAAAGTAGTAAAATATTGTTGGTTAGAAAAGTAATGACTTCTATTATATAACTTTGTTTATGTACATATATGTACATATGTAGGTAGTTTTACATATGTACACTCAAAAAAAAAATTTCTCTCGATCAAAGACATAATTTTCCTTATTTTGAACACGCGTCCCAATACAAAATTTTCTTTGTTTTGTGTAAATTTTCTCAAAAATGTGGAAAAAACATAAAAAAAACTTTCAAACAAATTCGTTGCCATGGGGATTTGTATGGGAATTTAATTTCTCAAAATTAAAGAAATCAAGTCTTCAAAACAAGGAAAGTTGGGAATGGAATGGCGCTTAAAGAATTTTTCATTATTTTAATGTATGATTTTTTTCAAAACAAGTATATGAAACCATGGTAACGCATGTAACAACAATATTTTATAAACCTTTTAACATGTTTTAAGGAAAATTTACTCAAAACAAAGAAAGTAGTGTTCAAAATAGGTAAACAATTTCTTTGACCCCTCCATATATTTTTTTTCTCTCAGTGTATATGTATGTACAATATGTATATGTATATATAACCATTCACTTTACATTCCTTTGACTGCCACAAGTGTATATTTGTACCTGCATACATATGTATGTATGTAGGATGTCCATCGGTAATATTATTAACTTCCTTCACACGAACTCGCAGGGCGTTGAATGTCCTGACTGACTGACCATTAATTGGGCTTGCAGCTTTGCTTGTTAAATTTTTTGGCGTTCATAAAACACTCGACCAACGCTGATAAGCGCTTAAAGCCCCATTGCGGCTGACCTTGAGACGACGCATCAATCGGAAAATGCCGCTGCGACCAACCACCGACCAACAAACGCCGCCATTTTTTAGTTAGTTACATTAGCTGTTACATTAATTTTAGTTTGTCAAAATGATGTACATACATACATAAGTTAGGTATATAGGAAGAGTTCTCTCTTAGCGTGACAGATTATGGTTAGGTTTTTTGGTTAGTAGATAGATAGACGACAGAAACTAAGCAAAATTGCTAATTAATGAAACTTAGAACAGAAACAATGAAAAATGAATATCTAAACAAATTTATATACATAAAAGGGCATCAAACCGAACAAATATTAAACAAGTTTATGAAAATTTGTATTCGTCCTAACATTGATAATGAGTAGACAGTTACATATGTATTTCTTTTTTTTGTCCTTATCCACAAAATCAAATGGGTATAGATTTCACAGCCGTCAGCTGCAAGTGTCTGTGGTAAACTAAGCTTGCCATTTCGTATTAGCAAAACAAATACTGTATATTTATGTCAGAAAATAAATCATTTCGACTTCATTAAAAATGCATCAGAGCCTACGGTTGAAGTAAACACCAACACAACAAAACCAATAAGTAGGTATGTACATGAAAAACCATTGAACAACAAATTTTGATTGACAACTTGAAAAACCACAACCATTTTCCTATCGGTTTTTTGTACATAAGACCTCACAATGATAACTCAGCAGTAGATATTGATAAGCTGCAAAACAGCACATATTTCCTATTGAATATTCAATAGAGATGTAGTTCCGAAGTCTGAACTTTTCCTTTCGTTTTTATATAGGTAGGTAGGTATGTAGGGGTGGCGTTGAAAATGAACTACCTAAAAACTACCGAACGAGAAGCGAGAGTTTCTGTATGAAAAAAGGCCTGAGGACGCAGGGGGAACTTCCAGCCAGTGCACTCCGCCTTCAGGGAAAATATCAATAGACCTAATGTCTTCACTGCGATTCAGTTAATTTTTCAGGCAGTGATTTTTGAACACAGTTTCAAGGTATTTTTTATACTGAATAATATTCTACCTCCTTTCTTCGAATATCTACTGCTTGGAAGAAATGCTCGAGGAAGATACCTACATAGGTAAAACCAGCAAAGGAGCAAATGGGCTGACACTAACTTACAAACTTAAAGAGAACAACCACAAAAAAAGGCAAAATCAAAAGATCAATAATTTGAAATACATTCAGAACTTTTTCCTTTGTTTGCTGAACAAAAACCTATCCGACTTATCATGCATGATTTTACTAAAAGTTCCATCTACGATTACTATGAATGTAGTACTGAACACAACCAGTGTTTTCCGCAATAGAGGTTATACTTCATTGTTTCTTGCATGGTAAATGGTAACGCCACGGTAAGGGGCTTAACAAGGACTCAATCGATTGATTCGCAATCTTTCTTGTAAGGTTCTCACGATGAAATTATCAAAAAATTCGTAACATTTGTTTTGCTTGTTGGGTTTAGAAAATGGCAAAAAGGCAAGCAATACATAAATAATTTCTATGTAATCGCACTCACGTGCATGCACATGTCAATATATTCACATTATGTCTATGGTTAAACATCAAGAAAGCCAAAAAGGGCGATAAGGGATTTTGCAAGTGCGAACAGTGTAAAAAGGGTGTGTACGAAAGTACATATGTACCTATGTTATATATATATATATTTACATATGTATGTATATTAAGGTGGAGTGAAAACATATGGAGATTTTTTGTTTGTTCTTTTTTTGAACGTACCAGCAATGAAAAGTAGCCTTTATACGAGTTAATGAACCCCACAAAATTTTATGGCGATAGGACGACGTTTTGAACTGCCCCCAGCCCCGCAAAGTTGAAAGCAATAGGTAAGCACGATCTGGTACAAATATGAAATTTTCAGAATTATAAAATCAAAAAACGAAGTATGAGGATAGATAAAGATGGCTAAGCTGAGTATTAAAGTGAATTTATTTTTTCTTGAAACAACAACAACAAAAGTTATTAATGGTCAAAGTTTATATTATGCATTTTTTAAATTGCAATTACTTAAAAACTACTCAACCGATTTCGAATATTTTTATGCCGTTCAATAGGTATTTTAATTCCCTTTAATTTGATATACATTTTATATATGAAAAGTAAGGGGGGTAAAGAGGGTTTGACCCCCGCAGCGAGGGTGTTATGGAACCGACATAAAATGTATATCAGATTAAAGGGAATCCAAATACCTATCGAATGGTAAATAAATATTCGAAATCGGTTAAGTAGTTTTTAAGTAATTGCAATTTAAAAAATGCATAATATAAATTTTGACCTTTAATAACTTTTGTTGTTGTTGTTTCAAGAAAAAATAAATTCACTTTAATACTCAGCTTAGCCATCTTCATCAATCCTCATACTTCGTTTTTTGATTTTATAATTTTAGAAATTTTACATTTGTACCAGATCGTGCTATTTTTTTCAAATTTGTGGGGCTGGAGGCACCTCTAAACATGCGAGTAGGTCAATAAAATTTTACAGGCTTATTTCTGGGCTACAAGGGTGCTGTTCTGGCTTTGGAACAAATTGAATTTCCAAAAAAACATTTTCACTCCACCTTAATGTATATAAATAAACGTGGCAAGTGCAACCATTTTGTTGGAAGAATGGAATAAGAAAACTTTACGAAAACTGCAATACAAACAAAATGAGAAACAAAAACAAAAGCAAGGAGTACGTATGTACATATGTACAAGTACCATAGATGGGCAATTTTAAGTACCAGTAGTAATTCATTATTTTTACCCTTTTTACTGCTTACTTAAAATTGTTTACAGTAATAAGTATCGCTTTACTTATTACTTAAAATTTTTTACAGTATTAAGTATCGCTTTACTTATTACTTAAAATTTTTTACAGTATTAAGTACCGCGTTACTTATTACTGTAAAAATTTTACAGTAATAAGTAGTCTTTACTTACTACTGTAAAAAGTTTACAGTATTTAAGTATTATTTACTGTTTACTGTAAGACTACTGAAGTAGCGAGGATACAGTAGTCTAAGAAGTTTTTTCAACGTTCAAGATTTTTTTCTATTATGTTTATTGGGCATAATACCTCATATGCTCGTTAACGCATGCGCTTGTGCTCATCAGTGAGCGTGTGTGTGTATGCCAATTCTTAGACTACTGTATCCTCGCTACTTCAGTAGTCTTACAGTAAACAGTAAATAATACTTAAATACTGTAAACTTTTTACAGTAGTAAGTAAAGACTACTTATTACTGTAAAATTTTTACAGTAATAAGTAACGCGGTACTTAATACTGTAAAAAATTTTAAGTAATAAGTAAAGCGATACTTAATACTGTAAAAAATTTTAAGTAATAAGTAAAGCGATATTTAATACTGTAAAAAATTTTTAGTAGGTAAGCAATATTCTTTTACTGCTTACTGTTTGCTTTACTGAATTACAATTTTACTTCAGTATGCCCATCTATGACAAGTACTAAATACATATGTATATGTAACAATGCAGAGCCAAGAATAAAGTTTTTCGTTATGACGAAGGCAACGGCAAACAAAATGAAGTTGCAGTATTACAAACACCATTTTGATTGTTGTTTGCTTTAACGCACCCACCCACTTGATAATATATACCTACCCAGGGCCGCCGAGAGAAAATCCAGGCCCGGGGTCAAAATAACTAAGGGCCCCCATACTAAATGAACAAATTCTCAAAATCAAAATTCAATGAATATATAGTTACGAACTTTAATTTATCTATACATGGCCGCTGTGGTGCAGTGGGTAGAGTGCTCGCCTGCTATGCCAGGCTTCTGTTTTAGCCACTCAAAAAAAAAAAATTGACGTGTTTTTGTAGCGTCCGGAACGCAGTTTAAGTGGCTAAAACAGAGGCATTAAACTAAATTTCTGTCGCTAACATACTTTAATCATTAGCTGTGGCCTAAATCTTTCCTTTTATCATAAAACGATACAATATTTCGCGATATTTCTGCCTCAAAAGTTCAAAAAATCGTGCGAACATACCGTCCGAAACGCCCAGGATATACCCATATCGCTGTATAAGAATTTGCATCATACCGAATTTTTCTGTTGCAACAGAAAACGAATTCAAATTTATGCTGCAAAGTCGACGCCAAAAACCAACAATTCCTTAAGTGGGGTGCAGACACTTTAAGAGATTTATAAAATTTGTTGAAATTTAAAATGATTGTTATCTACGAAAGGTGATTAAAGGTGTTGTTCGTTTATTTTCTGTAAGCAAAAACTTGGATATCATTTTGAGATTCCCGGGCCCTCTAAAGCCCGGGCCCGGGGCAATTGACCCCCTCAGCCCCCCCCCCCTCTCGTCGGGCCTGTACCTACCTAAACATATGAACACATTTTCCTTCGAGTACCAGAAGCGCCCATGAAAAAAAAAGATGTTTAAAAATAAACTAAGCAGTTACTTAAAATTCACAAACTGTTCTTGCAGCAAAAGTTCACATATTTCGTATTCTTCTAGGTACCTAGGTACATGCCTAGAATACAAAATTGTTGCATGCAACGAAATCCGCGGAATGCATGCAAAGCATAAATGCGGCAATGGCAGAATTTGAAGCAAATCGCTGAGGTGCGCTTAAGGAGGACAATGGCGCAATGCGGCGCCAGTTTGTGTGTGACTTTGAATATTTCTATTTTGTTATGCAGTTACCTACCTATGCACATTATTTATACACATACATATGTACATACATACATACATACATACGTAGCTAAAGGTAAATTCTTAAATTCAGACGTATGTGCGACGGCAAAATCGACTAACCAACAACACACGCAATTAACGCCACGAAGCGGCAAATTTAAAATGATTCAACATTTTTTCTTGGCTAGATAGCAAATATCACACCGATTGGCGCTCAAATGGCCGATGCATTGTGGGAAATTTTAGTGTAGATCGAGCTAAAAAGTGTTAAATAATTTTTAGTGATGTTTAAACATTTTAATGAATATTAATTAAAAGCATTTTTGCTCAATAATTTAATACGATACTTTCACCTTTCTGATGATTGTTGGTTAATTAAATTAAAAAATTATATGTATGTATGTATTAATTAATGTATTTCATTAATTTTAATTGCATGATTATTTCGATTGTCCTCAGCGTCTAATACCATTACTCGATTGTTTTCAATTATTATTTATTTATTTATTATATGTATGCTTATTTCTGATTATTTTTTAATGGCTATTAATTATGATTATATAAATACATATCTACACACATATCTATTAAATTTTTTTAATTAATTATTTATTAGTTCCCAGGTAAATGTAAGAAAATTAAAATACTCATTAAAAAGAACAAATAATAATAATTAATAGGTAGGTAGGTACGAATTTTAATGGGAATTTAACGTCGGTTTCATGTAAAAAAAACGCATTTCAAAATTCACAAAAAATGTAAATAGCGCTCCACTGTGCAGCACCTTCGTCTGCTTAGAGCGCCCATAACTTCATAGAAATTTATATGCATACATATATGTATATGTACATATGCATCCATCCCTGCAAGAAATGTGCAGGTCATTTGACCGGTCATATGACCGGCAGGCATGACGAAAAGTTTTGGGATATTTCCTATCACATTCTTAAGGGCATCGGGAACTTTTGTGACCGTTTCATTCATCACGTTCCCATATGTGTATTTTCAAATTCCATTTTATCCTTATCTATCTCATTGGTTTGGAACTTGGCTAGAAACACATACGAGTGCAAATGTGTTGGTAATATTATTTTTTGTAATAGTGTTAGTACTTTCGGTCACACAATTCTAGCAGGGATATTTACCAGCTAATGCTTGACTGCATCATACACGTTCATGTGTGTGTGGGTACTCTTATTGCTAGAGGAGGAGCGGCGAGATAAACCAGTTGTTGTTGGCCCCACAAGTTCAAAAAAAAAAAAACAACAACGAGTGCGTTTCCAACAACTACCCGACACAAACAAACACACACACCCACAATTCACCTCGACAATAGATAGGAAAAAGTAAACGCAAGCGCATTAGCGCCACCCGATTGGCCCGTTTGGACGCCATTTATAAAAAATACAGTGCACTCACGCTCCAACAAACAAACAAAAACAACATACATACGTACCGAATGTGCAGAGAAAAAATCAATGTTCAACAAGAAATATTAAAACAAGAAGAACAAGAAGTAGTAGAAAGAAGTGATGAAGAAAAAATCGAATATGTATATGTAATTTATAGCGCACAAACAAAGATAGATACATTTGTTGTTGTTGTTATTGTGGTTGTGTTGTCAGTGATGTCCGTTTTGATAGCAACAACACTATCACTTCTTACTGATTTCGCTTATAAGAGTAAAAGAGATGAACAATAAGCGATAACGGGTTGCCTTTGCACGAACACCTGTTTTTCGAAGACTGACACAATACACAACAAAAACAACGACATCTGCACGCTAATGAAATAGGTAGAATGGTGCTTGCAATAAAAAGCAAAATGGCTCAATGAGAATGGAAGCAAAAGAACACCACAACAACATCAACAAAAAGCAAGAGATCAGAGGCAATTCGAATTCGAAACCGGTTGCACCTTTAAAAACGCCAGAAATCCTTGACTGGCACACAAGAGAGCGAAAGCAAAAAAATAAAAATAAAACGGTGATGCAGAAGGTGCTATAGTGTATAGCTGCTTTGACTCATTGACTCCGACAGACTCATATGACCTGCGAGAAGAGTGCGGCATGATATTCGAAAAGGGGTGGGCGCACGCGCACGGCACACAAACAAACGAACATGAATGGGTATGCAGCTGTTGCCGCTGCCACCTTGTTTTTCTTGTTTTTCTTGTTTTTTGCTGCAGCAGCAGCTGATGGTTGTCGAAGTGATTCCGTTGCGATACCGGTTTAGTCGCTCGTGAGACTTTGTCGCTATCGCTGGCAAAATTGATTGTGGAAATTCGCTTTGCTGCCCAACTAAATCGATGGTGGTGGTGTTGTTTTTGGGTTTGGTGTCGTCGGTCTTTGCGAAATCGATAGCCGTCGTTGTTCTTGATTCATGATCCTATAAGTGAATTCGGGAATTTATTATTTTGCAAATTTGTGACAAATGTGAATTTGTTTATTGGATAAAAAAGTTAAAAAATAAATACTTGTTGTTGTTGCGCGAAAGTCTTGTCGTGGGGATTTCCATGGACGGCAGTAAATGGGACTGAAAAAATTACTAGATTTTGAATGAAATGCGGAAAGTTCTAAGATACTTACCTACCTACATAGATACCATTTTCAATGTGATATTTGTGTAAAGTAGGAGCTGACTTTATATTCGCGAAGACGAATTGCTTTCCTGATAGCGGTGGTGAAATTAGAAGAGCGAGCAAGTTGAATGCTGCTGAAAACCGAATGGGATGCTGACAACAACAATTGTTAGTTAAAAAGAAGTGAATTAAGGCTAAAAAAAAAATAAAAAAAATAAACACAAGGCCAAGGAATAACTAAGAAATAAAGGAAAAGAACTAGGAAAGTCGACATACAATAAAAATTAATATTTATTAAAGTAAAAAAAAAGAAAAAAGGTGGAGAAGTTACTTTGAAACATCAGAATGAACGAAGTTTGTGTTAGCCCTAAAATCCTTAAAGATTTGCAAAGCAGCTTAATTTAAAATATGCCAAAGAGTCGCTTAGAAGTGCCTTAATAAAAGTCAAAAGACAAACAATTTGAAAAAAAAAAAAAAAAAAAAAATTGCTCAAAATTACCAAATAAAACAATAGGTATAAACGAAAAAAAAATATGGCTCGTAAGTAAAACAAAACAAAAGCGGAGAGAATGAAAAGCGAGTCATAAAAGATAATCCTAAGAAGATAACAATATCTATAGCAAAAAAAAAAGTTGAAAAGGAAACAACAGATAAAAAACTTAAAATACATACATACTAACTACAATATATAATAAATATACATATGTACGTACATACATAGCTAATAAAGTTCTTAATTTACCTATAACCAAAAAAACCGAATGCGATTTAATGTAAGTACCTACGCTTAATAAAGCGTCATAAATAACTAAATCAATAGATAGATAAGCAAAACTGAAGAGAAGAAAAACAAACATTCATACAAACCTAATAAAAATGCGTAACATGCAAAACCGGAACCATTTCTGCAAAAACTCAAACGCTTAAGTTTCGCAAGCGAAACAAATAGAATTTCTTATTTATGCTTAAAACGCATTAAAAATATTTATTTTCTAAAAACAAGAAAGTTAAAATTCTTTAAATTAAAAATAGATACCTAACGGCATTCGCTTAAAACAAAATTGTGCAAGTTTTTGCGTGGCGACGGGTTTTTTTTTTGTGGCGAATTCAGTGACCAACTCCAAAAATAAAAATTACGCAATTCATAAACGATTTACATTTCACGTTCTGTGTCCCCATCAATTGCAGCAACCGATTAATCGATTAGCGGTTATTCAATATTGAAATTTTTGCAAATTGCAACACAATTCTTGCGGTTTACGTTTGTGTTTGTGATTGAGTGTGCAATTCAAAATCAAACTGCCAGTGTTGTGTGCGTGTTGTGAACACCGCACTGATCATTCATTTTTTTAATTATTTATCAGCAAGACGCCAGTTTTAAACATAATATATGGTAATGGCAGAGATTGGTGGCCATTTGGCTCACCAGCTACCAAACTTACACAATCATCACAGCACGCAAAGCGGTGGATTACAACCGTCGCTGGTGATGAATCATCACCTGGATTTGGATTGTCATGGGCATGATGTGATAAGTGAGTAACAACTAAATATTTCATACTTTATCTACTTAGTTAAATACAAATACAAGAGTGCCTTACACTAGTTTGCTGATTGGAATTGCGAAAACAAACGATAAATCAATGAATGCGCAACGAATGATCCTAAGTGAGTTAAAGTGGCAAAATCCGTCGGTGTAGTAGTAAATATATTTTATGTCAAATAAGACCAGACATTACAAATCCAATGCAAATAAACCAAAAGAGGGTCAACATTTACCGTATTGCCTTTTTCGGGATTTAGTATTATTTTGAATTGGTTTATTAAAAATCTCGTATGGGTATACACACATACGAGGGTTGTCCGTTTAATTCGATTAAAATTTTACCCTGACAGACGGCAAGTATTGCGGATTAACAAAACAGCTGAAGGAAAGTAGGCGCAGCGGCGAATTCAAAAACTTCTTGTTTTATTTCCAGAGGTAGGGTAATGTCAAAATCAAAACGAAATCACATCATGGTCAATAGGAATGGGCGAGTCCCAAACGAATTCAGATTTCAACCAAGGCGAAATATCATTTTGACATTACACTACCAATTACAGTAACAAATTACATTCGAAATTTCTGAATTAACTTATGCGCCTACCTTCCTAGATCTGCCTTGGGTTCTTATTTTTCTTCCCTTTCATTCACAATTGACATTTTTCACCAGGGATGTCATTACAAAATGCTTTAATCCGCTAAAATTTAGAGCTCTAGATACCCGGGTAGCGAACACATCGAATTGATCGTTTTTGTTTGAAGCCCGTTTGTTGTTCAAGTGCCCGTACAAACATTCGAGCATTCGAGCTTACAAACAAAAAAAAATGTGTATCGAAAAAACAAAAATAAAAACAACTACAGATTACTAGTGTACGTACTGAATATGTCATGTTTTTATAAATGATCAAAATTTCAAAGATAACTATGTCCACAAACAAAATATTTGACCCCAAAGTAAGAACATGGAAAAAAACGATTTTTTTTTTATCGAAACTTTGACTTTGGTTGCACAAAAGTGCATTAAAAACTGCAGGTACGTCAAAACCATATATCAAAGAAATATTTTCGTATTAATTCTAAATGAACGTGCAATATAAGTTTTTCACGAGGAACTAACATTTTCGGAATTATAAGTGAATTAATGTAGGTATCTTTTACATGGCAGGTGTTCTCCTTTATATCTTGTTTACGTGAAATGTTCCCATCACAGGTATCCTTCTTTTATTTGATGCTTTCTTTATCATCCTCAAGGTATCCAAAAAGGTATACCAATCGAAAAAATTCGGACTATGGCGGATATTAGATTCCGCGAAAACATGAAATATATAAAATTGCGGTTTTCTCAAAAAGTTACCACTTTGCGATTTTGTTTTTGACAGATACTTGTTAGTGAATCATTGAACTTTGATATTCTGCAATAACCTCGTGGGTGGTCTGACCTTCGTATTAAAATTTGTTCTACCTCGCCGTGATTGTTTTGTACGAAAATTTTATCAAACATTAACAAAGAAAAATTTAATCAAATGGTATAAAATCTTTATAAGTGTATGTATTTTCACGATTTTAAAACTAGATAATACTTCTTTTAATTTTCTATAAGATGATATAAAACTCCTCTAATTCATTTAATATGATACATGTGTTAACGAGCTTAAAAAACAAATTTATTGTGAAATTTCGACTTTGGTTGCACAAAAGTGCATTAACTGTTGCATATACGTCGAAATCGTATATGAAGAAGTTGTTTATGTATTAATTTTGAATGAAAGTTATTATAATACTTTCTGCGTGGAAGGAGTATTTTCGGAGTTAGGAACAAATAAAAGATCAAAACCATATATCTGAACAATCAGTTGTACGGGGACTATATGCCATAGTGACCCGATTTCGATTATTTTTACAAATAGTTAAAGTAATACATAATTAAAACCGAGATATTCAAATAAATTTGATATGTTATATCCCAAAAATTATGTTTATTACCGTATTCTATCAGATTTAAAATCCACCTGGAAAAGTTAATATTTCGGAAAAGTTAAATGCCCTTGGGACCGTTTGGTTAACTTTTGTGCGATTCTACTGTAGTAGGATGCAGTCACGTGCAAAGTTTTGATATATTAGCTCGAAAACTGAATGAGTTATTACCAGGGGTAAATGGGGTATGGTAAATTTTAATTATCTACCGTTATCTCAAAACCCGAATCCAATTTGGGAAAACTGAAGGTGGCGTTGAATTTAGAATATCCCAATTAAGTAGACAACTATTAAAATCTTTTCGCGGAAAAAGTGCAAAGCCTGGGTAAAGTTTACAAACGACGAAGAATTCACGTTCAGAAATCTGAAACTTCTTTCCTAAATATCTCGAAATCAAGATTTAATACGGATATTCTGAACACGTCGTTGTATTCTACAGGCAAAAATTAAGTTGACGTGTTTCGGCGTTTCACTTAGATATTTCAAATTTTTAAGATATACCTGTTGTAACGTAAAATAATTGGGAGAAGTTCTAAAAAAGGGGTTAGGAAAATGAATGTATTTCCCTAAAAAACAACCAAATGGATTAAATTTTGCTATGATGTGTCGGCCGACGGATGAGCTCAACTCAAGTAAACCTCAAAATTTAATTTAAGTATCTTCAACTAAATTTTTTTAACAAATAAAAAATTTTTTTAGGGATGACTATCTAAAATCAAAATTGCGGAGGGTCAAACTTCATTTTAGAACTAGGTTCCTTTGGACTTTTTTGTTCAGAATTGACCAGAGAATGCAGCTGTGGCCGAAACAAAGTAGGTTTTTTCCCGTCAGTACAAATTGACCCGCCCTAATGTATACGGTCACACCTCCGTGCATTCACATATTGGACTAAATCTTGCTTAACTGACGTACATCGGTATGTACATATGTACATGCATGCATGGCGCCCCACGTTCACAAAGGTTGGCTTAAATATGTACATAAATACGACATATATCCATTCATACATATTTAATTAGTTTTAAGCGCATATTTCATACAAAAAATGTGTGTTCAAAGATTGTTAAAAATATAGCAAATTGTGTGCCTAGCAACAGTGAAATAAAATGATGAAAATGGCTTAATTAATATACCTACCTACTAGATATTGAGTTAAACGTGCAACTAGATTGTATAAATGTATGTACATACATATGTATGTTATATTATTTTTTATTATTATTATTTGTTCTTGAATTAATTTTGTGATCATTTAATTACTTTATTTTTTATTTTAATGTGCTCCAATGTGCTTGCGCTTGAACGAATTTTAAATGAGCGTTGATTTATGACTTCAACAGATGTAGAATGCACAAAAGTACGTACCTACATATGTACATATCGTCGGTCTTCTGCCAGAAACACGAATGTGAAATTTTTTCTAAGTACGATGTCTGCTCTTTATCGGGTATATATTGATGTAATAACAATTAATATTGGTATAAATTCTTGCGTAAACATACATACATAATATGTACTTGTATGTACATAAGCATATATACAAATATTAATTGTTATTATATATTTATATTTATATATTTATATATTTATTTATTTGTTTATTTGAATATTATATCAATATATACCCGATGAAGAGCAGACATCGCACTTAGAAAAAATTTCACATTCGTGTTTCTGGCAGGGGACCGACGATATGTTCGTTTGTACGTTTTCCTGTATGAACGTATGTGTGTTTGTTAGCATGTTAATAACTTAGTAGTAGATATCTGATGAGTTGGTTGAATGACATTTTAATTGTGCTGCCCGAAATTGTAGCGAGTTAAACTGTGTAAAATTAGCCAGGCTACATACATATGTATGTATGTATTTTCATTGTGATAAAAAAACACTAGGAATAAGGAAATAAGTTCTATGAAATTCTTTATTGGATGAATAATAATCACCTGTATCATTCAATTTTCATCATTCTCTTGCTGCAAAAAAAAATTGGATATTTCAAATAGGTACATACTTTGAATATTTTTCCTAGGCAAACAAACAATTTTAGCGGCAGACTTTGACCGCCCACCACTTCGCAGGTGTCATGTCATGCGTGTAACTCCAACAGTTCGTTCGCACATAATAAATTTTCGCTAAAATTTATAGGCCTAAGGCAAAAATTAATTACAAATACAATGGCAAATAGATAAACAAAGTTTTATGACAACAAAAACACAAGTGACAGCGAATGAAAACTAACAACAACAACGTTAATAAAAACTGCCGACGTTTATTACATACATATGTCTATATGCATTTCCTATGTACATTAATAAATAGCAATCACTAATATTTGGCTAATACAAAGATACATACCCTGCAAAAAATGTGCGATTAATCCCGAAAGAGATTTGTCCCGGATTGATCTCTTTCGAGAACAATCGGTCCACAATTAGTCCCAGATTGTTACCGAACGGGTATAAATGTAGACTAATTGTAGACCAATTGTTCCCGAACGGGTATAAATGTAGATCAATCGCTTTCATTCCGAAAGGGTACAAATGCATTCTGAAAACTTAAAATATTTTTTTTTTGAAGATTTCACTCCAAAAAGAGAACTAATTGAATAAACTTTCTTTTAATATATATAACAATTTATAATTTTTAGACAATTTCATAAAAAATAGCCTTGGCTTGCAATTTTGGATGAAAGCGATTGATCTACATCTGTACCCGTTCGGTATGTTAGTGATTAATCTACATTGGTACCCGTACGGGTATACAAATTGAACAATTAGTCCCTTCATAGGACATGCTCGAACAAATGCGATCAATTCACTCCATATAAAGGGATGTAAAATTGTATTAGTCGCATGCTCCCTTGCGATTGATCCCGGACACGTCCCGGATTAATCGCATTTTTTGCAGGGTACATACCTATGTACATACATCAAAATGGCAAGGAGAAGCTCCAACGCTAAGCGTGCGTGCCGCAGCGATTGAGACGCACGAGCTGGCGAGCGACCGAGGTATTCGTATGGAGACGGACATTTTTAAAAGTATGTATGCCAATACTCGCAAAAGTGGAACAAATTAAGATTTTGAAAGCTAAATAGCGGTACACAATTCACGGCAATAAAGTTGGCAGGTGGGTGCTGATAGGTCGTGGGGCGCGTTGAATGCGGCTTAAGTGGGTGGTGGTGGATGGTAGGCGCAGTTTATGTTGCATTTTGGCAGTGAGCACTGGAGCGCATGTTTGTTTGTGTGCATAAGCAAGTAGTGGCCACTTGTGCTGCATTTGAGTGCTAAACAAATATTTATAGTGCAATTAAAAGAATAACTATTTACAGTGATAGCAAGTGATTTAATTGTGTGGTAAATTTTTGAGGTCAAATCGATAATAAAAGAAAATGTTGATTGTATGTGCATATGTGTATCCATCTACATGCTTTGAGCGTTTTCTTAAATGGATATTTATTAAAATTTTAAGAGATGCTAGATTTGCTTTAATAGTTAATTTCTTGTTCCAACAATCCTGTTCTAATACAAACTTTCCTTATTTGCATGCAAAGAAAGTTACACAAAACTTTACCTTAACAACGTAATTACTAATTAGGTACATACATATGTATGTATGTATATACGTCATGCTCAAACCATACCCTGCAACAAATGCGATTAATCCGGGACGTGTCCGGGATCAATCGCAAGGGAGCATGCGACTAATACAATTTTACATCCCTTTATATGGAGTGAATTGATCGCATTTGTTCGAGCATGTCCTATGAAGAGACTAATTGTTCAACTTGTATACCCGAACGGGTACCAATGTAGATTAATCACTAACATACCGAACGGGTACAAATGTAGATCAATCGCTTTCATCCCGAACGGGTACGAATGTAGATCAATCGCTTTCATCCCGAACGGGTACGAATGTAGATTAATCGCTTTAATCCCGAACGGGTATAAATGTAGATTAATCGCTTTCATCCCCAACGGGTACAAATGTAGATCAATCGCTTTCATCCCGAACGGGTACAAATGTAGATCAATCGCTTTCATCCCGAACGGGTACGAATGTAGATTAATCGCTTTCATCCCCAACGGGTACAAATGTAGATTTTCCTTAAAAAATTGTAAATGTTCATGCATATTTAAATAAAGATTATATAATGTTATACTTTTGTAAAAAAATCTCAATAAATAAATTTAAAAAATTGTAAGTTTTGAGTATGCATTATATGAGCGTAATGTAAAGGATTTTTCATAGGATATTTTAGGCAACATTTTGTTAAAATTGTTATTAAAAAAGGGTGTTCAATTTGTTTTACCGGTTGTTCTACAATTTTTTAAATACATTGCATATTTTTGTAAAATGTCTACATTTAAGGAATCTAGATTTGTACCCGTTCGGAATGAAAGCGATTAAACTACATTTATACCCAATATGAGCATATATTGGGCTTTTTGGTCAAAAAGTTGCAAGTGCGAAGTCACATAAAAATGTAATTACATCCACTGATTGCCCAACGTTTCGCCAAACACCTTGGCATCCTCAGGGGCGTAATCTTTATTAACAAACATAATAAAACAAACATTATATTATACATAAGTACACAATATTAAACATACAGATACATATGTACATTATAACATTTAAAATCATCACAGTAAAAACAAATCACTTACATTTCAATGGATAAAATAAAAATTATTGCACAAAGTATACATACATATACATAGATACTTTACTTTGCAGGTATCTTTGTCAAACTGAAATATAGCTAATTATAAACAAAATAAATAGGTGGCAGCAATGTCTTCGGTGTCTTCTTTTTTGTTAACCGTCCGTTCTCTATTTTTTAATATATGTAAACTCTCTAATATGTATCTAGTTCTCTCTCTCTTCTCATTGTCTATTATCTTTGTGTTATCTATATCAGCTGTGTGTCCGTGTGTAAATATGTGATGAGCTAGGGCAGTGTTAGTCTTGTGTTTTCTTATGTCCGCGTCATGCTCCGCTAGTCGTACACCCAGTGGTCGTTTAGTAGTGCCTATGTATACCTTATCGCAGAGTGATTCAGATGTACCTTTGCATGGTACTTCGTAAACAACGTTCGATTTCTGGAGAGTGTTAATTGGTGTTTTTGTTTTGGTAAAGACCTTAGAGAGTGTGTCGTTAGATTTATATGCGAGTGTGATATTTTGTGTTTTCTTACGGATGTTATAGTCTATGTTTTCAGTAAATTTCGGTATGTACGTGACACTGTGATATTGCTTTGTTATGTTGTTAGTTGTGGTAGTGGGTGTTTTATTGTCGTTGTTGTTGGTGGGTGATAATTTTTCGTCTATAAGAGTTTTAATAAGGTGTGTAGGGTAGTTGTTTTTAATCAAGATGTTGTATATTTTACTTATGTTTTTTTGGTGGAATTGAGGGTCGCTTATATTAATAATTTTGTTGATGAGGTTTTTGGCTGTATTAATCTTATATTTTTTGGGTTGAGCTGAAAAGAAGTTTATAATTCGCCCTGAAGAAATGGGTTTGGAAAACCAGTCAAGTATAATGTCATTGTTTTTCCTATGTATCAAGACGTCAAGAAAGGGGATTTGTGAATTAGCTTCTTTTTCTAAAGTAAATTTGAGTTTGTTTTGGTATTTGTTAAATGTGTCAAGAATAATATCTACGTCATTTCTTTTGACAATAGCGAAAAGGTCGTCAACATACTTTACTATAAATTTAATGTCAATGTTATGTTTTTTCAATTCGTCTAATGAGTTATCTAGCAAGTCATCCATTACAATGTCTGCTATTGTCGGGGAAAGGGGATTACCCATAGGCATACCAAAATTCTGGGTGAAGATTTTACCATCGTACATAAAATAATTGTTGTCTTGTAAACAGAAATTTAAAATTTTAAGGAACATGTTTTTCGGAATGTTGGTTATTGACTGGATTTTATTGAATTTGGTCATGATAATTTTTATAGCTAAGTATGTCGGTATATTGGTGAAAAGGGAAACCACATCTAGTGAAATTAGTATTTCATCATCATCTATTTTAATTTTATCTAGTTTTTCTTTAAGTGCAAATGAGTTTTTTATGTTGTATTCGTCAGATATTAGGTTATTAATGGTTTTGCCAATAAATTTAGCAAGATGGTAGCATGGTACGCCATAAGAAGAAGCAATGGGACGTAGAGGTAAATGTGGTTTATGGATTTTTGGGAGTCCATAAAGCCCAATATATGCTCATATTACTTATAAGTTGGTCAGCTAAAATTCACAATTACATTTATACCCATTCGGGATGAAAGCGATTAATCTACATTTATACCCGTTCGGATTAAAGCGATTAATCTACATTTATACCCGTTAGGGAACAATTGGTCTACAATTAGTCTACATTTATACCCGTTCGGGAACAATTGGTCTACAATTAGTATACATTTATACCCGTACGGGAACAATCGGGGACTAATTGTGGACCGATTGTTCTCGAAAGAGATCAATCGAGGACAAATCTCTTTCGGGATTGATCGCACATTTTTTTGCAGGGTATAAACAAGCTGAACGAGGGAGGGATGCTGAAAGTCAAGTCAAGAATTTGCTCATTGATTTGTTTTTGAACAGCTAAATAAATTTACTTGACTCAACAGCTACGTTGGTAGATAAAGATATATTTTGCGGTGTGATTTGTTTGCAAAAGCAAATCATAAATACATATATGCACATAGGTATAGGTATGTACCTGGTGCCGTTATGGAGAGTTGAGCTTTTTGTAAGCAATAACATTGGTATATCATTTGTGAATATATGTACATACATAGATACATATGTATGTATGTATGTATGCGAATCTTGTGGAAAGTTTACCGTAATAAATTTCAATTTAATGACAGCCAAGAGCTCTGATAGTGGGGTGGAAGACTGAATCAGCAGAAAATTGGGTAGTAATGAGGTGGAGTTAGACAAAAACTGGCATATTCGAAGCATTTTCGTAAATAAATATTTAAAGCTTTGTGATTAGATAAATAGAGAAAATATCGAAAGAAATAAACAAAAGGAGTGTTTTATTGGGCACTTCTCTGCTCGCTTATACTCGATTCTGCTCTCTTGGCTGACAGTTTCCATACAAAATGTTAGAGACTTTAAGAGACCTTTAGAGAGTATGCCAGCTACTCATTAAACTGATCTTTACTGATTATGCCAATTTTTTCTATTGTGTATAAGTGAAATGGTTTCAAATTTTTGTCAATAGATGTCTCCCCTATCTTCGAATTCAACGCAATACCGTTCATTAGAAAATGTTTTCGAATTCCGTACTAAAGAACGTATATTGTACAACATACGTTCTTTGTCCGTACTTTAACGAACGGCGTTCGAAGATAGGGGAGACATCTATCGATAAAAAGTTGAAGAAATTTCATCAAATAAACACAAATTTTTTCCAATTCCTTTACTTTAACGAACGGTCATTTAATTTTCACTTGTTTTTATACCAGTGGTTGTTTTTTTCGCAAGTCTCTAACTCTTGCCCAATCGAATACGGCTAAAGCTTAGAAAACTAAAACAAGTAAGACCAGTCCATAGTTGTCTTCGGTCATACCAAAGATTTCATAGGTGCCTTTCACGAATGCAGAAATAAAACTGAGGGACAAGTTTGCGTTAAAGGAACAGACAGACAGACAGACGCTTGCTACATATTTTGGTAGGATTATCACGCCTGCTCTAGTACGTTCAAGAATCGTGTTTTGGCACAAAGTAATAATATTATTTCATGTTCATGAAAGGTATAAAAAAAGGATAAAAGTCTAATTTAAAATCAGTCGGAAAGACGACAAACTTTATTTTACTTAATTAACTCTTCTCCAACTACTTGAGAAGTTATCAGCTGTTAGCGAACGCAAAAGCAAAGATGTATGTACTTATGTATATATGTAAATACTCAAACCCGCTTACGAATAAAAATAAAAAATACGAAACATGAAAAACTCATTAAAATATTTACATTTGCTGAGAGAAGAGTGAAGGAAAAAAATTAGCTAAAGTTGCAGCTTATTACATGTATACAGCATCATATTTGGGCATACTGCATTACAAATGTAATACTGTAAGCAGTAAAAAAGGTGAAAACAATACATTACTACTGGTACTGAAAAGTGCCCATCTATGCACTATGTGGGTATATGCACAAAAACTCTTTACACTTTGTATTTTTTGGGAAATTGCATTGTGGCCAGAAAAAAAAAACATTCCGTACGAAGCATCGCGCTGCTGTCAACCGCAGCAGATTGTTTGCTGAAGTTCCACATGAAACAATTGCAATTTCGTTACGCTTTTGACGTAGGTACATACTTACATATGTACATATGTATGTATTCATGATGTATTCAAGTACTTTTCCAGCACAGAGTGGATAGAGAAGCAGTGAAAAGAGTACAAAAATTTCCCTTTTAAAGTTTTTATATGAATCAAATCCCAACCTATTTCTGCATTCATTAACACAGGAGAGCCTCGAAATGGTGACACATAAGTTTCACAATCGTTTTCGAATCGATAACCAAATCCAAGGTTTACTGGGTTACCACAAACTCGGCAAATGCATTTGTTTTAATTAAAAAATAATTATATGTTACTGACCATTTTCTATAAAATCTATATTATTATTTACATACATATTTTTTGTTATTTACACATGAATGCCGTTATGCCAAGTTGACACTTTTTTAATTTGCATTTATCGCCAATTTTCTAATGAAGTGAACATTTGTTGTAATTTGCATATGCACATACATACATATGTATGTATTATATTAACATAATATGTATGAATGTAAATTATTTTATTGCATTTCATCTCTGACCCCAAATAAAAAAAATATGTGAAATGTGCAATGAATTCGCTGCATCACCTTTGTGATGGAAACAATTGTATATTATTTTAATATTTACTAATGAGTGGTTTTTAAAATGATAATTATGGATTTATATCCATGAATGGTTTAAAAAAGTTTAATGATGGAAATGTTTCAACATAAAAGTGGCGAGTTTTAGTCAGTTGGGCAATTAATAGGTTAAATATGTATAAATATTCTGTTTCGCAAAAAAATTAGTTTGTAAGTATAAAATATAAGTAATTGTTAATATATGTAAATTTAATAAGAGATTATGGCAGACTTCGTTAAGCTCATGTAGCATGACATCAATGAACATGCAAATGATACAGTTCGTAGAAGCGTATTTAATAAATAAAAATATCCTTCTTCTTACGATTTCCCCGCTCAAGAAATTAGAACACGAACTGAAATTCTGGACACATCATCTCTTGCATTAGAAAACTAATTTCAGAAACGTGAAAAAAGATCATGCCACACCGAAGTCTAAACGCCAGTAAAATCAACTTTATCGTATTGCTAATCAGCTGAAATATTTAAAGTAGTAAACATTAGAAACATAAACAATCGCAAAAAGAAAACAAAAAAAAAAACAAAATGGGAAAAACAAAGGCAGGGACAAAAATTCGAGACACCAACAGTGACAAAAAATTTATGGCATTCAAATTGGCCGTGCAGGTACCATCGATATCTACATACATACTTACCTATTTAGGTTTATTTATGACTACCAACTACACTCAGAGAAAAAATGCATTGTAAAATCAAGTACGATCATACTTAATCTTAAAATGCTCAATTTTTAATAAAACTATCTTGTTTTAACTATGAACAACTTTGAATTAAAATTGGCAATATTGATTTAAAAATTCATTTTTAATTCAAGATTGTAGCCATCTCAAATTAAGGTTGAGCTATTTTAATTTAAAATTGCGCAATCTTAAATCAAGTAGAACGTGCTTGAATTAAAATTGCCATGCTTAAACGCGCTGTGTTTTGGATAACGGGATATTCTGTGCAATTTTCATTTAGTAAAACGCAAGCAAACAGAGTGAAATATTTTTATTATTAAATACTTTTTATATCAAAATGGAACAAATAGAATATATTGATATGTACACAATGGACCCCGAAAATTTGGTGGCTGAGAAAAGTGAAGATGAGCAGAAACTGTCGCAGCTGCTTGAGGAGTTTGAGTTGGAGGATGTTGCAAAATATTTATTTCATCTTTTGTAACACCTCCTCTACACTTATATTCTGTAAATAATGGAAAAACGTATATAAAATTGAAAAGGTTGTAAATGTATGTACATAATTATTTAAAAGTATCAAATAAATTCGCAAGTTCATATGCAAATAATAATAAGTATTTTTTGTGGGTTTCGTGGTGAAAAATAAAGAGGTTGTGGGGAATATGAAAAATAAAATAGTTCAATGTTAAATTAAGAACGTTCCACCTTAATTCAAGGTGTATACAACTTTAAATCAGCGCTGCACATTAACGTTATTTTTTTATCAATAACCGAAATAATATTTTGTTTTCAATTCAACTTTGAAAAATTTTAACGTTAAGTGCTGAACAAAAAAATACTGTTTTGATAATTATCAAAAAAAATTATGAAAAAAAATTTCGTTTTGTTGATTATCAAAAACCAAATATTGAAAAAATTTTGTTTCGGTAGCCAACAAAAAAAATTATCAAAAAAAATAACGTTAATAAAAATTCAAAGTAAAATGAAGCCGTAAGCCCGAAACAAATTTTTATTATTATTTTGTTTTTGATAATCAACGAAACAAAATAATTTTGATAATTTTTTTTTTGATAATCAACGAAACAAAATTTTTTTGTTAATTTTTATTTGATATTCAACAAAACAAAATATTTTTGTTGATATCGTTGTGCAGCCTTGCTTTAAATTAAGATTACACGTTTTTATTTTAAGATTGCACACTTTTAAAATAAATACGAATCAATGTTAATTCAAGCATGAACCACCTTAAATTAAAAATGTTAAATGTTATAATTCCATTATAAAATCAACATTTTCCATACTTGGATTAAGCATTTTCCACCTTAACTGGAAATCATGACCGTTTATATAAACAACATTGTTCATGCTTGATTTTAAAATGTTTTTTCCTGAGTGTAAGCATGGCTGTGTCTGGTCTCATCATAGTTCTGTGCTGTAGCACTTTTTGTTTATGAGCCACACAAAGATTTTGCACATCCGGTGTGTTCAATGGGATTTGTGGTGATGATGAGCATAGAAGTCTAACAATGTGATATAGAGATCGAAAGGTCATTGTGTATGTACCTACGAATCGAATACGAATGAATTGTTGGTTGACAGATGTGTGCTGATTAAAATTTAAACACCCGCATACACAGATACACACACGCGCATTCACAGGTAAACCACACAAAGGTGAAGGACAGGGGCGTAGTCAAGATTTCTTTTCGTTTGGGTAGTGCATGATTTAACAACTGGAAACTACTCCTGTTTCCGGTTCGCGTACCCTTTGGTCAATAAGAAGATCCCACATTAGCTATGAAATCTTTTGTAGACTGAAAATTTTTTTTAACATTATCATGTGGTTCAGGGTATATCGTAGAGTACGTGTATTTTAATTTCCCCACAGTGTGTCTATTACCTCTTTCGGGCTCATCTTCTTTGAACCCCTTCTGAGCTGCGCTTTTGATTGGCACACAAATGAAAAAAAAAACGAAACGGGTTTAGATGACTTTACTGTTCAACACTGTTTTCTATGGCTGCTGCTGTTGTTGTTGTTGTTGTTGTTGCTGCTGCTTTTGCTTTCCTCATTCTTTATGCTGATTAAGATTTCTTGGGTGCAAATAATAAATTCCTGAATAGCGAACATTTTCAAATATTTGTCGAATTTATTTTGCAAAACAAAAAAAATTTCTACCTGCATGATCCTACAATATATGTATGTATATATATATATATATATATATATATGTACAATGTACATACTTTATGTATTTATATGGTCCAGTCACGGTATTTATGGCTAGATTAGTAGTTGTGGGTGCAGCTGTTCGTTGTGAGATTAGAAAAGCATGTTTCGATAAAAAAAGGAATACAAAATATCAAACTAATCCCAAAAACCATAAAAGAAGATGAGACATTGAGCGCTGACTTGTGTATAAGAATTGTTAAAAAAAGTTAATCAGCAAAAATTGCAAAAGTGTTGTTCTGAAGCGCCACCTTGGTTAGTTTAGTGTTGAATTTATAGCTCTAGACACTTTTATTGACACTTTTTTGCTAATATAAAAATATTTTGAAATGCCCTATTGAGTTTGGTATTCAGGAAATGCTAAAGTGCAAGCTGTGTTAAGGGTCTCAGAATTATTAATTACTAGAGAAACATTTTTATGTTTTCATTTCCTCGTCACCATATGGATCATTAGCTGTCAATGAATAAAGGTGAAACCAGGAAATTTAATTTAACAGAGCTTGTTTTTGAAATTTTTTATTTTGAGATTATAATTGAGGAGGTCCATAACAAAACGCAATAATTCCACCAAAACAATTTTTTGGATAAACGAAAAAAACTAATTTAAGTCAATAGGATATATATTTTTTTTAAACTGTTGTTGTAGTTTAATAGTTATCTAAAAACAATACAAATCATAAAAAAAATGTTTATCTGGCAATTAGTTTTTAAGTTATTTAGATTAAAACAAGTAAGGAAGCCTAAGTTCGAGTGGAATCGAACATTAGATACTCAGCTGTATGCTTTCATTGTTTGTTTGCGTTTGATGGAAACACGGTGCACTTAATATAAAGCGTGTGCTGCATAAAATGGGCGTAGCCACGCCCATTTTCTAAATTTTTATCAGTAATCCAACTAAGCATATCAATATTATTCTTTGTGCAAAATTTCATTCCTTTATGACTTCTAGTTATAAAGATGTCACGTTACAAATTCCCAAAGAGTGTTCCAGATATATCTTTCTTAAAAAGTAGGCGTGGTCATAAACCGATTTCAATAAATTTTTGCGTGGCTATTAACACATGTTATAAAAGTGTATAAACCAAGTTTCGTCATAATATCTCAATTATTTGTCGAGTTATAGGCTAAGAAATCTCGTATATCCCTTTGTGTAAAAAGAGGCGGTGCCACGCCCATTTTCCAAAATTTTTCTATTTGTTGTTTCCGGTCTATTGTAGAAATCATACCACAAAATTTCAATGAATTATCTTTACATTTGACAAAGATATCGCTTAAAATGTTTTTATTAGGTCACTTTATAGTTCCCATATATAAAAGTGGGCGTGGTCGTCAACCGATTTCGCTAAAATTTTCAACATGTATTACCACAAGTAATAAAAGTGTACACACCAAGTTTAGTCATTATATATAAATCATTTGTCGAGTTATGGGCTCAGAAATCTCGTATATTCCTGTTTATAAAAAGAGGCGGTGCCACGCCCATTTTCCAAAATTTTTGTGTTTTTCGTTTTATGTCCGCAGTTGGACTCCTGCTATAAAATTTCAATGATATATCTTTATATTTGACAGAGATATCGCTTAAAATGTTTTTATTAGGTCACTTTATAACATAGATGGGCATACTGAAGTAATATTGTATTTCAGTAAAGCAAACAGTAAGCAGTAAAAGAATATTCCTTACTTAAAATTTTTTACAGTAATAAGTAACGCTTCACTTGTTACTTAAAAAATTTTACAGTAATAAGTATCGCTTTACTTATTACTTAAAATTTTTTACAGTAATAAGTACCGCTTTACTTATTACTGTAAAAAATTTCAAGTAATAAGTAAAGCGTTACTTATTACTTTAAAAATTTTACAGTAATAAGTAATCTTTACTCGTTACTCTAAAAATTTTACAGTAATAAGTAATATTTACTTGTTACTCTAAGACTACTTAAGTATCGAGGATACAGTAGTCTAAGTATTGGCATACATACACACGTACACTGATGAGCACAAACGCATAGGTTAACGAGCATCTGAGAGATGATGCCCAATAAACATAATAGAAAAAATCTCGAACGTTGAAAAAAATTATACAAAATTTTAAAATCAGAGCATTTTAAAATTCACAACTAAACGTATTCTCAATTTTTTCTCAAATATACCGAGGTACGTACCTAGGTACATATGTATAAATTAAGAACATGCAAATAAAAACTATATTTTTAGAACAATGCTCGGTAAAACTTGGGAAGCAAAAATTTATTTAAAAATCAATTGTAAATTAAATGTAAATTTATCTTAAAAACAAATGTACATATTTATTTGATATTAAATAAAATTGCTCTTCATCCAAATGTTATTTGAAGCAGTGGCAGGAAATATTGTAATTGTATTCTAGGTTAAGGTTTCATAAAAGTTGTTATATTCTTCAGGAATGGTACAAGCCTTTTAAGTTGAGAACATTTGAGATGCATTTGGGTTTTGGTATACATATGTATGTATATACAGTTGCTTACAAATACATCTCAAATTGAGAATTAAGAAAAATGTGTATTGGGTAATTTAGTAGGAGGAATAGTAGGTAAGAGAGCAGCGTTACCACTGTGATAAAATTCTGTCAGCATTGTGAAGCAATTTCTCGCTCGGTAGGTATAAGGATTTTTCTTTAGGTATGTATTTCGAGTAAGCAAATAACTGGAAGTAGAAAGTTTTCTTCTGCTTTACTTAAAAATACAAGTTCATCGATTTTTCGTTGAAGTTTTTTTAATAAGATGAAAATCTTTTATCGATTGTGAGCACATAGAATATAGGTATGTATATCTTTGCAGGAAGAAAAAAATGAAATGCTAAAAGTAGTTGACTTTTAATTGGCTATTTTGAGACAATTGAAAAAAAATCAATATGTATCACACAGCAAGAAACCCATTTTTGGTTAGTTTATTGACAAAAGCTTTCAAATTCCTGATGAAAATATTTTTATTCAAGAACATTTTAACTGATTTTGCTGTAAAAAATCCTCTTTTTTAGATTTGAAAAGCGAAGCAATGGAAATACATACATATGTATAGCGAAATGTTTGTGAATTCCATGATTCTAAACATGTATGCATGTAGCAGTTACATATGCAACCATTTCCCTTGTATTTTTTGTATAATTTTATAAACATTAATAGTGTTATATTTTGGGACTAACTATTTTTCACCCAAAAAAAGTTAGTTTATAATTACCTTCCAAGTAATGCCGAAGTACACATGACTGACTTTTTTATCGCCATTCCCATACAAAAGTAGTTAGCCTTTTTCAAATAAAATATACCATTAACAGTTACCACTAGTGTCTTTGTAAACTGTTTAAAGTCAGTTTTAAGTTAGATGCCCATCCTGCAATGTAATAAACAGTTTTGAGAATTGGTTAAATTTCGAAACCCGTATTTTTTCATTCTTCATGTTATCCCAATCGCTTTTAAACAAAGTATCTCTTATCAAAACATGTAGGTACTTACATATGTAAGTAGTTATTACTAATAAGTGTAGAAAGAGATAATGGTAATTTTTCCCCCAAAATTGGTAGATTTTTTCAAGTAGATGGTTATTTTTTTGTTCTGAGTGGCAGGTAGTAAAGACCAAGTTAGATGCAAATGCGTACATATATGTATATGTACATACACATGGATTTGCGCTACATTGGTAAAAAGGGGTGTGAAATTTGTGATGCCATGATGTAGATACCCTACATAGCCATACAGATACCCTACAAAGAAATTCACATTAATCGGGAATTATTTCGGGATCGCGCGCAATGGAACATGCGACTGCTCGTAATTATGTATATCTGAACGACGTTGGTCATAATAAATAATTTTTATTAAATTGTATGCATGTAAAATCATTTATACATATGTAAGTATGTATATGTACATATGCAGGTAAGTATTATAATAATACAATGGCGCTATTATAACTCTGACGAGTTTTATGGCCGAGCTTCTCTCCCAATTCGAGGTGTGCTCCTTTTTGTTTTTCCTACTAATTGGGTGGACCTACAGTTTTATGCCGGCTCCGAACGGCGAATGCATTTTTTGTGAGAAGCTTTTTCATGGCATAAATACTCTCGGAGGGTATGCCGCCCACTGCCGAGAGGTGACCGCTGCTCTTAAAAAACCCAATAATTGGATTTTTACTAATTAGAAAAATTTGTTTGGCTCGGACCGTGGTTTGAACCCGAGACCTCTGGCATAGCAGGCGAGCACTCTACCCACTGCACCACAGCGGCCATAAGTAAGTATTGGCTGGCCTAAAATTTGACATGACCGTAAATTATTGCTTTCTTTTGAAATTCAAACAATCCTTTTTGGTAAGCTTGCTTAGGTAGCCGACTGTGCAGTTTTGTTTTCAGAGAGAAATTACATTGAATTTCGTTACGGATACTTAGTTATTAGCCTAAAACTGGGGGTTTCCGCGCGTTAACGCTCGTTAATGTAAATCATCGTATATTTTGCAACTCAAACAATCGTTTTTGTATGCTTAGTGTTGTCGACTGTGGCCCAACCCTAAGAATAACACAGTGGCAGCACCCTGACAAAAAGGTGAAGGCAACCACAGCTAACTTCAGAGGGAAAGAAAATCATCATTCGAGAAAAGTCAAAGTCAGAACACGAATTTTAGTGCGCCAGTCTTGCCCGCCATATTTTACTTTGTTTGTTTTTTGACTACTGTTTAAATGTTTTATATTCGTCAACAATGTTATAATAAAGTTGATATATCTATCCGCCAACATTTTCTAAAATTCGTTCTGCACTTGCATCGATTGTCGCCGCCAGTAAATAACTTGTAAGCGTTTGCATAGTCAATGCTACGCACATACATACATACAAGAAGATCGCAATTATTTAAATTGGAATTCGCCGCCCGCAATAAAAATTTATAAATCGTTTCTGGGTTGTATAAGCAAATTTACACTGATAGTTATATCATATATCGTGCAAATTAATATCTTCATTTTATTTAGAAGACTTCGCTGAAGTTCCGCTATTTTTGACACACAGACATAGGCATTTTTCCAACATTCCAGTAAGGACCGGTACATTCCGTTAACAGTTAACCAGTTTCATATACATACGAGGAGCACATAACCTAGTTTTTCTTACATGCGGTGCGAATGATAACTAGGAGCCAAATGCCCCGTCAACGTAGAGACAACTCGGAAGGTGATTCCGATCTCAACGAAACAGTAATTGAAACAACTACTCCTCCAGGAACACAACCTCGTGCACCTACTGATAACTTTGCCGCTCTTGTCGCTTCCATTACCGCACTACGTGATTCAATTGCAGAATTGCGGAATGAAACTAGCACACAACGCACCGACATACAACAACTCCACGAGCGTATGAATGAACATGTAGGCAATAATACACAACCTGTTCCGCCGCCCAGCCAGCCACACAATATACAACGAATCGTATTAACGCAGACACATCGTCCATCTGCAGAGACTGTAACGCCACAGCCACAAACGTCCACTACGTTGTTGAACAATCACCAACCACCATTGTTTATGGATAACGCCATCACAAAATTATATCCTCTGCCTGTATTTGAAGGCAATCCAGAAGATTGGCCGCTTTTCATCGCTTGCTATCGTGACACTACCGCCGAATTTAATTACGGCAATCGACAAAATTTGATAAGGTTACAAAGGGCTTTGAAGGGAGCAGCTAGACAAGCTGTTGCTTCATTAATGATTTACCCCGACGATGTTCCTGGCATTTTGAACGAACTCGAATTTAATTTCGGGCGGTCTGACCTACTACTTAATACGAGCACAACTACAAAGGGTGCAACAGTTTCCAATTATTCACGAAAGTCGCCTTGACAGCATTCTGGAATTTTCCACACGGGTGCGCAACGTCGTAGCCTTTTTCAAGTCAGCTAGATGCGAACATCATTTGGTAAATCCAACGCTTTTGGAACAACTTGTTTCAAAATTGCCACCTTCCAAGCAATTTGAGTGGGGCAAACGTGTAGCCGAGTTAGGGCCATTTCCAACAGTGGATAATTTCTCCACCTGGCTCAGCGAATTGGCTCGAGTTATATCACTTATGCCAAGAACAACAGACAGAAGCACTACATCAACTAACAGCCGTCAGGTAAATAATTTAAGCAGTGGTAGTCGTCAACCAACGATAGCAGGAGGTGGTAATCGCCGATTGCTTCACAGTCACGAGGCGCCAAGTGTTCGACGTGCACAACGATGCGTCCTATGTAGCGGGGGACATGCGTTGCCGGAGTGTAGCCAGTTCACTGGTCGTAATCCCAACGAACGATGGCTGGTAGTCAAACGTCATCAAGTTTGTTTTGGTTGTCTCGGCAAGGGACATAGTCTACAAAATTGTCAAAAACGAGCCACATGCGGTGTAAATGGTTGTCAACGCAAACACCACCAGCTGTTGCACACGGAAATTGAATCAAGTGGCAATAACAACAATGATGATCAGATCCAACGCGTTTATAATTGCCGACAGTATAAGGAGTCAACGCTATTTAAAGTTTTTCCAGTCACGTTGATAGGGCCGCGTGGCGAAATCCATACTTATGCCATGTTTGACGAAGGATCCTCTATATCCTTGATTAGCGAGAGAGTCGCGTCTAGTTTAGGCGTGCGGGGACAAACATCATTGTTATCGTTACAGTGGTATGGCAAAAATAAAACCACCGAAAAATCACGTAAGGTATCAATCGAAATAAAATCACCGTATGCTGACCACACTTATGCAATAAAAAACGTACGCACTATTGGTAATTTGGACTTGCCAACGCAATCTTTTAACAGTAACAATTTTCATCACTTATCAACAATGCCAACACTAAGCTATATCGACGCAAAGCCAGAACTGCTTCTTGGATTGGACAACTCTTTCTTGGGTGTTACGCATGAGATCATTGATAATGGACCTAACCAGCCTATTGCCGCCAAAACCAAACTAGGTTGGATAGTGTATGGACCGTCGCATGAAACCGTAAGTACACCAGCACGCGTAATAGTAGTTAGAGAGTCACATACTATGAAACAGCTACACAAGCTAGTCGAAGAATATATAATAACTGACACTGTAGCCAGTAGAACGCAAACTAACACTATATTAGAATCTGACAGTGACATAAGAGCGAGAAAAATGTTAGAAGAAAATACTAAGTGCTTGGGTGGTCGATACGAGGTGAGCTTGCTGTGGAAAACAGATGACGTCACACTTCCACCTAGTTATGGCATGGCTTATAAGCGCTTATTGCAAGTAGAGGCCAAGATGCGCAAAGATAGTCAGTTTGCAAAAAGCTATATAAATGAAATAAGTAAATATATTGATAAAGATTACGCTAAGCAACTAAGTACAGCAGAAGTCAATATCGTAAAGCCAACGACGTGGTACTTACCACATTTTGGGGTAGTCAACCCACATAAACCTGATAAGTTACGCATCGTGTTCGATGCCGCCGCTATGACATCCAACGTTTCTCTTAATAGTTTTTTGCTTAAAGGGCCAGAAAAGGCACAGTCGCTACTTACAATTCTTTTTAAATTCCGACAAGGACACTTCGCCGTGGCTGGCGACATAGAAGAGATGTTTTCGCAACTTCGGATAAGAGAGGAGGATCAAGATTTCCAACGCTTCTTGTGGAGGAATGGTGATCCCAGCAAGCCAATGCAGGTATATGTAATGAAATCCATGATATTCGGTGCAGCCTCATCGCCATGTTGCGCCGAATATGTGAAAAATGTTAACGCCGCTAAATTTGAGTCACAAATGCCAAAAGCAGTCGACGCCGTAATAAACAAGACATATGTGGACGACCTTGTTATTAGTTTTCATGACGCCAAAGAAGCCGAGCAGACGATAATAGACGCTATAAAAATAAACGCAGCCGCAGGGTTTAATCTTCGTAGATTCGTATCCAATTGCAAAGCTTTAGAAGCGAGTTTGAACAATGGCAATTCTTTGCAGTCAAACAAGTTCAACTTGCAGCGAAAAGACGCAGTCGACAAAATATTGGGAATGCATTGGAATACCACAACAGATGATTTTGAATTTAACTTTCATTTCTTTAAAATAGCCAAAGACATATTGCAAGGGGAACGGCCACCGACAAAAAGGGAACTCTTAGGAATTGTAATGTCTATTTACGATCCCTTCGGGCTTCTCACGTACATCACAATCTCAGCCAAACTACTACTGCAAGCACTATGGAAACTAGGAGTCGAATGGGACGAAGAGTTACCACACCAACTGATTACGCAATGGAAGATGTGGTGGGCCAAACTTCAGTCGGTGAAGTCATTGACCATTCCGCGCTGCTACTGCAGCTTTGTTGACAGTGCTCAAAGTATTCAACTGCACATATTTGTTGATGCCAGCACAAGTGCCTATGCCGCTGCCGCTTACCTGAGAGTACAAAAGGATGACGTCATCGAAACATCATTAGTATGCGCTAAAGCATCATGCGCACCACTTAAACCAACAACGGTTCCTCGTATGGAACTGCAAGCAGCGGTGTTAGGATGTCGCATCAAGAATCTCGTCGAAGAATCCCTTGACATTCCGATACAACGAACATTTCTATGGAGCGATTCGCAGACCGTTATACTATGGATACGCTCCCAATGGCGGGTATACAAACCATATGTCGCTCATAGAGTAGCCGAAATACTCAACACGTCTACGATAGATCAGTGGCACTGGGTGCCCACAAACTTAAACGTTGCCGATGATGCAACACGCGCCAAATTTACGTCGGAAAGTTCATCACACTCACGTTGGTTGAATGGACCAGATTTTTTAAACCAGGACGAGGGAAGCTGGCCTCGAGAAGTTATGATGTCGTCAGACGAGTGTGTCAAAGAAGAAACAAGTCGCCGTTTGCTTGCCTGTCATACAGGTAAGATACTTGTCGAAGTTACTAACTTTTCTTCTTTCTTAAAGTTGACCAGAGTTATGGCTTGGGTATTGCGATTCGTTAACAACAGTAGGAAGAAAACACACGTGAAGGGTGAACTCAAAGCTGTGGAAATCATATCTGCCGAAAGTCACATTTTTCGCTTAGCACAGCGAGATACATACGCCGAAGAAATTAATACATTACGCCAAAAGAAATCGTTACCAAAAGACTGTAGTTTATACCCACTTACGCCATACTTAGACGAAGACGATTTGATCAAAATATACGGAAGGTTAGATGCAGCTTATAAGCCGTGCACAATTGACTTCTACCTCGCTTTGCTTCAGAGTTTTGCTTTGACAGTTCTGTTCAGCATGTGCTTTTTAAAGGGACATGTTCACAATTGAGGTGAAGCGAGTAAAGCAAAGTATAAAGTTAGCCATCTTTCAACTTTTTTCCACTTTGACAAACATCTCCCCTTGTGTGTGTGTGTGTATGTTTGTATATCTACACTTATTTTAGCGATTTCGCGCAATTTCGTGAGAAGTGAGCAGAGAAAAGTAAAAAATAACATTCGAATAAGCAGAAAAAAGCAAATTCCCCAAATATATTACCAAAAATCAGGTTTATAAATTAAAGCAAAGAAGTGAAGTGGAAATTGTCAAAGTGTTAATTGTAGCAAGCATCTGGAATTTCGCTTTGCTTTAAGGTTTTTTCTATCAAAGTTGGAGCAGACAAAGCCAATTGTGCACGGGCTCTTATTGCCTACCTATCAGCGCTCGTCGACCAATTATACTGCCAGGAAGCCATCACATTACGCATTTACTTGTAGCAGATTATCACGCCAAACGGCATCACCAAAACGACAACTTGGTTATCAACGAAATCCGTCAACGCTTCTGGATACCGGCGATTCGAAATGTATTAAAACGTATTAAAAGGAACTGTCAAGTTTGTATTTGTGACAGAGCCAAACCAGCTGCTCCATTGATGGGACAGTTACCCATAGACCGAGTAACCCCGTATGTTCGACCGTTTTCATATTCAGGGGTGGATTATTGTGGACCATTTCACGTCGCTATTGGTCGCAGGAGGGAGAAACAATGGGTCGCATTATTTACATGTTTGACGACAAGGGCAGTGCATTTGGAGTTGGCAGAAAACCTATCTACCGATGCCTTCATTATATGCCTACGCAACTTTATTAATCGTCGCGGCACACCCATACGTATGCGAAGCGACAACGGCACCAATTTCGTGGGCGCACAAAAGGAGATGAGAGACGAAAACAGACTTTTTGATTTTAATGCTATCGAGCGTGAGTTTGCAAAATACAAAATGGAATGGGTATTTAATTGTCCGGGCGATCCGAGTAGTGGTGGATGTTGGGAACGCCTAATTCAGTGCACCAAACGTCTTCTACACAAAGTTTTGAAAGAAGAAGCACCAAGGGTCGAAACACTCCGTAGTGTTCTTATCGAAATAGAGAATATTATAAACAGCCGGCCGTTGACAGATATACCGGTCACAGCTGAAGAAGAAGAACCACTCACGCCCAACCATTTTTTGATTGGTTGCTTGAACTCCACCCAGACACCACACCCCCAAGACGAACGAATTTGCTTACGCAAACAGTGGAAGATTGCTCAAAACCTAAAGGATCGTGCCTGGAAGAGATGGACAATTGAATATTTGCCGCGGTTACTGTGTCGACCAAAGTGGCGCGATGACGTAGCTGCGTTACAACCGGGGACACTTGTTGTAGTATGTGACCCTTCAGCTCCTCGCAGCCACTGGGAGAAAGGCAGAGTTATACAGACTTTCAAAGGCAGTGATGGTCGAGTCCGGAGTGCCGACGTTCAAACATCCCATGGAGTTATGCGTCGACCAATCAAGAGGCTAGCCGCCTTGACAGTTTGCGAAGCCCCGGATGGTTCGCCAGGAGGTGGAATGTTGTCGACTGTGGCCCAACCCTAAGAATAACACAGTGGCAGCACCCTGACAAAAAGGTGAAGGCAACCACAGCTAACTTCAGAGGGAAAGAAAATCATCATTCGAGAAAAGTCAAAGTCAGAACACGAATTTTAGTGCGCCAGTCTTGCCCGCCATATTTTACTTTGTTTGTTTTTTGACTACTGTTTAAATGTTTTATATTCGTCAACAATGTTATAATAAAGTTGATATATCTATCCGCCAACACTTAGGTAGCTGTTAAGTTTTTATTTTTCAGAGAGAAATTGAATAGAATTTCTTTACAGATCTTTAGTATTTAAGCAGAATCTGGGATTTCCCGCTAATGGGAACGCATTTCTCTCTCTCTCTCTATCGCTCTCCGAAAACGAAACTTACCAAAAAGGAAACATTTCGCTATACATACATATGTATGTATTTCCATTGCTTCGCTTTTCAAATCTAAAAAAGAGGATTTTTTACAGCAAAATCAGTTAAAATGTTCTTGAATAAAAATATTTTCATCAGGAATTTGAAAGCTTTTGTCAATAAACTAACCAAAAATGGGTTTCTTGCTGTGTGATACATATTGATTTTTTTTTCAATTGTCTCAAAATAGCCAATTAAAAGTCAACTACTTTTAGCATTTCATTTTTTTCTTCCTGCAAAGATATACATACCTATATTCTATGTGCTCACAATCGATAAAAGATTTTCATCTTATTAAAAAAACTTCAACGAAAAATCGATGAACTTGTATTTTTAAGTAAAGCAGAAGAAAACTTTCTACTTCCAGTTATTTGCTTACTCGAAATACATACCTAAAGAAAAATCCTTATACCTACCGAGCGAGAAATTGCTTCACAATGCTGACAGAATTTTATCACAGTGGTAACGCTGCTCTCTTACCTACTATTCCTCCTACTAAATTACCCAATACACATTTTTCTTAATTCTCAATTTGAGATGTATTTGTAAGCAACTGTATATACATACATATGTATACCAAAACCCAAATGCATCTCAAATGTTCTCAACTTAAAAGGCTTGTACCATTCCTGAAGAATATAACAACTTTTATGAAACCTTAACGTAGAATACAATTACAATATTTCCTGCCACTGCTTCAAATAACATTTGGATGAAGAGCAATTTTATTTAATATCAAATAAATATGTACATTTGTTTTTAAGATAAATTTACATTTAATTTACAATTGATTTTTAAATAAATTTTTGCTTCCCAAGTTTTACCGAGCATTGTTCTAAAAATATAGTTTTTATTTGCATGTTCTTAATTTATACATACCTAGGTACGTACCTCGGTATATTTGAGAAACAATTGAGAATACGTTTAGTTGTTTTCAACGTTCGAGATTTTTTTCTATTATGTTTATTGGGCATCATCTCTCAGATGCTCGTTAACCTATGCGTTTGTGCTCGTCAGTGTACGTGTGTATGTATGCCAATACTTAGGCTACTGTATCCTCGATACTTAAGTAGTCTTAGAGTAACAAGTAAATATTACTTATTACTGTAAAATTTTTAGAGTAACGAGTAAAGATTACTTATTACTGTAAAATTTTTAAAGTAATAAGTAACGCTTTACTTATTACTTGAAATTTTTTGCAGTAATAAGTAAAGCGGTACTTATTACTGTAAAAATTTTAAGTAATAAGTAAAGCCATACTTATTACTGTAAAATTTTGTAAGTAACAAGTAAAGCGCTACTTATTACTGTAAAAAATTCTAAGTAGGCAGTAAAAAAGGTAAAAATAATGAATTACTACTGGTACTTAAAAGTGCCCATCTATGCTTTATAAGACCCATATATAAAAGTGGGCGTGGCCCTCAACCGAGTTCGGAAATTTTTCGTCCAAATATTTGACTAAGTAAGTATATCACGCGTACCAAATTTTGTCGATATATCTTCAATGGTTTCTGAGTTATGACATATAAAACTTTCAAGGTTTGACCCTTAATAAGTGGGCGTGGCACCGCCCATTTTCCAAAATGTCATCAAATTTCTTCCTAGGGGCCTGAGCTCAACACGTGGGTAAAATTTCATCGCTCCAGCTATATTAGTGACTGAGATACCAAAGTTCCGATATTTTCTATATAGGAAAAGTGGGCGTGGTCATGGTCTGATTTCGCCCATTTTCAATACCAACCGTCCCAGTCTCGATACCAACTTGCATTTCAAATTTCATCAAAATATCTCCATTTTTGCGCGAGTTAGAGTGTTTGCAGACGGACGGACAGACGGACGGACGGACAGACGGACGGACGGACGGACGGACATGGCTCAATCGATTTCTCTTTTCACCCTGATCATTTTGATATATATAAGTCTATATCTATCTCGATTATTTCACTCTGTTACAATCCACCGTTATGTGATTAAAACTATAATACTCTGTGTACTAGTACAGCTGAGTATAAAAATGGAAATGTTGCGTTTTGGTCCGTCCAATAGTATTTATTTCATTTTGTTCTGAACATGTATGGAAATGTTGCGTTTTGATATAAACTAGGTTTGGAATTTTGGCTTTTTGCTTTAAATAATTTTTTTTTTGATTTTAATTCCACAGTTTTATTCAAAAAATTTTGAAAGCTTTTAAAATATTTTTTAAAACCATTTTAAGCGAATAAAAGCAAAAAGTACTTAATTTCCAATTAGAAACGCAATTTATGTAAAAACGAGCGAAATTTTTTTTCAGTTCAAAGGTTTCAGCTTACTTAACGAGTGTTTGAAATATTTGTATACTTTTCATGAACATTAAATTATAGCCCCGCTTAGTTGTCCATACAAAATTTAAGCGCAGATGTATACTTATGCGCTTAAATAAAAATACGGCTTATATTACCATGATTCTTAAGTACCAGAAAAAGAGTTTCGCCAAAAGTTATACTGGTGTGATAATTGAAAGGTATGAAGTCTTCGACAAGGCAGAATTTGTCTTACTTGTTTTATTATTGTTTTTGTATTAAGTGTTATTTCTAACTTTTTTTCTAGATTTAGTATTTTATTTATTTTCTGAAGAGTATTTTGGTGACCACTACAACAGGGGCGAGAGTACTCCCCCTATGTGCCCTGCTTGACATCGTCGAAAGCTCCACCCACTCGTCACCGTCCGACAATTCGAAATGTTTTCGATCCAGCGCTGAATTTTAGGGGGTACTCCGCTCCATTCGAGCCTCTCAAGAAAGACATCACTCGCCGTAGTGAAGGGCCTTTTCGATATGTTGTTGTACGTTGTGATTCTTTATCATATTTACCCTCCATCACTACAAGATAAACGCGTTTTATGCCTTCCTCCAGGCAACCTCGAACCATGACTAAGGCCGTCTCGCACCTCCCCTCTGGCTCACGCCATGAGGGGACTTACGCGACCGAACAACAGCCTTTACAAGCGCTCCGTGGTCAAGCACCAGGAAAAGGTATCGGGGAGGAGAGACGGAGGTCCATTGCCCAGGAAGCAACCTCTTGGAGGGTTCAGCTGAGGATTTTTGCCGCCTTGAGGCTTAGATGTGAAGAAAAGAAAGTTGGGTGTTTGTCCGTTTCAAAAATGCTGTTGTCTGTGATTGTTTAGCTTGGTCGTCATACAAATTTAATTTACCCATGCACATGTGTACTCTGAAAGAAATACCCGTAGTTAAATCAACAACTTTCCGCTGTTGAACCTCCGTCTTTGATTCAACAGCAAAAGTATTTGCTTTAACGGCAAAGTTGTTGATTCAACAACTTTCCATAGTTAATTCAAAGACGGGAGTTTTTGATTCAAAAACTCCCTTGCTGTTGAAAAATTTTGAAGTAAATAAAAAAAAGAAAAAATTTTTGTCAAACTTAAATTTTCGGGAAAAATATATACATACATATACATATGTATATGCAATATATAAATACAAATAAAGGTAAGTCACAATAATAATATTTATATATTATTATAATATATTAATATTATATGTACATTTGTACGTTTAAAAATACATACATATATTTTATATTTTCAGATTAGATATGTTTGATTATCCCATTTTCCGATAGCGAGCAATCGAGGTAAAACTTGTCGGCGATGATTGCGCAGAAACCTACAAATCTGGCGGTCGGAAAATAATGTAAGTTAATATAAAGAATGTGTTATGAAATAATAAAATAAAATCAGTTGTGTTTATGTGTTTGTGTGTGTAAAAAGCCCTACAGACAGTGATTGTCATTTGATATATCATTTGAGGTGCATGATTGATGGATATTTGTGCCACTACTGCCTACAAGTTTCCATAATCTTTATATTGGCGGTGTGAAAATGTGATGCAAACCTTTGTGGCCGTGTCTCTTTCCACACATCGTGTTGTTCAAATGATGCATCAAACGACCATCACTGAATGGAAAAAGTTTGTTTGGTGAAACCGGGCCTTAGTATTAATATTACTATGTAAACATATATTATATAAAAAAAACTAAATAAAATAATATCTATTATATTAAAAAAAAAATACTATTGTTTACAATTTTTTTGAGATTAACTTAAATGCGTAAGTATTTGCTTTAATGGTGCCCGTTTTTGGACCAAAAACTTTTGCGGTTAATCCAAAAGCAAAAGTTGTTAGCTTAAATACGAACAGTATTTGAATCAACAGTGCTCGCATTTGGACTAAAAATTTTTGCTGTTAATTTAAAAGTAAAAACTGTTAACTTAAATGTAAAAGTATTTCATTTAACAGTTTCCGTTGTTAACTTAAATACGAAAAGTATTTAAATCAAAAACGCTCGCATCTTTGAAACAACAACGGAGCTTTGTTGGGCACATTTCAACTGCGGAAAGTTGTTCATTTAACGGCAAAAGACTTTGTATTTACAACGTTTTTTTTTCAGAGTACGTATGTTAGAGATGAGAGAAACTGCGATTTTTAGATATCTGTGATTTCGGTGATTGCTATTTTTAAATCACTGCGATTTTAAACTGCTATTGCGATTGCATGGACTGCTATAAAATCATAAGTTACCGGTAGAGCTTAATTTTGCGTTTTCTGAGCGATATAACCTGTCTTCATTTTATGTTAACAAAATGATAGCAATAACAACGTATTCCCCAGTAATTTCGCTGTTTGTAAACATTTTTCAAAGATAAATTGTAAATTCAATAATTTTTTTTTTCTTATATTTCTATATACGTATGTGGTCTGCTCAAAATTATAAACAAAAAGAAATTTATAATGCTTTTGCGATTGCGATTCACATAGGTGAACTGCTTACTTGGTATATCGATAGCAGTTCCCAATAAGTAGCGAACTGCTATTTTGAAAAAGTGATCGCAGTTGCGATTTGCGATTTTTTATTCACAGTGAAAAAATCACCGTTTGCGATATATCGCTCATCACTACTTGCAAGTACTTGCAAAAAGAGCGTCAATGTCAAATTAAAGAGTAAAAACGAGAAAAAGAGAAAATTATCAACCAAAGTAATTGAACACAAAATCGTAAACATTCGCAAGAAAACAGCTTATACTATACAGCTATACAAAGGTAGCTATACCACAATACATCGTAGCTATGTACATTTAAGCGGCAGCCATTGTGGTCATTGACGTACATATTAAGGTGTATATGTATGCATATGGCTGCTGTTGTTGCTGGCGTGGCAAGAAGACATAAACAGCACAATAAACAACAACCAAAAAAAAGTTGACCAACGAACTGCTGGCGTTGCATGTCGGCGTCTGCTGTTTGATTTGAATTCAAACGAGCGCCATATTGTCGGCGGCGTGTTTTTAAATAAAGCGGTCGCGGCGGCTGCAAATCGTTTGTTGTTGCTGTTGATTTTATTTTAATTATTATTTTATTTTTTTGGAATTTTTTGCATTCAAATAATATAAATATTTATTTATTTCATGCGCTATCAAAAGTCAACCTTTGTCGGCGCCATTGTCTACTACTGGTCTTACGGCTGGTGCCGATTCTGCTGCTTTTTTGCGATTGCGCGTGTGTAGAGCGGCGCCTTTTACCACCTGAGCGCATGCAACATGCATAAAGCAAAGCACACACACACGTGAACACATGTATACATGGCATATATGCGAACATACCCTGCAAAAAATGCGATTAATCCGGGACGTGTCCGGGATCAATCGCAAGGGAGCATGCGACTAAAACAATTTTACATCTCTTTATATGGGGCGAATTGATCGCATTTGTTCGAGCATGTCCTAAGAAGGGACTAATTGTTCAATTTCTATACCCGAACGGGTACCAATGTAGATTAATCACTAACATACCGAACGGGTACAAATGTAGATCAATCGATTTCATCCCCAACGGGTAAAAATGTAGATCAATCGCTTTCAGCACGAACGGGTACAAATGTAGATTTTTCCAAGTTGTTAGCCAAGGCAATTTTTAATATCAATCGTCAAAAAATTGTAAATGTTCATGCATATTTAAATAAAGAGTATATAATGTTTTACTTTTGTAAAAAAATCTCAACAAATAAATAAAAAAAATTTTAAGTTTTGAGTACGCATTATATGAGCGTAATGTAAAGGATTTTTTCATAGAATATTTTAGGCAACATTTTGTTAAAATTATTATTCATCATTGTTATTAAAAGAAAGGGTGTTCAATTCGTTTTACCGGTTGTTCTACAATTTTTTAAATACATTGCATATTTTGGTAAAATTTCTACATTTAAGGAATCTAGATTTGTACCCGTTCGGAATGAAAGCGATTAATCTACATTTATACCCGTTCGGAATGAAAGCGATTAATCTACATTTATACCCGTTCGGGAACAATTGGTCTACAATTAGTCTACATTTATACCCGTACGGGAACAATCGGGGACTAATTGTGGACCGATTGTTCTCGAAAGAGATCAATCCGGGACAAATATCTTTCGGTATTAATCGCAAATTTTTTTGCAGGGTATTTACTATCATAAATACGCAGCCCCACATCATTAAGTGCCATAACGCAGCGGGTGTTCTCCATTCCCAGGACACTTCTGCTCATTTGATGGTGTGCGCCCCAGTGCCGCGCTGCGCCGCGCTTCATCGTCGTTCGTCTGTGCCGCGCTTTGTTCTCGTCGTCATCGTGAAATGTATCCTCGCGGGAATGCGGCGCGTAATGAGCGCATAGCGGCAGTCACACGCGATAAACGGGCGTGGCGCGCCGATTATGAATGTAGGATAGTTTTTTTGTGTGTGTGTGTGAATGGGGGCAAATATCACACCGCAAGGCACATATGCAAACGCCCGCGCGCGCACTTCTATATTCGTTCATACATACATATGTATGTACCAAAAAGCTGCGCTGCATGGCAAACAGCCAAAACGAGCATGTGTGAGCTTGATTAATGTGAATGTGGCTTGCATGGCTGCCAGCGGTTACCAACAAAGTACTGCGCTCAAGCTTAAATGTAGGTATGTTTTGGTATATCTTTCAGCTGGCGGATATACTGACATTTCGCGTAAAAAATATGCATTTGTTTTCGTGGCTGAACAACAATTTTTTTTTGTTGAGCTTTTGGCTTTTTGAAATTTAATATTTTCGCTGCTATTTTTAGCTGGTAAGTATGTAGCTACAATATGCGCTTGCCAACAGCGCTCAGCGCTCCTTGCACGCTTGATATATTTGTATATGTTTTTTTGTAGTTTTTTTGTTTTTTGTTTTTAGTTTGTAATACATAATATTTTGTTGCGCGCTGTTGGCAGTAGCCAAAATGCTGACAGGCGCTGACACTTGCTAAGACAGCCTGCCAGAGCGGCGAAAACTTATTGTTTAGCAAATGTCGGCGGTAAGATAAAATGTGCTTTAAATAAGCGAGATAGATAAGATAAATTAGATAGGCATTGTTTGGAAAAATAAGCTGAAATTAATAATAAAATAAATAAACTATTTCTGGGTAGTGAGTAAGGCCATAAAAGATTAGGATTTCCGCAGTGCTCCTCTTGCTCTGTGGTTGGTTGCCTATTTCTTTAGTTATTAAGGAGTCAAAGAAGTTTATATTTCGTGCAGAACTGTTTTCTTAATCCCCTAGTCATATGCTATTTAATTGCTGTCACATATTAATAATCATTTTTCTGATTTTAATATATAATACTTACACCTGTCTGAAATGCTTTTTTTTAATTATAACCTTTAACGAAATCACCGCAATTTTATGATTGTCACGCAACTCTGTGTACCTACAATTTATGTCACTTCAAATTATAATAACTGTGTTAAGCACGTAAAATTAGTCAGTAAGCAGATCTACATACATACATACACATAAGAGCAATTGCAATTAAAGTGCATTTTTAGCTGCTAATTAGCTTTCAGCGCTCGTTATTGCGCGCGAACAAAGGTTTACTTTTACTGCTTTTTAAAATCATATCATTAAAACACGTTTGATGTGTTGAGTCTTCTTAAGAATTCAAACACAAGCTTTGACAAAGTTCATACGATTATTTTATGAATTGCTTAAACTCAAACGACTTTGCTTGAAGGTAAAATACTTTCTCACAAGTGAAATAATCTTAATATATCTTTTTAAAAAAAATAAGCTTGTATCAGAATATAAGTTACTGTATCTTACATACATACATACATATGTATATGTAAGTGTAATAATAAACGAAATAAATTCTGCTTGTTCTTAAAAAAATATACATACATATGTATATATGTATGTATAATCTCAACATAACCCTTTTACAAACAAAGATAAAATTAGCAGCATCAATGTGAAACAAAAGCAGCTTGTCAAAGGTCAGGTTGGTACTTCAAATGAGAACCAGATTTAACTACTTGAACACCAAAGCGCGCACACGGGAATTACAAAAAAAAAAAAGAATAGATTAAGTAACCCCTTAGAATGAATGTCAGAAAAGGTCTCTGCTTACAACAGGCAAAGAAAAAATTTAGGAGAAAAATGTAGAGCATTAAACATTTGAAGATGCCGAGTAAAAAAAAGAAAAAAGGGAAGAGAAAGGGAAAGGGACAAACCACTAACGTCCTCAAAGAAGCATTGAAAACTGCTCTTTGAAGTGTCTAAAGTGTTAAGCCTTTCCTTCGTTGAACAAAACAAGCGTTTAGAACCGGTTGTAGTATGTAAACTTAAAAAGGCGGCACTCTACATAACGAGGAAAAAAGAAAATTATGTTAATAGAAAAGATCAATGTAACAATTATGCATGGAAAAGCAAAGTGGACAGAGTTTGTTTTGAAATTGATGTTTTTAATCTTTGATTTTGTTTACAACTTTTTTTGTGCGCGTTCTATTAACTAGTTTCATGTGTCCACTGCAAAATCGAGCGAGAGTGTTTGGATTAAAATACCCAACATATAGTTCGCATTTCTGGAAAACTAGGGTTGTTATAAGCTCCTTTTCAGTGCGATATTTATACTGACTATCGTATTGAGTTTTTGATGTGTAAACATCTTTGCTGTAGCTACGAGTGATTTCGAAAAACAGGTAAAGTTTACGCGTAAACGTAAATGACCTTTGTGTTAGTGCACTGCTGCGTCCGTGTGAATCGCTTGGCACTGTCAGTGGTAGGTAGGTAGCTAGGCATGTACTTACAAATGCTTGCATGCATAGCCGTGCAAATGCAAATATCAACAACAACAGCAACGAAGCGAAGTGAAGTTGTTGTTGTTGTTGTTTTCTGCAACAATGCGACAAATAGGCAAAATAAAAAGGACCAACCTTGACCCATATCTTGAATGTTTCTGAGCAAAATACCTTGAATGTTTCTGAGCAATATTGGTATCGAATGAAAGGTTTTGAGCAGGACTTCGATGTGAAGCTCTTTTCATTGTGACCCCTAGGCCGGGTTTCCATATATGGGTCAAAAGGAGGACCCGGATGATCCTTGAAGGTTTCTGAGCAATATTGGTATCAAATGAAAGGTTTTGAGCAGGACTTCGAGATATGAAGCTCATTTTATTGTGACCCCTAGGCCGGGTATCCAGATATGGGTCAAAAGGAGGACGCGGATGATCCTTGAATATTTCTGAGCAATATTTGTATCAAATGAAAGGTTTTGAGCAGGACTTCGATATGAAGCTCTTTTCATTGTAACCCCTAGGCCGGGTCTCCAGATATGGGTCAAACGTGGACTCGGATGATCTTGCATGTTTCTGAGCAATACAAAACAAAACAACATAAAAAATCAAAAGTCAAAATCCAAAACAAACAAAAACAACAAAATAGTAGCAGTCACAATGACAACAAAAAATTACAAAAAGGATAGTCGCCTTTAAATCCATAGAAAACCAGGAAAAAAGGAATAAGGAAAAGGGAATAAATATCCGATTTCGAAACAGTTTACACATCAATATTCATGAATACCCGTTATTCACGCTTTAATTTTTTTAAGTTACTAAGCTACGGGTATTGGTATAAATACCTACACAGATATATACCTACATACATATGTATCTACTATATGATCCCAAAAGGTAAATTTATAATCCAAAAAAATTACAAAAAAAAAAACAAGAAGTAAAAAAAATCATATATACAAGAGCTCAAGTATTAACAAGTCAATTTTAAGTGGCGCTTAAGTAATTTAATACCTTTTGTATTTTTGTTTGTTTGTGCTCGTGTACTTAGGCGACGCGCCAGCAATGTCTAGCCACAATTACTCAGTTTCTAAAATGTGTAATTGAAGCGTGAAATACAGTTGTACTCCTACGAATCCCAAACGCCAAGCGCCACTTGAATTGCCAAATGTTGCATCATGGCAAATGTGATGTGGCATAGAATTACAATCACCGACAAATATCTATTGAGCTGTATGAGAATAAGACATATGCACAAAGAAATAAACATATAGACATACATACATACATATGTCACATGCCACTTGCGCTACTTTGCAATGCCCACCAACGTACAAACGAATCGCCGAAGACCACCGTTCTGTGTGCCGACCAACGTCAATATCAAACAAATGTCAACAAAAATTTCTGCATTGACCTCTTGAAGTTGTCAACCACACCCAAGCCCAAGTGATTGAAATTGGAGCAGTAGCTGGCGCCTTAAAGTCGTGGTCGCAGAGACTCCATTGCTCTCTTTACAGTTGTTGTTATTTTTATACTTAAACAATTGGGAAATTTAAGTTTTCCCTTTTTAATTCTTGTTATTTTTTTTTTTGGTTGGCTCTTTTCGGCAAACATTTTTTACGTTTGGGATTACATTCAGATCAGCCACGGTGTGTCTGATAGTGGAATCTAAATATGGAAGAACTACCTTTGGAGCATACCCGAGTCTCTAAGACGTGAAATGAATATATCTCGCTTTAGCGATGTTCACTGCTAAGACTTGAGCGCCATTTTCCCATCCAATTTCCTTAGATCTGCGTCAGGGATGGGCGGTTTTGAATAAATTTTTATTCAAATAAAAAATAAATTTTTATTCTTCATTCTCATATCCTTGAATAAAGAATAAATTTTTATTCTTCATTCCGGCGCGCTTGAATAAAGAATAATTTTTTATTCTTTATTCTGATACCCTTGAATAAAGAATAAAAATTTATTCTTCATTCTGATACCCTTGAATAAAAAATAAATTTTTATTCTTCATTTTGGTGCCCTTGAATAAAGAATAATTTTTTATTCTTCATTTTGATACCCTTGAATAAAGAATAAAAATTTATTCTTCATTCTGATACCCTTGAATAAAAAATAAATTTTTATTCTTCATTCTGATGCCCTTGAATAAAAAATAATTTTTTATTCTTCATCCGAAATTGGTTGAATAAAAAATAAAATTTTATTTTTCATTCAGATAATTTTGAATAAAGAATAAATTTTTATTCACGTTATTCAAATTATTCTTGCAGGTCACACAAGTAAATGATTTTGCGAATATTTTTCTGAATACGAACCAAGTATTTTCCCGAGCCCCAACCGAATATTTTTCCGAATACTTTCCCGAATCCGAACCCAAATACTCAACCGAATATTTTTCTGAATCCGAACCGAATATTTTACCGAATACTTTCCCGAATCCGACCCGAATATTCTCCCAAATCCGAATCCGAATACTTTCCCGATTCCGAACCGAATACTTTCCCGAGTCTGAACCGAATACTTTTCCGGGTTCGAACCGAATACTTTTTCCGAGTTCGAACCGAATACTTTTCCGGGTCCGAACCGAATACTTTTCAGGGTTCGAACCGAATACTTTTCCGGGTTCGAACCGAATACCTTTCTGAGTTCGAACCGAATACTTTTCCGGGTCCGAACCGAATACTTTTCCGAGTTCGAACCGAATACTTTTATGAGTCCGAACCGATTACTGTACCGAGTCCGGGACCCGCTGGCTCTGTAATTAACGAAGTTATAGTAAAAATGAAAATGTCCTTGTATTTGAATAGAGCGGCGCCAAATTTCATTAAAAACCGATGACCAGAACATGACAACAAGAAACTACATACTTCTTTTGCTTATACATACAATGTACATATGTAAATATGTATGTACTGTATGCATATTCGTTTGCATTTTAATTTTTACCATAACTTCGTTAATTACAGCTGGTAACCGGTTCGGACCCGGAAAAGTATTCGGTTCGAACCCGGAAAAGTATTCGGTTCGAACCCTGAAAAGTATTCGGTTCGGACCCGGAAAAGTATTCGGTTCGAACTCGGAAAAAGTATTCGGTTCGAACCCGGAAAAGTATTCGGTTCAGACTCGGGAAATTATTCGGTTCGGAATCGGGAAAGTATTCGGATTCGGATTTGGGAGAATATTCGGGTCGGATTCGGGAAAGTATTCGGTAAAATATTCGGTTCGGATTCAGAAAAATATTCGGTTGAGTATTTGGGTTCGGATTCGGGAAAGTATTCGGAAAAATATTCGGTTGGGGCTCGGGAAAATACTTGGTTCGTATTCAGAAAAATATTCGCAAAATCATTTACTTGTGTGACCTGCAAGAATAATTTGAATAACGTGAATAAAAATTTATTCTTTATTCAAAATTATCTGAATGAAAAATAAAACTTTATTTTTTATTCAACCAATTTCGGATGAAGAATAAAAAATTGTTCTTTATTCAAGGGCATCAGAATGAAGAATAAAAATTTATTTTTTATTCAAGGGTATCAGAATGAAGAATAAATTTTTATTCTTTATTCAAGGGTATCAAAATGAAGAATAAAAAATTATTCTTTATTCAAGGGCACCAAAATGAAGAATAAAAATTTATTTTTTATTCAAGGGTATCAGAATGAAGAATAAATTTTTATTCTTTATTCAAGGGTATCAGAATAAGGAATAAAAAATTATTCTTTATTCAAGCGCGCCGGAATGAAGAATAAAAATTTATTCTTTATTCAAGGATATGAGAATGAAGAATAAAAATTTATTTTTATTTTTTCGTTATTGAATTATTCAAATTTTGAATAATGCCCATCCCTGATCTGCGTATCACACAATAAAACAAACCCAGTGTTCTAAAACTGTAAATGGGAATAACCAATTGAACTAGAGGCCTGCAATTTCTTCAATAATTCCTTTAATTATTAAGTTGGCGAATGTTTTCGACTTTTAGTCACCGCTGAACACTCTTTCTGCTCTGATTCACGCTGGTATGTAGAGTTCATTATGAAAAAAGATCAAGTAGTCAATCAATCAATAGATTCTTGTCAGCGGAAGTGTAACGGAATTTGCAAAGGATATAAAGGACCACAAAATATATTTTTGACAAGCATTCATTCATACAAAGTAACTCACAATAATCTTTATCGACAAACTCACCACCAGCCACTCCTTCTTCTGTCAACAAAACCAGCAGCAGTGTGCCCCTTTTTTGTGCCAATGTCAGCTGCTAACCCGCAGTGTTGTCACAGAAAAAAAAATCCCTTCATTACCTTCGCTGCAATGCATACTTGACTCGCCACAATTCGTTGCGCCTCGCCTTAATTCAATTGGTTATATATATAAGTACATAACACAGCGGGAGACTTTTCATTCATAACTTAACTGGCGCTGGCACTGGCACTGGACCAATCTCTTTCTCTTACTTAACATATATCCGCTAAGATATCTCGTCTTACCGCCGTGAAGACGAAAGGTAGAGCGTTGTCTGTATACAAACGCAGCGGTTGCTGTCGCCACTAACTTCTAGACACTTTATCATTTTATTTATGTCTTCATATGCATTTGTGAATACCCAGCAAGCATTAAGGCAGAGCAAATGCGATATGAGTGTTACTGATTATGGGCCTACTTAGACATTCGTAATTGTATAAGAAAGCAAAACATAATCTCATATTGGCCTCACTTTCCTGCTTCTTGTGCTGCGAAAATGTTTGCTGGGTTATGTGCATTTGCGTGTGTGTTGAATTTCGTTTACATACTCATGCGTTAAGAGGCGCGCACAACAATTAACCAAAATCACCGTCGGCCAGCCCTATTAGCTACCTAAAAATTATACTTATTATGATGATCGTAAGATTTTTCTATGGCAGTTTCCTTGCCAGCGGGGGGAATTGTGTGTGTGTGCGCGATTTGTTTTGTCTAATAACCGCATATCCGTATTCAACTACCAACTAATGTTTAATACAATATTTGTTTTTATTAGAGAAACTTTACCTACATACTTACCTATACTTGTTGTTGGCTTTTGTTGTTTGATTGCCTTTATGTCGCGTCTCGTTCCTTATTTTTGGTCCTCTTTCGGCGACTGTGTGGCAACACATTTGACGCTTGTGTGTGTATGTGTCTGCGTTCTTTGGGTTTTATTTTTTTTTCTTTAGCTCATTGATTTTGATGCTTTTCTTCAGGTATTTATTTATTTATTTAGGCATGTACATATTTACTTATGTATAATGAAGGCTCTCTTGGCTCACTTTATGACCGCTCATAAATACTTGAAGACATAATTATATATGTCTATACGCCTTAAGTATTTAGTTGAACAGATGTCGCGACAGATTTTGTTAGAGAGTTTTATGGCTTATTCGTTGAAAGGTGCTGAATATTTTTTTGTATGACTTCGTTGAATTGTCCGCCAGTTGGTTATCTGTCCTTTTGGCTCTGTCTGCAAGCAAAGATGAAGATTTGCATCAATTGTCACATGGACTGTTACAATTTGATGCTCCTTTTTCGAAGATTAAATAAAAAAAAAATGGTCATGAGAGCTCAAGAATGAAGTAGTTATAATGGGTTCTTAGTTGTTGTTCATGTGACATGATTTGAAGGAGGAAATACAACAAGTCTGGGTATTATATAAATAATCTAAGAATAACCTGACTTTGAAAAAAATAATCAAAGTACATTTCAGAACATTGGTACAGTTCTTAACCTTCGCCCCAGTGGGACTTACATATCGCTCATTTGCTGCATTTGCACTTTTCAAAATACACAACTTTCAGGAAGGGCAATTTTGAGATTCAACCGTCATATCGTGCGCAAGTAAATGCAACATTTGGTTTGTATCTGAAGCGCTTAGTTTTCAACAAATCATAAGGAATTTTTTACTCAAATGAAGTATGATGTAACTAACTATTCTGCAGCATTAACTCAAAAATCACGTTTTTTTGATTTATGCTGGTCTTGCAGCAAATGAGCGATATGTAAACACCAAGTTTTAGCAGCTTGTGTGCAGTAAATGACGTGAAAGATTAAAATTTAATTGAAATTTCAAATTTAAAAATCAAGTAGGCATTGAAGTATTCTTTCGGGGAAATGCGCGAGCTCACTTTTTCAAAGGAAACTAAGATCTGAATATTTTCTGTTTCTGGTTAATTTGAATAGTTTGCGCCTCTATACAATGCGCTGCGTACATTTTATGTAATCTTAAAAGTCGTTCCGAGTTAAAAACACCAAAAAAGTGTCAGTGAATTAATGTTTTTGTCAAAAATAGAAGAATGAGTGCAAATATGAAAAAGTTAAGCGGCGCAGCAAACAAAAAACGTGCAGCCGAGAAAGTGCAGAAAGACAAAGATTTACTGTCGAAAATCCCTAAACTTGATTGTTTTTTTTTTTTCAAACTCCTCGAAGAGAAAATGACTCCGTTGTTGATCATAACCAAAAAGGTAAAAATGCATAAGTCAATTGATCGACAGCTAGGTTAGCCCAGGTAGATTCTGGGCCAGAAAGCCAGATTTCGCTACCTACTGTCAAAAATTGTGAGTTTTTGTTTCAGGACGAAACATTTTCACTATAAAATTGTGGAAAAAATGTGGTACCTACATATCGACGCTTCCAAACAAAACTGTGCTAAGTCTGAAAACTGTGTTTTGCAGGAGAAGCTCTCAAAGTTTAAACTCGATATGAAACTTCGGTTGTATGCTAAGTATATTTTCACTTGTAACTTCTGTTTGGATTGAACGATCAACACCAAAACTCTACAATATCAAAGTCAGGGTACGCTTTATATAAAACCGTAAGAAAAAATAAAAATTTGCTACGTGGTTTTCCATGGCAAGCTCTCAAATTTTTTATTCTGTAAAAATCTCTAGTTGTATTATATGTACACTTTTGCTTATAACTTTTGATTGGATTATCCGATTAATACCAAAATTAGACAGCATCTAAATTAAGACACGCTGTACTTTAAAACGCCAAAAACGGGAAAATGTACTAAGTCGACTTAGTACAGTATTGTTTGGAAGCGTCGATATATAAGAATCGAATCAAATTTTTTCAATCCGTAAAATATATCAGTAATGAAATGTTACTACACGAAGGCAAGTACGGTTTTTTTTTTTTTGGAAATATTGGGGCGCGGCTTGATTTGTTTGCCCAGGTCGCTTCTGGGGGTAAATCCGCCCCTGCAAACACGTTTTTTTAATTTATGTATTGGGATTCTTTCTTCGCGAAAACTTATAAAAGCAAAGCCAAAGCCATATTTAGCAGTTAATAACAGTCGACACTTGTAAGATAAATATTATTTAAAAAAAAAAAAATTGTTTCGTTTTGATTTCAGCTTTATGCACCTGCCATAACTACACACATACATATGTACATACATTGGTGCTTACATACTTATGTATGTACATACTTTAAGCGTCTTAGAGACCTAGAGCCGCCGTGCAAGTCGTAAAGTTAAAGGCTTTTATTGTTGCTACCAAAATGTATTTGCTATTTTGTTTGTTATTGTTGCTGTTGCTATTTGGTTGTTGTTATTTTTATTGCTTTTTGTTTTTTTTTTATTCCACCTTATGTTGCTTACTTGTTGTTGGTTTCATAAATTAAGCTTAGCGTTCACTTTTAGGGCACCTCTTAAACCATTGTTGTGTCGGTGGCTTAGTCCACAGCTGTCCTCACATGCGTGTAGCTATTTGACCACTTTTATTTGCGTATAAGTATGTGTTTGCAAGTTTGCTTGCGTTTTGCAACTTTAATTTTTTATTGCGCAAATGTCTGCATGCTTTTCGGCCCATATCCATATTGACTTATGCGCTTATACAGTTTATTTGCGACAAATAATAAATGAAAATGAAAAAGACACACTTCTTGCTGATATTTGTTTTACAGTTCATTTCTTATGAAATCGCTTAAGGTTAGTTGTAGTTATTTTCCTTTTGTTTTTCAAGTACATATTGTAACATACATACACACATGCTTATATGAATGTAAGCAAATATGTAACAACAACATATTTGTTGCCTTGTTGCAATCTCACCTCGTTGCATCGCTCGAATAAACGCACTCCTCTGACGTGCAAACAAACACAACTTGCTGTGCTTGCAACATTGTTGACAAACTACACGGTGAAAAACGATTTGCTGCACTCAAAAAAAAAATTACTCAGATTATGGAAAAATGGGAATGATTCGGCGCTAAAGACATATTTCCATATTTTGATGTACAATTTTCTTTAAAACGTGGCTTTTATTCCTTGATTTGAAGAAAATCGTACATCAAAATATGGAAATATGTCTTTAGCGCCGAATCATTCCCACTTTTCCATAATCTGAGTAAGTTGTTTTTTCAGTGTGAGATTGAAAATATCAGCATACTGCCTTGGTAGGCTTTTATGGGCCCAGGAGATTAAAATCATTCAATTACTGGAAAAAGTGTTTGTAGGTGGACTGACTTTTTTCTTGGATGCGAACGTTATACAGCTAACGTCTGCATCCTTTGCGGAAATAGAAAACTTCAAATAATTTATTGTTCACATTCATTTCTCTCAGTGTATTCATTCTCTCTTCAGCGGGTCACCGGGTTTACATGTTGCAAGTTCAAATATTGTACGAATATGTTAAAAACCATGTTGGAATGCGTTGTAAGAGAATGTTGCAAACAAAAAGATTGCACCACAAAGGTAACGCGACATTGCTGAGACATGCTTAGGGATTTTGACGAATGCATGGAGGTGGTGGTGGTGATAGAAAGTAGAAAAGGGGTATGCACATATTAAGTATTGACTAAAAGAATGTGTTACATAAGCACTAATAATTAATTCTGTCAGAAAATATCGCTAGCTTAGAGTGCAAATTGTGTAAGTCCTTTTTTCAAACTTTGTAGGAGAGACAAAAAACAAAAAATAAAAAAATTTCAAAATGAAAAAAAAATTTCTGTTCATGTAAATATTTTGGACTTACACAATTTTCTTCGCTTTTTGGACTTACACAATTTGCGTATCACTGAATATCAAGGAGTAGAAATATGACAAGTATCACAGACTTGTTTAGCGTGGTGCGTATTTGATTTTTCTAGCTTTCTACACTTAAAAACACTTTTTCATAAAAATGGACTTACACAGTTTGCACTCTAAGCTAGCGATATAAATAAATACGGAGATATTTGCTTGCATAGAAACGAGTATATGAAACGAGTATATGCCCATTAAGAATTTGTAAAACTAAATAGCACCACTTTGTTTCAGTTTTATTACAATAATTTGCGCCTTTTCTTGGGTTTCCAAAGCATTAGCTCCCTCACTAGGAAGTCTTTTAGCCAATTTTTTGGAGATACCGTATAAAAAAGCATTGGGGTGGTCGTTAGAGGGAGTTTAAACTGTACTACTACACTACAGCTCCTATTGCTTCACCTTCAATGTCTACAATACAGGGATCAGTTTCCTACAGGGTAGGCACCTTTACAAGTTCTATGTTTTTATCCGCCTTTAGACAGAAAACGATATTAGTAGATATTAAAAAAAAACAAGTAAGGAAGCCTAAGTTCGAGTGGAATCGAACATTAGATACTCAGCTGTATGCTTTCATTGTTTGTTTGCGTTTGATGAAAACACGTTGTATTTTATATAAAGCGAGTGCTGCATAAAGTGGGCGTAGCCACGCCCATTTTCAACATTTTTATCAGTCATCCAACTAAGCATATGAATATTATTCTTTGTGCAAAATTTCATTCCTTTATGACTTCTAGTTACAAAGAAGTCTTGTTACAAATTCCCAAAGGGTGTTCCAGAAATATCTTTGTTAAAAAGTAGGCGTGGTCATAAACCGATTTCAATAAATTTTTGCGTGTCTATTAACACAAGTTATAAAAGTGTATAAACCAAGTTTCGTCATAATATCTCAATTATTTGTCGAGTTGTGGGCTCTGAAATCTCGTTGATTCCTTTGTCTGAAAAGAGGCGGTGCCACGCCCATTTTCCGAAATTTTTCTATTTTTTGTTTCCGATCTATTGTAGAACTCATGCCACAAAATTTCAATGAATTATCTTTATATTTGACAAAGATATCGCTTAAAATGTTTTTATTAGGCCACTTTATGATACCCATATATAAAAGTGGGCGTGGTCGTCAACCGATTTCGCTAAAATTTCGAACATGTATTACTACAAGTAGTGAAAGTGTATAGACCAAGTTTCGTCATAATATATCGATTATTTGTCGAGTTATGGGCTCAGAAATCTCGTATATTCCTGCTTCTAAAAGGAGGCGGTGCCACGCCCATTTTCTAAAATTTTTGTATTTTTTGTTTTATGTCCATAATTGGACACCTTCCATAAAATTTCAATGATATATCTTTATATTTGACAGAGATATCGCTTAAAATGCTTTTATTAGGTCACTTTATAATACCCATATATAAAAGTGGGCGTGGTCGTCAACCGATTTTGGCAATTTTTCGTCCAAACATTTGCCTAAGTAAGTATATCACGCCTATCAAATTTCATCGATATATCTTCAACGGTTTCTGAGTTATGACTCATAAAACTTTCAATGTTTGCCCCTTAATAAGTGGGCGTGGCACCGCCCATTTTCCAAAATTTCACCATATTTCTTCATAAGGGCCTGAGCTCAATACGTGTGTGAAATTTTATCACTCTAGCTCTATTAGTGACCGAGATAAAAAATTTCCGATTTTTACTATATAGGGGAGGTGGGCGTGGTCATGGTCCGATTTCACCCATTTTCAATACCATCCGTTCCTGTCTTGATACCAACTTACATTTCAAATTTCATCAAAATATCTCAATTTTTGCGCGAGTTATCGTGCTCACAGACGGACAGACGGACAGACGGACAGACGGACAGACGGACAGACGGACAGACGGACGGACATGGCTCAATCGATTTCTCTTTTCACCCTGATCATTTTGATATATATAAGTCTATATCTATCTCGATTATTTCATTCTGTTACAATCCACCGTTAGGAAATCAAAACTATAATACTCTGTGTACTAGTACAGCTGAGTATAAAAACACAATGATATGATGTGAACTCTAACATTCTCAACAAATCGTAAATTCTTAGCAGATGGCGTGATCTACAATTCAGCTGAGCCAGCGGCTAGAGAAGCGGCTACGTAAGCTCACAATTGACTCAAAGACACTATGCAAATGTTTATCGAATAGCCGTACATATTTGCTTTGAAAGTATTTCAGAGTAAAGTGCGAAAAGCGACACTGAACCGCAGTTTGCTTGCTGTTTGCTTACACTTGGCTATTTTTGTTTTTCTTTACCTTTTTATACTCAGCTGTACTAGTACACAGAGTATTATAGTTTTAATCACATAACGGTGGATTGTAACAGAATGAAATAATCGAGATAGATATAGACTTATATATGTCAAAATGATCAGGGTGAAAAGAGAAATCGATTGAGCCATGTCCGTCCGTCCGTCCGTCCGTCTGTCCGTCCGTCTGTAAACACTCTAACTCGCGCAAAAATTGAGATATTTTGATGAAATTTGAAATGCAAGTTGGTATCGAGACTGGGACGGTTGGTATTGAAAATAGGCGAAATCGGATCATGACCACGCCCACTTTTCCTATATAGAAAAAATCGGAAATTTGGTATCTCAGTCACTAATATAGCTGGAACGATGAAATTTTACCCACGTGTTGAGCTCAGGCCCCTATGAAGAAATTTGATGAAATTTTGGAAAATGGGCGGTGCCACGCCCACTTATTAACTGTCAAACATGGAAAGTTTTATATGTCATAACTCAGAAACCATTAAAGATATATCGATGAAATTTGGTATGCGTGATTTACTTACTTAGCCAAACATTTGGACGGAAAATAGTTAAAATCGGTTGACGGCCACGCCCACTTTTATATATGTATATTATAAAGTGACCTAATAAAAACATTTTAAGCGGTATCTCTGTCAAATATAAAGATATATCACTGAAATTTTGTCGCATGAGTCTAACTATAGACATAAAACAGAAAACAAAAAATTTTGAAAAATGGGCGGTGCTACGCCCACTTAATAAGGGGCAAACATTGAAAGTGTTATGAGTCATAACTCAGAAACCGTTGAAGATATATCGATGAAATTTGGTGTGCGTAATATACTTACTTAGGCATATGTTTGGACTAAAAATTGCCAAAATCGGTTGACGACCACGCCCACTGTTATATATGGGTATTATGAAGTGACCCAATAAAAACATTTTAAGCGATATCTCTGTCAAATATAAAGATATATCATTGAAATTTTACGGCAGGAGTCCAACTATGGACATAAAACGAAAAACACAAAAATTTTGGAAAATGGGCGTGGCTCCGCCTCTTTTTAGAAGCAGGAATATACTAGATTTCTGAGCCCATAACTCGACAAATAATTGATATATTATGACAAAATTTGGTGTGTACACTTTTATTACTTGTGGTAATACATGTTGAAAATTTTTAGCGAAATCGGTTGACGACCACGCCCACGGAAACAAAAAGTATAAAAATTTTGGAAAATGGGCGTGGCACCGCCTCTTTTTGGACAAAGGGATATACGAGATTTCTTAGCCTATAACTCGACAAATAATTGAGATATTATGACGAAACTTGGTTTATACACTTTTATAACTTGTGTTAATAGACACGCAAAAATTTATTGAAATCGGTTTATGACCACGCCTACTTTTTAACAAAGATATTTCTGGAATACCCTTTGGGAATTTGTAACGTGACATCTCTGTAACTAGAAGTCATAAAGGAATGAAATTTTGAGCAAAGAATAATATTCATATGCTTAGTGGGATGACAGATAAAAATTGAAAATAGGCGTGGTTACGCCCACTTTATGCAGCACTCGCTTTATATAAAATCCATCAAACGCAAACAAGCAATGAAAACATACAGCTGAGTATCTAATGTTCGCTTCCACTCGAACTTAGGCTTCCTTACTTGTTTTATATAGCATATGTATGTAGTTAGTATTATGAATAAACTGATTACATCACTAGCATAAATATGTGTGTCTGCATGGCAAGTTATATCGCTGCATAAAATCAAAATAAAAAAAAAAACTCATAAGCAATTGAGAATGGTTTGATTGTTATTGCAACGCCTTCTTTAATATGCGCACTAATAAGCAGCCGGTAAGCGCGCACGCGCAAATACAAAGCACATACAAATATGAACAATTTCATAGAGGTGAGGGCGAGCGTGTGGCTAATAAACTAATAAAGCCAAAAAAATAAAAATCAATAACCGTCATGCCGCACCGCGCCTCTAATAACAAATAACCGCAACAATCGACACCTACCTTTGCAACGCGCCACATTTATTAATTTAACTCTTTTCACCGCTAACGCCTGGCAATTGACTACAGACAAACAAATACAGCTACATACATACAAATGGACATACACACATATGTATAACATGTGTATATGCACATAATTGTATGACAAATATAGCGCGGTGCATGAAATTTTATAATTTGAGAAATTTTGTGGCAACTTTACTGCTTAACTGTTGTTTTTATTGTATTTAGAGGGCAAATAAAAAAATTCGACCAGTTTTTCGCTAACGATTACGCGCACGCATAGCCGGTTAACACGCACGCAAGTGTGAGTTGGCGCTGCTTTTTGAATTGGCCGCGCCTAAAAATGCTCCACTTTTCCCTTTTCATATATTCTTCATTTATTAATTTTTTTTTTTTTTTTTTGATTTCGTCGTTATTTGTTTCCTTTTCTTCGCCGATTTCATTTGCCCGCCTATTTTGATTTTTATGCAAATTTTCTTTACGCGATTTATACGACCCATCAGACCAATGGTGGTGGTATGCTAGCCGCCTTGTATTGTCTGGAGCCTTCAACGCCTGCTACCAGTGCCGGCAGGCACCTCATCACCACCAACGTCGGCATCGTCATCGAATCGTCATCAACAACGCCACCACCTCCGCTAACGCTGCCGCTGCGTTGCTTTGCACTGCATTTCATTGCGTTGCGTTGCACTGAATTGCGGGTTCGTTTTGTTAATTAATTTATATTATTTTATTTGGGTGTCGTATTTCTTCGCTTTGCTGCTTGGGAGTGCCTTTGTTGTTTTGTTTTTTACAACAACCAGTACTGAATGGTCGAATGGCTCACTGGCGCATTGGCCTCACTCCGCTGCTATGTAGATGGTCAGAGGCCAGTGCTGCAGCAAGGCACGGTAAAGCGGGGCACTGTGGGATATTTTAAGCATTGGTGCATTAAAAATATAGATTGCCTCTAAGAAAAGATACATATGTATGTAGTTTCTAAGTGCTTCAAGATGACGTATGCAGAGGTGAGTTGATTGAGCGATGCCTGTCTCTTTCTCTCTTTCTCTATCTCTCTGTCCGTTTGTCTGCTTATCCGTCTGCTTGAACGCAAACTACTCGGACGGATACAATCGATTGTTGAGATATAAGGAGTGTTCCTTTGGACACTTTGCTCATCGCTTATACTGGATTCTGCTCTCTTGGCTGACAGTTTTAATATAAAATGTTAGATACCTTAAGAGACCTTTAGAGGTATGTCAGGTACTCATTAAACTGGTCGCAACTGATTATGCCAATTTTTTCTATTGTGAATAAGTAAAATGGTTTGAAATTGTTGTCGATAGATGTCTTCTCCATTTCGACAATATTCAAGACAATCCCAACACCGGTCGTTAAAAAAAGTGTTCATTTGATACCATTTTGCTTATTCTATTACACTTTTTTCAAATCCCTTACTTTACCGGACGGACGTATCATGGTAGACTTGTTTTTATACCATTGGTTGTTTTTTCGCAACTCTCCAAGTCTTGCCCAAACGAATGCAGCTATACACAATTGGGAGTTCAACTTCCCCGCTAACACCTAAGGACGTGATATCTTTTTGCAAGCATAAGGCTGATATATTCTTTACATAAGCTTGCCTTGTTACGTATAAAAGTGTAAATTTGAAAAATGCACCTCAAAAGCTGACAGTTTTCTTTCAAATAACTAGCGGAATATTGGGCAAACAGCCTTATTTCACCGATTAGTTTTATCTAGGTATATTCTTATTATCTCATTTAGACACATTTTTTTTCAATTCCTATTTTTCTCAAATTCTTTACCACCAGAAGCCCACTGTGCGTCGTAACTTGTTACCGTTGTTGCTGTTTTAGTTTTTGTCGTGTTAATGTGGTCAACGTTGTTTTTGTTGCTGTCTCTGCCTTCACCAGCAGCGCGCACACACACCACACAAAATACCCCAACGACAAATTTATATTTAATGAGTGGCATAAAATTTGAATTTCAAGAAGAAAATACCGCTGCAACATGTTAGCGGCATTTCGTTTCACTGCTTTTTGAGCAAGCCGCCGCGAAGCATTGGAGTACTAAAGGTGGCAATCAAGATACAAGACTGATTGGGAATGGTGGTGATGGGAGCTCGGTGCATTTGCGTGCGCTTGCACATACGCATAAGTAGAGCGCCTTTAGCTAACGAGTGCGGCTTATCCCGCGCGCGCCCTTCACTGCGTATGCGCGCGAAGGCCTCACATCATCACCATCACACCACCGCCACATCACGCTTCACATATCAGATCGGTACGAGTGATTGGCGCATAAATTGCTGATTTTATTGCAATTTAAGTATGGCTCTGTTTTATAGGCGCTGCTAATCCTTTATTTTGAATTCTTTATATGTTTTCGCTAGCGAGCGCACATACATACATACATATGAAAAGTTAGATGTACATGCGAATATATTTATACAGATTTATTGGTAAGATAATTTAAACATACAAACCGCTCTGCGGCAGCGCCTTAAGTTAATATTCATCTGTTGGCGTTTTCACACCGCTTAACCATCGCTCAACCTGGGTGTTCCATTAGCAGAGCGCCGCAATGTGTTAAGCTACTAAACCTTCAATTTAAATCAATAAACGCTGGAGCGCCCAACGGATCAACCAACCAACTGACATCGTTTCAATGCTTAGTCGTCTCCGCCTCCGTCGTCTGTGTATGCGCGCTGTTCTACGTTACCAGCGCCCGCCGCCGCCGCCGCTAGCCGCAGAATTTATGATGTGCGCCATAAAATTAGCAGCACCTTGCAGAGCACGCTGACGCATTCACGCTATGTATGTATATTTGCAAATTGTAGTGTAAAAATAAAAATAAGCAAATAAACAACAAAAATTTTATTATTGTAATTACCTTTGAGTTTATGAGGTTTTTTCCTTTGTAGCTTGAATTGTAGCTTCAAATGACGATGCGCCCATATGCTTTACGATGACCATTTCAAACTATTTATAACTCATAAATGCTGCATTTTTTTAATGTGACGCGCTTAGAAGGGCGAGCGTGCAGAGCAACGCGTTGCGGCATGAAGAGCGCATGCGCGTCCATAGGCAATTCACGCGCTATTTGAATGGAAAACCTGCTTTTAAATGATCAACTAAATGCCTAGATACTAAATTTAAAAAAGCAGTACAACAACAACAACTCTCATCGCATAAAATGCAAAATGCAGCAGCTGTAATGAAAATTGCACCGATTTGTCAACGATCTCGCATAGCAAGTGATTATTCAGCCGCATAGGTGGCGGCTTGAAGTCGAACGCACGCACGCGCACACAATCAAGGCAATCACAGCCGCTCTCACTCCGCGCGCACGCAAAAGCGAGCGTTGCACATTTATTCAGTGCAACATTTCAATTTGACATAATGAGAGATATATTTGTAGGCATTTAAATGCCGCGCCTTGCTACCAAAACAACAACAAAACAACAAAAGTTGCGCGTTTAGCAGCGCACAAGTGGAAAACGCGTTGCACGTCGAGCGGTGCTCGTTACCTTTTAAATTTTCGAATTAATTAGTTGCAAAGAAGAGTAAAAACGAAACGCGCTGCACCTCGCGCGCAAGTTAGTTAAGTCAAGGGGAAGCGCAAACCGGCTTGCCATTTGTGGTACATTCAGCCATTATTGCTCTGCGCACCGCGCCGCTTAGGCCTTTTCTGTTGCCACATACTCATTTCCTTATAGCGCTGTAAATCTATGTATGTATATTAGGCTGGGTCAATTTTCTAAGCCATAGTGTTCCTAGCAAATTCGGATTCTGCATTAAATTCTATGAAAAAAAATCTTCTAGAGCATGCCTCTAAAATCAATTTTGAGCTTGCCCATTTTCGATTGAAGTTTATGTAGAATTGTTTTAAGTATAGCAACCCATACTCTTTTAAATCCAACCAGTAATTTTAACGTTATCGCTTTACTTTCTTTTTCATTTTGTTTGTTACTTTAAACACGTTTAATAATGTATAAAAAGTTGGATTTCGCTGTTGCGGTTTTGTTGAAAAAAAAGCATGTTTCTAAACAACTTCCACTCGTTTAAACGCAAAATGAAAATATCCAAATACCACAATTCTTGACTAAGAACAATAAAGTAACACTTTTCTAAAGTAGAATCTTCTTCTGATTCCGAATATCACATATACTTGCTTGTGGTAGATCTAGTTTCCGAGATATCCTGGCCTAAAGATGATTAAGATGCAAAAATTGCTGTTTCTGCGCTAATTTTGACATAGTGTAGGATCAACATTTTTCCATCAATCAAAAAGCTAAGAACAGCTGCTCAAAGTATACATTTCAGTCTTTCAACTGCCATTGAGTTTGCTCAAATATATTATTCCTGCACCGAGATATCGCACTTTTAAACTGTGCATTAGGGTGCTTTTAATTTGTATGAAAAATTTAAAAGTTCATAAAAAGACTGTATCGCCCCCTCAATCTGTAGTAACATGGTTAAAGATATCACACATAAATTTTGGTCCCGATTGGTGGCGGTTAAGGCGTGGCGCATTGAGGTCAAAGTTTAGAAAACTCTATGAAGGGTCAAAAAATCAAAATATTTTTTTAATTATCTAATACCCAAAATTAATACTTCTATACCCAATGATAACAAATATAAATTTTGGTCCCGATTGATGGCGATTTAATGGTGTTTCAAGGGGGTCAAAGTTCAGATTACCATATGCGACACTAAAAGTGTAAGTCTTCTATGGCAATCTGAACATTGACCACCTTAAAACACCACTAAACCGTCATCAATCGGAACCAACATTTATATTTGTTATCATTGGTTATAGAAGTATTAATTTTTTGTATTAGATAATTAAAAAAAATATTTTGATTTTTTGACCCTTCATAGAGTTTTCTGAACTTTGACCTCAATGCGCCACGCCTTAACCGCCACCAATCGGGACCAAAATTTATGTGTGATATCTTTGACCATGTTACTACAGATTGAGGGGGCGATACAGTAAAATATCGTTAATTTAAATTTTAAACGCACTCTAATGTGCATGTTATCCATACATTGCCCCTTGAAAAAACGAGCATATTCAAACACGTATAACTCTTCAAGAAAATGAGATAGGAGAAAATCCTTTCCAATACGTATACCTAGTAATTATAGTAGGAACTTAGCCCAATTTTAGCGAAATCCGTGACATAAAATTTTTTACCTCCTACACTTGGCGCATTTTGCCCCAGGATGGATAAACACGCACAGTTTAAAAGTGCGATATCTCGGTGCAGGAATAATATATTTGAGCAAACTCGATGGCAGTTGAAAGCCTGAAATATATACTTTAAGCAGCTGTTCTTAGCTTTTTGATTGATGGAAAAATGTTGATCCTACACTATGTCAAAATTAGCGCAGAAACAGCACTTTTTGCATCTAAATCATCTTTAGGCCAGGATATCTCGGAAACTAGATCTACCACAAGCAAGTATATGTGATATTCCGAATCAGAAGAAGATTCTACTTTAGAAAAGTGTTACTTTATTGTTCTTAGCCAAAAATTGTGGTATTTGGATATTTTCATTTTGCGTTTAAACGAGTGGAAGTTGTTTAGAAACATGCTTTTTTTTCAACAAAACCGCAACAGCGAAATCAAACTTTTTATACATTATTAAACGTGCTTAAAGTGACAAACAAAATGAAAAAGAAAGTAAAGCGATAACGTTAAAATTACTGGTTGAATTTAAAAAGTATGGGTTGCTATACTTAAAACAGTTCTACATAAACTTCAATCGAAAATGGGCAAGCTCAAAATTGATTTTAGAGGCATGCTCTAGAAGACTTTTTTCATAGAATTTAATGCAGAATCCGAATTTGCTAGGAACACTATGGCTTAGGTTCCGCCCATACAAATTGACCCACCCTAATGTATATACATACACACGTAGTTATAGCATAAATGTGAAGGTATATATGTATGTATGTGTGCTTTGCGCTTAATGCAGCACTGTGTACTAACCGCAAAAGTGAGCGCGTTGCTCATAGATTAGTCACTATTAACCGGCCGCGGCAGTAACTGGCATTATAACTTTTCACAGCAACGCGGCGGCGGCAAGTTGTAAGTTGCTTTGCCATTCCGCTAAACTTGCGCTCGTCGAAGTCCGGGTATCTTCTTTTATTTTCTTTGCTAGGCTTGTCATGCTCACTCCGCGCTAAGCTATTTATCTTTAGCACATGCTATTGTTGTTATTTTGGTATTTATTTATAACATGTGGTTCATGTTGTTTGTGTAATTTTTCGCTCGACATTTGCACTCGCTCTTCATGGCTTCGCAACTGAACATGTTTTTCTTTATTGTTTGCTTTTCCTTTTCTTTTTTGGTTTTTTTTTCTTTTTTTTTCTCTTGAAGTAATGGCTCAGTAGCTCGTTTATATTTATGCCTATCGGATCACAGTTTTGTTCCTTTCAAGCGATTAGCTTTGGCCAAAGGTGTTTCCAACCAACTGGTGTGTGTGCGCGTGTATCTGCCATTTTTATCATATACCACCATCGTCTATGATGGGAGATTGGCGACCAAGAGGTGGCAGTGGTAGCTCGTGATTATTAAAATATGTACGTCACTTTTACTCTTGTTGTTATGGTAAAATAAGGTTTTCGAAGGTATTTCCCATATATGTAAACTTGGAAAACTAATATTGCTTATAAGTTTGTTTTCAGTTCTCGATATTAATATCCGATGTCAAATATAATTTTCGATCATTCGCCACAATTGGTTATCTGTACACATGTATCGCCAATGCCTTTTATTGCCCCCATTGTTTACAAAAACTCATCAATGTCAACAAATTGCCCGATTCAGCTAATTCATTCCCAGTGACACTTTCGAGTCAACACTCCTTTCAATTAGCCGCAGTTCTCGACTGCTGCACTCATACATCAAAGTTGTCAGTAGTGAGTGCGAGTCAAATAAAAATTTTACCCAAAAAATTAAAAAGAAAATGCAACGCTTCATCATCGAATTAAGGTACAACCGTCAATTATTCAAATCAGGCACCGCAAAGATTTTTTGGATTTTTTTGTTAATTTTTTTTTCATTTACAGTGCGGGATCTAAGCATCAAAAATACATTCACATACACAGCTAGAAATGTATTTCTTTTTTTTAGATGAATATTCCTCAGATGTACATATATTCCTCAGGAGCTTGTAGCCTTCCACATATTTGTACGGCGGCGTAATCCTTTCATTTTCTCATTTGTAGTGCCTGTTTTGCATCTTCGACTCGTCGTCAGCGCACAATCCTTCTCTTACCTTGATTTTTTGTTTGTTTTGTTCTTACTAATATTTTATTTGTATTTGACTCTGTGTTTTCTTCTTCTTGTTTGGTTTTGTGTTTTTTTGGTGGTATTGCTGTTTGTGGTTGCATACAACATAAATTGTTGCATCCGCCAGCAACCAGAATAACAACAAAAATCATCATTAACATCCCAAAAGCGAAACCAAGAGTCAGAGCCAAAGCAAGAGCACAAAGATTGAACAAACAGCTGCAGTTGTTGTTGTTGACTTTGTCAGCATCACACAACTTGACGTTGCTCAAAAAGTGTAGGCAGGCCTGCGATGATGACAGGACTCTTGCTGAAAAGTAAAGAGGTACAAAAATAAAGAAAAGGGTTTCTCAACACTTTTGGGCAAACACTGGGCCACTGAGGCTGCGACACTTTGCTTTTCGACTTTCGTTTTTTTTTCATTTTCTATATTTCCACTATTTCTATGTTTGTCACCTTTTGGCGGCAGTTATTTTATGGCGGCTCTTCACATATTCAAATGTTTTTTTCCTTTTTCTCAATAAACACTTGAAAAGGGTGTACTTACTCGTAGGCATAAATTGTTTAGATGATTATTAGCATTAGCATTTAGCTAAAGGTACACACAGTTGAGTATTGTCATGCAGCTTCCCACATTTGTTTTTTTTTCTGTTTTGCTTGGACAAGCGAATCTACGAAGCCGTCATTAAGTCAGAGCAGAAATCGTTGTCCTTTCTTACACATGTCATCGATTTGTGATGCGTTGCAACTCACTCATTTAAAATTAACCCTTGCTTTGCTTGTTTGCTTGCTTTTGTCGTATTTACTAATTAGCCAGAATTTCGTGGCGTACATCTCCACCAACCACCAGCGATTTATGGCGCAAAATTAATGATGCGAGCGATACGAAAGAAATGCAATGAAATAAAATAATGCAATTTCTTATTGATTTACATTTTATTTCCGCTCAATTTCTGGGAAATCGTAAATATAATTTGCAAACTTTATGTGCATTTGTTAAAAATACACAAGACATACACACACTCCCACACAAAGAACCTTGAACGCATTTAGCACACATTTCTCATATGTCAACACGGTAATTGGCTTAATTTCTCCAATACAAAACAACAAACAATCCTTTGGGGCAACGGCAAATGTGAATGTGAATCATTTGGTTGGTCAATAAAAATCACCCACAATCACTGCCACACCACCGATGCTCGTAAATTAATTGATGTGTATAAATTAACGATGAGGGGGGTTAAGGCGCAACGGGTTAAGAGGGAATGAATTACGGTTACGGCGGTAGATAATGAAGAAGGACTTGCTGACGGAGTAATCAATTAGTATGTTTACGATATACGTTTTAATGAATTTAATGGCATTTGTAGTAATAAAAATTAACAATAAAAATAAATAAAATAAGAAAAAAATTAAATAAAAATATGTTTAACACAATAATTAATTTATTTAATAAGTGGCTTAAACAATGAAACGCGAATTTTTATATAACATACTTCTCTAGTACCTAGCCTATCTAAACAAAGACTAAAAAATAGAAAAAACGCAAAATGGCTCAACATTCCTTAACAATTTTTAACAATTCATTAACAAACTAATTTTTAAATTCCTACGCACTAACATACATACATACATAGACAAGTCCCCACAGCAATGCACCTCTTTTTCTTACTGCTAAATGTCCAGACAATAATTTTTTATCGTCCGACTGCACAAAAAAAAAAAACTAAGAAAATCAAAAAAAAAAAAACGAAGTGTCCCCACTCTGCTTATCTACAAAATTGATGAGCCTGTCAAAATGGGCATTTCTTAGGCACGTGTTTATACAGACACGTCCCTACATGCATCCATACATACACAGGTATACAGACATGCATGGATATTGCGTTGGCGCTGAATGCCAATGGAAGGACGTCATCAAAAAAAAAAAACGCTTCGAACACAACGGAAGATGAACGAATGAACCGACGACGAGAACTGGCAATGACAATTGTTGGCGTTGGTGATGGTAATGGTGACGCCAATCGCACATCCGCCGACGCCACACACAAAACAGTCAGTCAATTTGGTCAATCTGGTGAATTGGTAGTATGATCCTACCTGATTACCTACCTAAATAAATGAAGGCACCGATAAATATACAAATGCCTGTATGGATATGGATATATGTATGTAGACTAGTGTGTTTGTAAGTTTTTTATGCCTTCCTTTTTAGCATCTTGCCGACAGGTAAGACTCACAGTGATATTGTTTGGTCTTCTTTTATTTTAGTTTTTTGTATTAATGAATTTAAAGTTGATTACGGTGACTGTGCGTAGAGTAGACTGTATCTCCTGATTTTTGTTCTGTTCCAAGAAATACACTGAAATTTCCTGGAATCTGCAACTTGACTGCACTTGTTTGTTGGCCATTGTTTTGGTGTGTTGTGGGTATTTCCCGAAAAAAATGAATGCACATATTGCAGGTTATGATCGAAAGTAACGATATATGTATGTACGTACATATGTACATAATCTCGTATATGAGCTTTGAGTATAAAAATTAGTAAAATATGAATATAGTCTCACATTTAGATATCTCGCAACAAGATGGTGCTCAGTTAAAGCTGTAAATACAGCGCGCAACATGCTAGCAACATGTTGCTAGCTACATTTTCACTGCTCATACTGTTTCAAATATAGTGTAAACTTGCCTTTATTGAAATTAAATATATATATATATATGAATATATATTCAGGTCACCAACATTGTGCTGGAAGCTCGCAAAAATGCCGCAACGTCATTTAACACGTTGGCTGCCAGTGTATCACCGGTGATCACATCAGAAAACCACCCCCAGGTGCCAGTGTATCACCGGTGATACACGCCTAGGCGCTTAAAATTTAAACAACATTTTAAAATAAAAAAGCAGATGTTCGCGGGGTCATCACAGCTTAAAAGCATGTTCAGATGCGTCGCCAGCATGGCTTTTACTCTAGGTAAAAAATCCCGTTATAATACAAAAAAGCAAAAGTAATTTTGTTCCTGGCACCTGTGAGTGGTTTTTTGTTGTGATCACCGGTGATACACTGGCAGCCAACGTGTTAAAAATAATAGACACCTGGAAAAATGTTTATGGACTTGACAATAAATGTTGCTAGCGGCATTTCACCCCACGCCGCATACATACATGTTGCTGATGGCTGTGAAGTTACTGAAGATAACAAATTACAGTTTCTATACGACTCTGAGTTTAAAAATCATGTTTTTAAAAAATTCTATATTCTTTCACTTTAATTACTAAACCAAAATTAAATTTTTTAAAAATCGGCTTATATGAGTCTCGTTAATTACTCTAATATTTGAATTTTCGTTAACTACATCTAATCATAAAACTTACTTTTTAACTTATTTATCTACATAGATATTTATGACTGCATGCGTTTGATTTGTATCCTCTATTTAACTCTCTTCTATTTACCTCTGCTTAACTGATCACGACTGCATTGTGTGTGCATTGAACTTGTTGAAATTTTTATGATCTTGTGAAATTCCATAATTTACCGCGATTTGTGTCTGCAGTCACAAACAGTTAAAGACCAAAATCCACAATAAGTTGAAAAAAAAGGATTTTTATGATTTTATATCATGCCATATGCATTTTTGTTAACATTGTTGCTACTATCTAGTTATGTATTTACCTCCCCCTATAAAAACCATTTACACTTTAACGATATGTTTTTAATCCGCTTTACAACAATATCAGCAGATACGTACGTACATACGTACCTACTTTGTTGTAGTATTTACAAGCATAAAAATTATTCGTGTGATCGTTTTGCTGCACAAAGCTATTATGAGTCATAATTTTTTATTAAAACGACGAAAAGACGACCCAACAAGCGGCAGTTTGAAAACAACAATGTTTTGAGAAAAAAATAACAATTGACAAGGATTTAATAGAATCGTTCTCGCTTGAGTTGCACTGTGGCTTATTTACCCATTAAATTGGGTGGTCAAAGAAGCAAAGCTAGTGACGCAGCGTAACGTAACGTAGATTACTGCCTTTGATTGTGTATGTGTGTCCGCAGAGCTCAAGCGCGGCTCCACATACACAAATCTCCTCTGCGCCTTTATTTATTCCAGCCGGCCCCGATGCTCTTATTGGATTGTATGCAGATCGCGTTGTTCTTGTTGGTGTTCTTGTTGTTGTTGTTGCTGTATCTGATCCCATGTGTTGCACAGTAGTTGCAATGGATTTGCGTTTGTTTGTGGCTTCCATGATTCCCGGTTGCACTACTGACTGACTGCCTGCCTTGTTGTAGTGTTGTTCACCGTTCAAAAGGGTATCCGGTTATCTTATCAGCGGCGAGCGACAGCATTTGCGCGTTGTGCAAGGGATTTGTGTTGTTTTTTAAGTTAATTTCTTTTTTTCTTTCGATTTTTCGATTGTTTGACCAACATTGTTTCGGCTGCCAGACGAAGTGATTGCTTGCCGATGCTGGCGGTTATTTTTTAATACCTCCTTTTTTCACCTAATTTTTATACTCAGCTGTACTAGTACTCAGAGTATTATAGTTTTAATCAGATAACGGTGGATTGTAACATAATGAAATAATCGAGATAGATATAGACTTATATATGTCAAAATGATCAGGGTGAAAAGAGAAATCGATTGAGCCATGTCCGTCCGTCCGTCCGTCTGTCCGTCCGTCTGTAAACACTCTAACTCGCGCAAAAATTGAGATATTTTGATGAAATTTGAAATGCAAGTTGGTATCGAGACTGGGACGGTTGGTATTGAAAATAGGCGAAATCGGACCATGACCACGCCCACTTTTCCTATATAGAAAAAATCGGAAATTTGGTATCTCAGTCACTAATACAGCTGGAGCGATGAAATTTTATCCACGTGTTGAGCTCAGGCCCCTAGGAAGAAATTTGATGACATTTTGGAAAATGGGCGGTGCCACGCCCACTTGTTAACTGTCAAACATGGAAAGTTTTATATGTCATAACTCAGAAACCATTAAAGATATATCGATGAAATTTGGTATGCGTGATTTACTTACTTAGCCAAACATTTGGACGGAAAATAGTTAAAATCGGTTGACGGCCACGCCCACTTTTATATATGTATATTATAAAGTGACCTAATAAAAACATTTTAAGCGGTATCTCTGTCAAATATAAAGATATATCACTGAAATTTTGTCGCATGAGTCTAACTATAGACATAAAACAGAAAACAAAAAATTTTGAAAAATGGGCGGTGCTACGCCCACTTAATAAGGGGCAAACATTGAAAGTTTTATGAGTCATAACTCAGAAACCGTTGAAGATATATCGATGAAATTTGGTAGGCGTGATATACTTACTTAGGCAAATGTTTGGACGAAAAATTGCCAAAATCGGTTTACGACCACGCCCACTTTTATATATGGGTATTATGAAGTGACCCAATAAAAACATTTTAAGCGATATCTCTGTCAAATATAAAGATATATCGAAAGAGTTTTTAGTGCTTAGCACGAAATTTTTATTTTTTTTTTTAATTCAATTTTTAATTGTTGGGGTAAGTGGAAAAAAATTCAACAACTATTTACAGCGAAGGTTGAGTGTATAGTTATTTCACGATCATCAGCAAATATAAAAAAAAATAAAAATTTCGTGCTAAGCACTAAAAACTCTTTCAAGTAAAATTGTTAACGTTGTTTGGTATATACATAAAATAAATACCAACAACAATGTTCATTGCGAACTGCCTACAACAAAAATTCAGCACGTTTGTGGAGAATATATGCAAAAGCATATACACACTAACGTTAATGTTGAAAATGAAAAAGGCAAAAGAGGGGAAAATCCAACAGCTTGCACAGAGTCTCAATGGCCGAGTGTGTTTATCCGTTGGGTCATTGCGGCTGAAGTTGGAATGGACTCGGGTTCAATCCCCGGTGCATCCACTTCCGAAAATGGTTTTTCGTGAAATAGATATATCATTGAAATTTTATGGCAGGAGTCCAACTATGGACATAAAACGAAAAACACAAAAATTTTGGAAAATGGGCGTGGCACCGCCTCTTTTTAGAAGCAGGAATATACTAGATTTCTGAGCCCATAACTCGACAAATAATTGATATATTATGACAAAACTTGGTGTGTACACTTTTATTACTTGTGGTAATATATGTTCAAAATTTTTAGCGAAATCGGTTGACGACCACGCCCACTTTTATATATGGGTATTATAAAGTGGCCTAATAAAAACATTTTAAGCGATATCTTTGTCAAATATAAAGGCAATTCATTGAAATTTTGTGGCATGAGTTCCACAATAGACCGGAAACAAAAAGTATAAAAATTTTGGAAAATGGGCGTGGCACCGCCTCTTTCTTAGCCTATAACTCGACAAATAATTGAGATATTATGACGAAACTTGGTTTATACACTTTTATAACTTGTGTTAATAGACATGCAAAAATTTATTCGAATCGGTTTATGACCACGCCTACTTTTTAACAAAGATATTTCTGGAATACCCATTGGGAATTTGTAACGTGACATCTCTGTAACTAGAAGTCATAAAGGAATGAAATTTTGAGCAAAGAATAATATTCATATGCTTAGTGGGATGACAGATAAAAATGTTGAAAATAGGCGTGGTTACGCCCACTTTATGCAGCACTCGCTTTATATAAAATCCATCAAACGCAAACAAGCAATGAAAACATACAGCTGAGTATCTAATGTTCGATTCCACTCGAACTTAGGCTTCCTTACTTGTTTTTTTTTTTTTTTTTTTTTTTTTTTTTAATTTTATAATTCTTTTATTATATTTTCTCTTTCTTGTTTCCCTATTGTACTATTTTCTTCAAACATTCCACGTTTGCCTTGTTTAGCTGTTGACTGCTTGCTTTGAGAGATTTCCGACTTGATAAGCAAATTCACGATCGATGCGCGATCGCTGGTGGAACGCACAACATGAGAGCAAGCGCGCCGCGTTGCCAATCATCAATTGGCAATAATGGTGGAATGGTTCAAATAAAAAAAAATATATATGTATACATATGTACATATATGTATGTAGATATGTATATGTATTTATGTTCGTATCCCTGCAAAAATCATTGGATTATATGCTCCATTTGTGGTAGGTTGGAGTACTTTCAAAGTGACCACTAACATAGCCCAAACGACCGATTCGTGTATCTGCATCGGTTCGTAGTTAGCCGAACATAACAAAAACCAAATTTTTATCGCGACGACGACGATATGTGTATACATATATAACTACATACATACATATGTTTGTATGTATACACGTCATTCGTCGTCGTCGCGATAAACATTTGTTTTTGTTGTTATGTTCGGCTAACTGTTAGGTACTCCATCAATTAATCCAATGTAGCTACTCCATGGATTAATTTGTTTGTTATGCGGGGCTGGAGTATATACTCCATTGCAATGACATGCAATGTTAAATGGACCATATTTTTTGTATGAAATGTGGCAAGTTATGGAGTAATCGGTTGGTCCATAGCGAGCACTCCATGGATTAGCGACTGGAGTACTCGGAATTTTTGCAGGGATGTATGCCCATATGTATGTATGCAAATAAAATTAAAGAAATTAACACAAAAGAAATAAAGGAATATGTACATATGTATGTATGTATGATAATCAAGTTGAAGGCGAGAAAATTGGCATTTCCAAATACAAATATGATAGCTGTTTTTTAAAAGGAAAATGTTATAAAAAATAATAAAATAAAGAGACAATTAGTTATCATTTGCATCTGTAAGATAATAATATGTAATACACTGGCGCGAGTATTATGTATTTTGCAAGTTGTAGGCCGAGCTGTTCCTCGAATCTGCGCTATGTTCCTTAATTTAATTCACACAATCTCACTGCACTCTCACTCTGAACGGCATTCCCCACGCTGGAAAAATGTATTGCGTTCCAGCTTTTGTACCGTTGAAGAAATCCCATATTTATGTTTTAGAACTCTGTAACTTCCCTCTGATATGATAGCTATGACCTCAAATATGCCGGCAGAGTCAATAGGGATAGTAATATCAGTGATCTTCTTCAATAGTCTTTACCCAGGAACCCTGAAATGGGAGCGCATTAAGCAAGCCACAGTTGTCTTGTCGAACGAAGTAGGTACATATTTTAGAAAGATTTTCTATGAGCTCTTGTTAAATTTGGTCTGGCGACAAATCGATTTCGGCGTTGTGCTATCTTTAGTATCACTTTTCATCGCGAAACAAGAAACCAAACCAAAAATAAATTTGTCCGACAATTGGGCGCCATAAAATGTGCGTGTTTTTTTTACCGCAAGTCAATGTCAAAATATTTCAAATAAACGACCGTACACAACATTATTCTATGCCCAAAACAACTGCCATAGCAAGTTAAAAAGGCATATAGAAAACAAGGTGGAACAAAATGTGGCAACAAAACGACAAGCCGACAATTGCCTCATGCACCTACACACAAAACGCTTAAAAAATTATGGAAACCCCTTTGGAGGCAGAAATTTGTAATGTAGAAGTAGGGAAGGTGGGCGAATCCATGCGTAAAGACATACATACATACCTACATACCATACTGTAATCACATGTGCGAATGTGTGGTGTGCAAGCGAGCGAACAAGACGAATATGCATTCAAGAAAAACACGACAAAACGCGTGTAATTAGATAAAATAAAATGTAAAGTTTGTGAGATAGGCTTTGACGCGTCACGAGCTGGATGGAGTCCAGCGACCAGCGACCAGTGAGCCAATGCTGAGCTGCCGAGTAGCCGGTGGCGTGAAGTAGCGTTGTGGACAAAGCGATGGATAGCGAAACAGGAATGTGTATTGTGCGCGTATGTAGACACCTTCGCAGAAGTGTACAGAGACAAATGTATTTAAATGTAAAAAATATGTACGCGTGAATAAAGGTGTAATTTTACATATATGTAATATGTATATAATCATGAATGTTTATATATAATTCCCATATATGACTACTGTGGTGTATAAGGCATGAAACTTTGGGTGCTTTGGTTATAAAAAAATTAAAAATTCATAAGCCAAGCCAATTTCTATTTCTTTGGTGAATTGTCTTTAGCAAATCTCCAATAAAGACAACCCTAATGTTTGCCCTCATTTGTTTACAATTTTAATTTATGCTGCGGTTTAAGGTAGTGAATAGCGCAAATTAACAAATAACAAAAGCCAATAACAGTAACAGCCGGCAATAGGCAAAATATAACAGTACGTGCAACATTAAATGTGCCAATATACCTACCAATGAAATTTTCAAGTTGAAGCTCAATAAGCAGCAAATACATACATATTATTTGACAAGACAACAACCACTCTCTCTTATAAAAATTGCTTTCGGGAATGAGCTGGATTTCAAATTACTTATTTATGTATATGTATACTGGCCTATTTCTACATCCATTGTCGAAGGTCACAAATATCAATCTTTCTAAGGCGCTGAATCGCCGGTGCGTGAGACCAGAACAATTATTCATATTGAGATCCATAGCGTCGGCACAGTTTGAGATTTTTAGAGTACCTAGTTACTTCCACATGAAAAAAATATATGTAAGTGGATAAGGCTAAGAAAGATAATACGCCTTGCTATTCTTATTTTGCTGATTCTTACCTTAAGCTATGTATGTATAAATAAATCCAAATCGGAACTATGAACATTTCGCTAGATTTTTCTATAATCTTTAAAATATTATCAAGTGGTTTTATGTACCTACATATTTCAGCTTGCTTGTCAAATATTTCTTGACATGTTCACATATATCGAGCCCTTAAAATAGTGTAAATATCACAAAACTTTTCTTATAAGTAAATAATATACCGAAATTCTCTATGATTTCGTACAAAGCTAAACTCAGAATACAACTCTTTTTTTTATATGTTCTGACTACATGACTACATATCGTCGCTCCCAACGAAGACTAGCACGGTTCAGTTAGCGTGGAAGACTAGCACGGTTCGTTGTTCGCGTGGAAGACTAGCACACTTCGTTGTTCGCGTGGCAGACTAGCATGCTTCAGTTCTCTGCGTGGAAGACTAGCATGCTTCAGTTCTCTGCGTGGAAGACTAGCATGCTTCACTTGTTTGGGTGGAAACTAACATACTTCTGTTTGTTAGAAATAAGCTTAGGGGTTAAGCACATAAGGAGGATTGTCCGAGGAGTGAAAGATATTTTATAAGTAAGTGCAAGAACAATAATTCATACTGCAATAAAACTTTAAACAGGAACCTTCAGCCAAACTATATGAAAAGTATCGTTGGTTATTACTCGGAACTCTATATTTATATATCGTCGCTCTCAACGAAGACTAGCACGGTTCTATTTTTTTAAAAACATTGTGCACACTTTTTGTGTAGTAACAAAGCACTAGTCATATCTACATATATATAAATATAGAGTTCCGAGCAATAACTAATGCGGTGTTTTATTTGATGCGAAATCCAGGTTTTATTTGCACAACATATGCACATACTTAAAAGTAGGCCTAGTACAAGTCTAGGAATATTTGAAACTCATATACTTTTCATATAGTTTGGTTCCTGTTTAAAGTTTTATTTCAGTATGAATTATTGTTCTTGCACTTACTTATAAAATATCTTTCACTCCTCGGACAATCCTCCTTATGTGCTTAACCCCTAAGCTTATTTCTAACAAACAGAAGTATGTTAGTTTCCACCCAAACAAGTGAAGCATGCTAGTCTTCCACGCAGAGAACTGAAGCATGCTAGTCTTCCACGCGAACAACGAAGTGTGCTAGTCTTCCACGCAGAGAACTGAAGTATGCTAGTCTTCCACGCGAACAACGAAGTGTGCTAATCTTCCACGCAATCAACGAAGTGTGTTAGTCTTCCATGCGAACAATGAACCGTGCTAGTCTTCGTTGGGAGCGACGATATATTCACATGCATACTCGTATAAGCTCCGTTTATAACCGCAAAGACTGTATGGGATGAACAAATGGTCACCACAGCTACCACCAAAATCCGGAAATACTTGTAGTATGCGCCAACAGTATCCACCACATTTAATCAATACGCACACTAACATTCGTGCAAACACACATATATGTACCTCCAAACAAACATAAATACTGACTGCAAATCCAATTCAAAGGCAACAACATAAATTCTCTGTGGCGCACATTAAGCATGGCGGCTGCCATTGTTGTCAAGGATGAAGAAGAATGAAGAAGAAGAAGAGACAGAAAAATGTGCAAACGGAAAAAATGGCGAGCAACTGTTGCGACAGCGGTGTTTTGGTTGCTGTTGTTGTTGTTGTTGTTGTTGTTGTTGTTGTACCATTTTATTGTTGGAGCGCTAACTAAAAATGCGAGGGGTTGGTTGGTGGTAGCCAGTCAGCCCAGCCAGCAGACGAACGGGCAGTCAGGCTGTCAAACAAATGCGAACAAATGGGGTCGACACACTTTGAGTGGGTTGAATGGGCGTTTGGTTTTATGAAATGGGTAGATGGCAATAACAACAACAATATGTATATAGTATGTATATATGTATTATATAGAAATACGGTGTATCCATAAAATTGAAACATTCAGTGCGCAGGATCCGCAAATGCAACAACAACAACACAACTCTTTGATTATTGTTGTTGCAATTTTTGTGAGCAGCCATGCGAAACATTCGGATATATGAAGTGGATAGCAAGCTCAGCAAAGGACGACATGGACAAATTGCAAAAGACGATGATTGCCGACATGACGACAAGCAGTCACGCATAGTTGTTATTCGGGTCGTGTGTGCGAATATCTAACAGATACTCAAGAACATAGATACCTACATACATACATACATTCAAGGCGAGAAAACTGGAGGAAATTTAAAATTTGTGCGATTTTTACGCGTTTAAAAGCAAACAATTTTTATGAAAAGAAAATGGAATAGTGCACAGAACAAAGCAGAGTAAGATGAATGAACGCAAATGAAGTGTGAAGTGAAAATAAAGCACTTAGAACGAAGGGGTTAAGCATTGTGCTGACTGAATCAATACATAACAGCGAGTATGTGTGTATGTGTGCTTGGAAATCGTGAAATTTATTGCAAAAATTTTCTGAAAAGTTAGTGGAATTTGCAGTTTTTTCTGACAGAAAGAAAAAGACAGAGAGATTCTTTGGTGGAAAGTTATTAAAAATAAGAGTTTTATTTAAGTTTAAACGAATGAGAAAATCACTAAACATTTTGCTGATGATATTCGTGCAATTCAAGAGTGTAAAAACTCATCTGGCCTGGCAGTTTCGTTCGAAGTAAAAAAATATACTTCGTTCGCATATACATAATATAATAATATGTACAATGGCCGAGCTTCTCTCCCAATTCGAGGTGTGCTCCTTTAGTGTTTTCTACTAATTGGGTGGACCTACAGTTTTATGCTACGAACAGCGAATGCATTTTTTGTGAGAAGCGTTTTCATGGCAGAAATACACTCGGGCGGTATGCCGCCCACTGCCGAGAGGTGACCGCTGCTCTTAAAAAACCCAATGATTGGATTTTTACTAATTATAAAAATTTGTTTGGTGTTTGCTCGGACTGGGGTTTGAAGCCGAGACCTTTGGCATAGCAGGCGAGCACTCTACACACTGCACCACAGCGGCATATACATATGTATCCCAAAAACATTAAACTTGTTTCACATTTCTAAAACGTTTAGATACAGAATTTATTTTTTAAGTCTCAGTTTCGATAACGAATTGGGAAAAGGTTGGTATTAGTTTCGAGAAATATGTACGCATGTATGTACATAGGTGTGTATGCCATTTTTCAGCGAAGCGGAACCTCCGTTACCGAAAGGAAAGTATAATTTGAAGTATGTACCTATAATCACGACTTTTTATGCCAAATTCTTAATGACATATGAAGTTATAAAACATTTAAGCGTTGGGTATAAAATTGCAGAAGAAAAAGAAACCAGAATGACGACAAAAACGCAGCATCAAAAGCAAAAAACACATCAGCCGACAAGACGTCGCCTGAGAAAACGAATGTCGTATATAGCAAAACATAGTTTCGAGAAAATCGACTTTGAAGTTTAAATTGGAAATTCTCAAAAACTGTACAACAGATTTTTCTGTTATTTGGACGAGCTGTAGTGAGTATTATATATTTTGACTTGCAATTTTCAAAAATTGGATATCTTTAAAATTATGGGAGATAAACGAATTTTCATTCAGTATGCATTTGTCGTATGTGAAGTCTGAGCCTGTTTATGATAGCACATACGACAAAAATTCTTCTCATTTTTTAAACCGGAATGGTTATGAGGCTCACATTTTTTGAGATATCGACTTGAAATTTGGCAGTTGTATATATTTTGATGATACTTTGATCATTTGTCGGAATCCACCACATCGGACTAATATAAGATATAGCTCCCATACAACTGATTGTTCAGATATAGCTGTTTTCGGGTATAACTTTTTTATTAGAGGAGATAAGGATATGAAACTTTGAAGTAGTTGTACCCATATGGACCTAATAAATGTCACTAAAATTTGTTAAGATCCGACCACTATAGCATATAGCTCCCATACAACTGATTGTTCAGATATGGACATTTTGAGATATAACTTCTCCATGTAAATAGATAAGGGCATGAAACTTTGAAGTATTTGTATCCACATGGACATAATAATAGTCACCGAAATTTGTCAAGATCGGACCACTATAACATATAGCTCCCATACAACTGATTGTTCAGATATGGACATTTTGGGATATAACTTCTCCATGTAAACAGATAAGGGCATGAAACTTTGAGGTATTTGTACCCATATGGACTTAATAAATTTCACCGAAATTTGTCAAGATCGGACCACTATAGAATATAGCTCCCATACAACCGATTGTCCAGATATAGCTGTTTTCGGGTATAAATTCCATATTTAAGGATCAAATTATACTAAACTTTGCAGTAATTGGTATTATACTACAATAAAATATGTCAGTGAAAATCATTCAGATCGGATCACTATAACCTATAGCTCCGATACCATATTTTGGTTTATTCTCAGTAGCTCAGCGGCACATACGACATTTGTTTAAAATAAACGAACACGAATTTATATGGAAATTTGTCGTATGTATGTTACATACGACAAAAGCTTACCCAAATGGAAGTAATTTTGTAACATACGACAAATGCATACTAAATAACTCAAAAACTAAAAGAGATAGAAAAAATGGATTGGAAAAATTAAAAGATTAGGTCCGATTTAGTTAATCTGCATCAAAAACTAGAAATCGTCGATTTTCACATACGACATTCGTTTTCTCAGGCGACGAAGAGTCACCAGTGCGAGATAAATTCAATGAGAACACAAATAACAATGAAAGCAATAACAACAAGAAAACAAAAGAAATAACAAAAGCGAAAGCACCTTTTAAACGCCAACTACAATAGTGCACGTCAAACCAAGAACGCTTCAAGCTGTGTATATATCGACGCTTTCAAACAATACTGTACTAAGTCGACTTAGTACATTTTCCCGTTTTTGGTGTTAACACGTAGGTATAACGTGTCTAAATTTGGATGCTGTCAAATTTTAGTATCAATCGGACAATCCAATCAAAAGTGATAAGCAAACGTGTACATATAATACAACTCGGGATTTTTACAGAATAAAAACTTCGAGAGCTTGCAATGAAAAACAACGTAGCAAGTTTTAATTTTTTCTTACGGTTTTATATAAAGCGTACCCTAAATTTGATATTGTCGAGTTTTGGTATTGATCGTTCAATCCAAACAGAAGTTACCAGTGAAAATGTACTTCGCTTACAACTGAAGTTTCATATATAGTTTAAACTTTGAGAGCTTCTCCTGCAAAACACAGTTTTCAGACTTAGTACAGTATTGTTTGGAAGCGCCGATATGTACACTCCATTTTATATAACGACCATACATATACCATCGATATGTACATATCTACATTTATATAACATAGGTACAATAAAGGGCCGCAACTTTGCACAAACAAGAACAATGAAAAGAAAAAGTAAAATAAAGAACGATTTCTACCTAAAATGAGAATTCCGTACATGCAAGTTAATGTCCCAAAAACATTTTGCTCAATACTCAACTTGAGATACATTTGAGAAATAAAAGGTTATTCTTGGCCTGATGTTTAGTGGGTATGTACATATGTATGTAGCTAGATTAGACTGTACCAGAAGAAAAAATCAAAATTTTTCATTGAAAGCTAAAGTGAAGTTGTTGCGGGCCATACAGAGCCAATAGAAGCGTTGGTTTGCTATCCTTTTTATAAAGTATAGGTAATGTCGGAAATATTGGTGATTTATTGCCAATTTTGTGCTTTTAGGATAGTACAGTTTAATGTAAGTAAGCACATATACCAATAAAAAATAAGAAGAATTCAAATATGTACATATTTACATTTATAAATATCCCAATAAACACAACGGATTCGCCTCGAATTCGCGGCGGATTCGCTTTCTCTCATTATATTATCGCGGCAATAGTTCGCGGCGATAGATCGGCGAATCCGAATTCGTAGGCATGTCACCTATCACTAGCGATTCGAAAATTTGTTCATTCTCGGATCGCTGGCAATTCGAATTTTTTATCATTCGCGATTCGAGAATTTTTAATTTCTCTGATCGTTGGCGAATCGAAAATTGGTTCATTACTTTCGCGAACTCCCCTAGAATTCGCCACGATAACATCTGCGGAACTGTGATATTCGAGTTCAGGTATAAATGTAAAATTTCAGAACTATGATTTTTTAGTGCAAAACAACTTAAAAAAATGTAAAAAAAGGATATCGCGAAAATTGATTTTCTCGAACTTTCCGCGAAGTCGAAGCGAGTCCGAGAAATTACATTCGCGAAAATCTGCTTTCGCGAACTCGCCTCGAATTCGCCGCGATATCATCCTCGCGTCTGTGTTTATTGGGTATGTAGTGTAAAAACATTCAGCACCACAAATATTCATCCATTCACGCAACGTTTTATGGTCCACTACATTCACACCAACTTCCCTCATACCAACCATATACCGTCCACAGCCTCCAGCAAGCTTTGCTCCTCTTCCCGATTCTTTTTTGCATTTGTTTTATTCGTACTTTTTGCGCTTTACTCCGCAGTCAATGTTTTGTTCAATTTTTTGTTTTTGCTTTATGTTTGAGGGAAAAAATCTTGTCTGCTCCGCCTTCATAAATAATTCATGTGAACAGGAAGAGCGCGTGCGGTAAAAGAAGAAGCAAGCAAAAAAAGAAAAAAGCTCAAAACAAAATGAAGATAGCGAATGCCAATTGTGGAGATACTCGCGCATGGAGGTTGATCCCTGCTGAAATCATTGGATTATATGCTCCATTTGTGGTAGGTTGGAGTACTTTCAAAGTGACCACTAACATAGCCCAAACGACCGATTCATGTATCTGCATCGGTTCGTAGTTAGCCGAACATAATAAAAACCAAATGTTTATCGCGACGACGATGATATGTGTATACATACATAATTACATGCATACATATGTTTGACTGCATACACGTCATTCGTCGTCGTCGCCATACACATTTGGTTTTTGTTGTTATGTTCGGCTAACTGTTAGGTACTCCATATGTAGGTACTCCAATTAATTTGATTGTTATGCGGGACTGGAGTATATACTCCATTGCAATGACATGCAATGTTAAATGGAACATATTTTTTGTATGAAATGTGGCAAGTTATGGAGTAATCGGTTGGTCCATAGCGAGCACTCCATGGATTAGCGATTGGAGTACTCGGAATTTTTGCAGGGATACGATACACAGAGATACATAGATGCATGTACATATGTACCGACATACACATGAGTACTTTTATGTAGGCACATGTGTATATGTTGTATATAGCGCAGCAGGGCGGGGAGCTTCAAGTATCTGGTGCTTGAAGCTACACATGGCCCTGGTTGGTAGCGAAGCTGTGGCAGTTTGGCAAATGTGCGTTTAGCGGCAGGAAAGAAAAAAGGCAAGAGGAAAAAACTTGAAAAAAGGCACAAGCAAATAAAAAAACAACAACAACAACACTGGTAGCAGATAAGCAATTTTGGAAAAAAAAAATACATATCTGATTTATTATCTATTTGAATGAAATTATAAAAAATGAATGTAACTTATCAAAAGCAGCACAGAGCATTAAAAAGGTGAGGGGGAAGAAAATACAGAATAACTTAATGCATATGCAAGTGCACCCACTTGAAAACTAATTTAAGATATGGGATATATGTATGTATGTATGTAAATGATAGATATTTATAAAAGAATTTTCGAAAATTTTAAATCAATCTGAAATTAGGATAAACCCTTGTGCTAAACATCCGAAAATAGCCTTCGATTCTTACATACATATATACATATGTACATACATACATATGTAGTGGCTGAAAAATGGCTATGTGAAATTTTTTCGATATTGATTTTTTGATGGATTGTGTACCAGTGTTGAAAGGTGTACATCGTACAATGTCCATTAAAAATTTATTGCAAATCCTTCCATTTAAAAAAAAACATTAAGTAAATATGTACCTTCATATACACTGTCAAGAGTCTCTATCTAAAATAGGTTACTCATACGCCTTGGCACACATTGGTGTCGCCTCATATAAGGGGCGCTCAGAATTCTAAAACCATTTTATTTCCACCTGAATCGCTTGATCTATAGTATAAGAGTAAATTTGAAGCTTCTTAACCCATTAATGTCCGCGTTTCAACTCACTGATGTCTATTTGATTTGAGGAAGTATTAAATATTCTTTTTCTTAATTGGCGCGTAACCGTCTAGACGATTTTGACCGAGTCTAATAAAGTGCGACATTTACTTCTGTTTCGTGATGCCTGGCGCCAATTGGAAATACCAAGGGAAGCAAAGTTACTCTCTACCTGATCTTACCAATGCAGTTGCGGTCTTCCCTTTCCGCCGGTTCTGAGCGCTTTTCTGCGTAAAAAGAGAAACGGGAGGTTTTGTAAGAAGAAATACGACCCACAGTGGTCTTACGTTAGCTGGAATAATTAATAACAAATTAAAAAAAAAAATAATATTGATTAGTAGCCATTAAAAAAATAATCAAATATACATAATCATATAATAAATATTAATGAACATTTTCCTATTATATTTTTTATTGTTAATTTATTTTTAATTGCTTGATTATTTTCAATTATGCGATTATTTCGTTATATATAGATATAAGATTATTTTTAATTAGTTTTGAAGCGTTACAATGTATTATTCACAGTTAATCATACAATTAAAAAAATCGAAAAAAAAAATCAAAATAATCATGCAATTAAAATTAATTAATTGACTAATTAATGTACATTTTTAATTTAATTAACTATTAATCATTAAATAGGAGAAAGTAGTCGTACTAAATCATTAAAGAGTTAGCAAAACAAAACATGCTTTAACTAATTAATAATCTTTAAAATTTTTAATCATCCAACAGCAGGTCTGCAGTAGCATTTAAACGCTCACAGCAAAGACGATTTTCTCTTAAATTTATATTAAAGCCAAATTATATGCGGGTATACATACATACGTATGTATGTACATATGTACATACATACATATATACATACATATATAAGAAAAAAAGTTTTAAAGTTGGGCTGCAGTCCAGGGAATTGACAAGTGAAATGTGCCGCCATCCCTCAAAATAGACAAAACGAAAAGCTGCAACATTATTACGCGCATTTAACATTCGTTTAGGACGATGATTCGTTGCTTTGCTTTTGTTGTTGTTGTTGGGTATTTTGCCCAAGATTCTTTGGAAAAAGAAATACAAAAATGTTTACGTTTTTATACTTTTGTATGTATCTCTTCATATACGAGCACTTGTCAAACAGAAAACACACACACATCCATCATACATACATACATATGTATGTATGAATATGCACCGAGCATGTCATGGGAAAGAAAAGTTAAGTATACGTCCCGGTGGATAACAAAACGCAAAATTACTAAAGGGACTGCATGCACTTTGATAGCAAGGTTTGGGAACTAGAGGGTGGAGAAAAAATCAATGCCATCCAAGCAGCAAACATACCAGGTAGGTATATAGTAAGTACATACATATGTATGTACTGTATGTACATAAAAATGGCGGAAACGAAAATTTTTACGAAAGTTACTTCAAAGCGCAAAGCAAAAGAGCAGAGTGAAGAAGATTCAAAAAAAATTAAGGGACATTTCAAAGTTTAAATTTTTAACTGCTATAAATATTTGTGTACTCACTTCTGTTTGTGTGTATGTAAGCAATGGTGTGTGAGAATATGTGCATATGCTGCTTGAACTCGCAAGGACTTGCTCTGGCCCAAGGCAGTTTGGCACAGAAATGTGTGATTGTGGAACAGAATGAAATGAAAAAGCGAAAGAAAAAAACTTCCGTATGCCACGTCCAAGTTTTTTTGCCTCTATGTATTTAGTATGTACATTTGTATGCTTGTATTTATGTATGTTGGTAGATATGTAACTTTTCGTCTTAAACGTTCCTAAATGCGATTTTAGTCGCCCGGATTGCCAACAAAGTAGCAAATTTATTTTTAATTTCGTTTGGGATTACTTTTTTTACTTTTTTGCTTTATTTTTTTATTTATTATTTTTGGTTACTTTTTAGTTTGTCGCAGCGTTGCTCCTCCTTGTTGCAAAGTTTTTCTCCCATTTTCGTTTTTTCTTTAAGTTTTTTCGATCTGTTCGTTGACATTTCTTGCTCTTCTTAATTCAGCCTATCCACTTTAAATAGCCTGCATGACATCAAAATTTATTCTTATGCTACCCAGCAGTATTTATCAGCTGGAAAACAGCACATATTTCCTACTGAATATTCAGTAGAGACGTAGTTCTAATATTTGAACTTTCCCTTTCGTTTTTATATAGAGGTGGCGTCGAAAATCAACTACCTAAAAACTGCCGAACGAGAAGGGAGAGTTTCTGTAGGAAAAAAGGCCTGAATACGCAGGGAGAACTTCCATAGCATGTATTTCAGTACACCTGATGTCTTCACTGCGTGTTCAGTTATTTTTTCAGCAATGAATTTTGAACTTACTTTCAGGCTATTTTTCATAATGAATATTCTATTGAATATGCACCTCCTTACCTCAAATACTGCTGGGTATTTTGAGTAATCTGGTAAAATTAAATTTTACTATTTTTTAGCCTAAAGCTAATTATTAGAAAGGAAAGAGGAAACTTTATTCTTCTGTATCATTTTAATATATATTTCAAAAAGAGTTCGCCTATCACCGTCGGTAAACACGCTCTATAGGTAATCTGCAAGTGACAATAAGCATACATTTTTACATAAGCTCTTATACATGTTTATTTTATATTCTCTTAACAATTCAACAATATTTTTCTTTTTTCATTGATTTTTTGCAGAAAAACAACGTTTATCACTTTGTGTCGGCTGTGGCGGTCAAATTCACGATCAATATATCCTGCGTGTCGCTCCCGATCTGGAATGGCATGCGGCGTGCCTCAAATGTCAGGAATGCCGACAATTTCTGGACGAAAGTTGTACGTGTTTTGTGCGCGATGGCAAAACGTATTGTAAGCGTGATTATGTTAGGTAAGTCCATTGGATAAAAGCAGTGTTTAAAAAACTGCAGTCGGAATTAGCAAAAGTCGTGAAATGTTTGATTTTATTTGATTTTGATATTCGTCGCTTTTTAAAATAACGATTTTGCCTGATTTTGATTTTGCGCTGAGTTCATATTGCTCAAAATCAAAAGCGGCCTGATTTCAAAATGAACGATATTGCCTGATTTTGATTTTGCGCTTATTTCATATTGCTCAAAATGAAAAGCAGCCAAATATCAAAATTAGCGATTTTGCCTGATTTTCATTTTCTGCTAATTTTGATTTTGTGCTAATTTCATATTGCTGAAATCAAAATCAGCCAAATATCAAAATCAATGCTTTCACAGTTTTGCTATTTACGCTTACATGAACACATGTGTGTACCCTGCAGGGAACTCAATAACTAGTGAGAAAAATTTCTAGTTCAGAACTAGCGAAAAGGTGTCAAAATTGAACTAGATCAATTGTAGTTAGACCCACACCAGTTCAGAAGGAGTGAATTGAGTGACCATTATAACACACACTTTGCTTTTTATGCAATTTCGAAGTGACAAAAATTCTATGAAAATTTTTCGTTCGTTCAATTGCCGTCGGCTTTTTATATTTCTGCAATTCTCAGATGTTTAGTGAAGCATTTTATATAAAGAGTTTTCTATTTGCATCTTGTATGAAATGAAATGTTCCCCTAATTATGCTTTTCCGATCCCTCAGGCTTATTTTTAATTTTTTTTTATTTTATTACTTTTAAATATTGTTGTAAACTTTTATTAAATAAATAAATAAAAAAATATTCGTTAAAAAAAATAAAAAAAAAAATATCATCCACCTTGACATCGACAGGATTCGAACCCGCGCCCCTCAGATTGAAAGGCACATGCGTTAGCCAGTCGGCCATCGCGCTACTTGCACGAAGTGTGTCAAAGGCTGCACTTAAGCGACAGATGTAAAACTGTAGAATTTGTAGATACTTGTAGCTAGTTCAGAACTATCGAAAATGTGCCAATAAACGAACTAGTGTAAACTGTAGAATTTAGTACTAGTTCGGAACTATCGAAAATGTAGTGCAGAGAGTGACAATTGACACCGCGTAGGACATCGCCGTGTTAAATTCGCCAGTTGATAACATACAAAAGAGATTTAGCTCGCACTAGTAGTGTCGAAAAATGCACTAGAAGCGACCTAGTTCGGAACTAGAGATTTTCCCTACAGGGTATGTACGTAATTTCTTACCCTCTGTATTACGTTTGTATACATACATATGTATGTATGCGCATGTAAGCGTAAATGGCAAAACTGTGAAAGCATTGATTTTGATATTTGGCTGCTTTTGATTTTAGCAATATGAAATTAGCACAAAATCAAAATTAGCAGAAAATGAAAATCAGGCAAAATCGCTAATTTTGATATTTGGCTGCGTTTCATTTTGAGCAATATGAAATCAACGCAAAATCAAAATCAGGCAAAATCGTTCATTTTGAAATCATGCCGCTTTTGATTTTGAGCAATATGAAATCAGCACAAAATCAAAATCAGGCAAAATTGTTCATTTTGAAATCAGGCCGCTTTTGATTTTGAGCAATATGAAATCAGCGCAAAATGAAAATCAGGCAAATTCGCTAATTTTGATATTTGGCTGCTTTTGATTTTGAGCAATATGAAATCAGCGCAAAATCAAAATCAGGCAAAATCGTTCATTTTCATATTTTTATACTCAGCTGTACTAGTACACAGAGTATTATAGTTTTGATTTCCTAACGGTGGATTGTAACAGAATGAAATAATCGAGATAGATATAGACTTATATATATCAAAATGATCAGGGTGAAAAGAGAAATCGATTGAGCCATGTCCGTCCGTCTGTCCGTCTGTCCGTCTGTCCGTCTGTCCGTCTGTCCGTCTGTGAGCACGATAACTCGCGCAAAAATTGAGATATTTTGATGAAATTTGAAATGTAAGTTGGTATCAAGACAGGAACGGATGGTATTGAAAATGGGTGAAATCGGACCATGACCACGCCCACCTCCCCTATATAGTAAAAATCGGAAATTTTTTATCTCGGTCACTAATAGAGCTAGAGTGATAAAATTTCACACACGTATTGAGCTCAGGCCCTTATGAAGAAATATGGTGAAATTTTGGAAAATGGGCGGTGCCACGCCCACTTATTAAGGGGCAAACATTGAAAGTTTTATGAGTCATAACTCAGAAACCGTTGAAGATATATCGATGAAATTTGATAGGCGTGATATACTTACTTAGGCAAATGTTTGGACGAAAAATTGCCAAAATCGGTTGACGACCACGCCCACTTTTATATATGGGTATTATAAAGTGACCTAATAAAAGCATTTTAAGCGATATCTCTGTCAAATATAAAGATATATCATTGAAATTTTATGGAAGGTGTCCAATTATGGACATAAAACAAAAAATACAAAAATTTTAGAAAATGGGCGTGGCACCGCCTCCTTTTAGAAGCAGGAATATACGAGATTTCTGAGCCCATAACTCGACAAATAATCGATATATTATGACGAAACTTGGTCTATACACTTTCACTACTTGTAGTAATACATGTTCGAAATTTTAGCGAAATCGGTTGACGACCACGCCCACTTTTATATATGGGTATCATAAAGTGGCCTAATAAAAACATTTTAAGCGATATCTTTGTCAAATATAAAGATAATTCATTGAAATTTTGTGGCATGAGTTCTACAATAGATCGGAAACAAAAAATAGAAAAATTTCGGAAAATGGGCGTGGCACCGCCTCTTTTCAGACAAAGGAATCAACGAGATTTCAGAGCCCACAACTCGACAAATAATTGAGATATTATGACGAAACTTGGTTTATACACTTTTATAACTTGTGTTAATAGACACGCAAAAATTTATTGAAATCGGTTTATGACCACGCCTACTTTTTAACAAAGATATTTCTGGAACACCCTTTGGGAATTTGTAACAAGACTTCTTTGTAACTAGAAGTCATAAAGGAATGAAATTTTGCACAAAGAATAATATTCATATGCTTAGTTGGATGACTGATAAAAATGTTGAAAATGGGCGTGGCTACGCCCACTTTATGCAGCACTCGCTTTATATAAAATACAACGTGTTTTCATCAAACGCAAACAAACAATGAAAGCATACAGCTGAGTATCTAATGTTCGATTCCACTCGAACTTAGGCTTCCTTACTTGTTTCATATTGATTAACTGCGACTTCTGATTTTTTAAAAGCGGAATCAAAATCAAAATCAACAGAAATGAAACTTATGCCAGTTTTTTAAACACTGGAAAAAAGATATAAAGAAAATTAGCGCAACAAAAAATATTGTGTTCCGCATATTTTGACAATCGCCATCGCCACGTAATCGAGATATTTTTGCGATTGTGCCGAGTCGGCGGTTGTATCGATTAGTGTTGAGTCCGAGATGTTTTAGGGCTGCTTTGGAAGCGAAAGAAATCGTTGTCGAGGCCGGGAGGTTTTAGCGATTACTTCGATTGACTGCTATTCGCAACTGGTCTCAAATACAAATGAAAATCACCGAGAGCATTCGAGAAGTTTTAACAATAAAAAACAACATTTCGGTCTCAGCCATTATTAACCACGCGCTTTAGTCACACTTATGGCCAGCAATTCGTGGTCTTAAGACTTTTCGTAGAAAGCACAAAATCATAATGACCACATAAAATTCTAGATTACGCTACAATAAGTTTTTCTTCTCTCTATTTATTATTATAATTTAATGACTACCACCAGTTTGTGCTTGGATTTTACTTTTTAATATTGTTTTTGATAAATACATGTATATATATATATATATATATATATGTATATGGCAAGTGTTAATTGCGTATGTACAGAGCTTTTTTAGATAATTTTCACACAACCGTGTAGTATAAACTCACTTTGTATTGCCATTCATGTAAACTTCATAAACTTGCATGTTTACCGTCGGCAAATGCGTCATTGGTTAAAAAAGATTATTTATCCAAACTGCTTAAGCGCCAGTTTCCTAAACTCTAATTTTTTTGTATGTGTGATATTAAAAAAATAGTTGGTGTATAACAAGTACCGCTAATATGCAAATGAATTGTACAAATTAAAATCTCCAAGCGCAATTTTCGGCTATTCAAGTGGCATTTAACGTTACGTTGCTAAATCAAATGACAACAAAATAACATTTATATAACAATTGGCGTATATTTAGCAAACAGTAGCCGGTATAACTGACATGCGTGCATGACATACATACATACATATATACATAAATACATGCATATAAGTAAGTTGGCAAATATTTGTAAAACAATTTGCGATGATATCCAACAAATATCACACGCAATATGCGCGCCCACCATTCGCCCGTTTGGCTTGCTCCGCCGGCGGGATTGGAGTTATGGTCGTTGAATTTAACGTGGAATTATACATAGAGATAAAGTATGAGTTCAAATGCTGCTGTCTGAACTAAACCTTCTTAGTTACGTCTCACAATATAATTTTGACATTGGTAACGTCAGTGACAGAGACACTTTCAAGCAACGCATATTTTAAGTAAAAACAAGTAAGAGCGCGGCTGTCTTCGGCCGTACCGAAGACTTCATACCTTTCATGAACGGGTCTGATTTTGTTTACCTTACCCATATTTTGACTTTGAAAGTTCATAGTAACATCGTTTAGGTCCATATGGGTACGAACACAGCAAAGTTTCAAGTGGAGAAGTTATACCCCAAAATGTCCATATCTGAACAATCGGTTGTATGGGAGCTATATGTTATAGTGGTCCGATTCGGCCGATTCCGAAAAATGATCAGCTTCTCCTACTCTGAAAAAAAAAAGTTGTAAATCTAAAGACTTTCACTGTTAAATCAACTACTTTCCGCAGTTGAAATGTGCCCAACAACGCTCCGTTGTTGTTTCAAAGGTGCCAGCGTTGTTGATTTAAGTCAATAACGGAGATTGTTGGAAAAAATGTTCACCTAAAAATAAATTTTTGTTTGCATTTTACTCTTCATCTTCTCTCCGCCCGGATCCCAACTGCAAATATGTAGACTCCGCTTGTTCTCCTATTCTTCTCTCCTTCTTATCATTCACTGGTTGCTATCTTTATTTCTTATTCTGATTTTTCTTCTTTATTTTATATTCTCCTCCGGATTCGAACCATGACATCAACCTGAAATTCTATCCAATCATCACATAGTGCAACATTCAACATTATATTGAATTGTAGTAACCTATTTATACTTCCATTTCCTAAAAAGGAATCCATGAATTATTTGAATCATTGTAAAAACAAAATTTAAAAAAATTTGTTCTCATTAGTTTTGTTTACAACGGAAACTGTTGGGTCAAATACTTTTGCCTTTAAATCAACAACGGGGAGAAAATTGTTGCTAAAAATAAACTTTTTTTTTGGATTTTTCTCTTCATCTTCTCTCCATCATTATTTTTTGTTGGTTTTCTCACAAAAAAATATTTTCTCACAAAAAATTTTTTAAAGGCAAGCAAGTTTTTGAATCAACAACGCCCGTTTTTGAATAAATTGTTGGATCAAAAACTTTGCTGTAAAAACAAATACTTTTGCTGTTGAATCAAAGACGGAGATTCAACAGCCGAAAGTTGTTGGTTTAACTACGGGTATTTTTTTCAGAGTAAAAATACACTCACATTTCAAATTTCATGCAGATATCTCGAAAACTGAGGGACTAGTTTGCGATCAAACAGACAGACAGACAGACGGACATGGCTTAATCGACTCAGCTCCTGATCCTGATCATATTGGTATATATTTTGGTAGGTCTGCCACGCCTCCTTCTGGTACTTTCACCATTTGTTTTTCATTCCCATGAAAGGTATAAAAAGTCAAGCTAACAGAAAAATAACAGAAACAAATTTATATAATACTCGTAGTACATAAATTCAGTAGCCATGTTTCCATGTACGCAAACACATCAATTTGTTTTAAAACGTTGTACTCTAATAAAAAAGCCTTTAACAGTTAAAAATAAATCTAGATTTAGTGAAAATACGAGCACATGAATGTTTGTGTTGTTTTATTTATACATCGAGTATGTATATTTGGTGTTACAAGGTGTACAATGTACAAAAAAAGAAAAATATTTGAATAATTCATTAACATACACACGTCAGGCAACCGATAGTAAATTAGCACTTGCTGAAGCTTAAAGAAAAATAATAAACATATGGTAAATAAATATATACATAGATATGTGCACATACATATATGGACATTGGCATGTATACTATATGTACGGACACATGCGCATTAAATAAAATAACTAGCCATTTTTAATAAATTTTCCTTTTTTTTTCAAATGTGAGCGCACAGTTATGAAAATTCATGACACCTTATACATATCGCACCCTAATCATAAAGTGACACAACTCTAAATTTTTCGAAATCGGGTTTGTTTCATAAATCGGTACACAGAATATATTTCTAGCGATTGCCAAAAATCATTTCCATCAGTGTCTTTTTCTACTGCGAAATAACTATTATACGTGGCCTTTTTCCATATCATTGCCTATGAAAAAGAAAAAGTTTTTAGCTCTCCTGAAAATTTTTGAATTTTGAGTTGTGTCACTTTATGATTTAGGATGCGATATGTACATAAGTAAATGGGAAAGAAAATAATTATGTATAATTTATTTCTACGTCAAGAATATGCTAATAAGCTAACTAAACTTAAAAAAGATTTACATAAACCGGTAAAAAGGGGCTGGTTGGAACTATACATATATCATACATCCAGTTATGCGTAGATTTTTCAGTGCTTTCTTTAAAAAGAGAGCGTTACCACGGCCACCGCACAACACAAATGTGCAGTAGTTTGCTCTATTGGGTTACTACTATACTGTGCTTAGAGTTGAATGTTGTATACACATAAAATCTGGATATAAGATATATGAAGTGAAGTGAAGGTGGCAAGCTTCTAACATAGTCCTTCAATAAATTAACACAGTTTCAAGGTTTTGCGGTCACTTGCTGTAAAAAATACCGATATATATATATTTTTTTTTTATTTAAATATGTAAATTACTCATTTAAATATTTAAACTTTTTGCGAAAATATTTTTATTAGTTTACGATAAGAGTATGTACTTAAAAGAATGTGTGTAGGTATGTACTTTTTTTAACCAAAAGAGATACCGCTTTATAAATAAATCCTGCTTGAAAAGGGATGATGGAAATTTGTTCCACAATACATCATCCTTTTTTTAAATTTATCTACCGATTTTGCATTCATTTCTAATATTTATCTCTCCTTTCAGGTTATTTGGAACAAAATGTGATAAATGCGGTAGCTCATTTAGTAAAAATGACTTTGTGATGCGGGCAAAAACGAAAATCTTTCATATTGAATGCTTTCGGTGTTCGGCGTGTGCGAGACAATTGCTGCCAGGTAAGTGTCTTATAATATACACAAAATGGCGGATAATCGATAAATAAGGCAGTGAAATTGAAACATTCGGTCCGTCGGATAATTACTAAAAAAAGCTATAAGACTTTACCCGACGGATGTTTAGGATTTTATCTCTTTAAAAAACCCATATGTGTACTTATGTATGTACCTACTTTTGTATTTTGAAAATAAGTATGTACTATATTACATTCTTCTTACATAATGATGGGTATAGATAACATAAATATACCTCAGTTTCGGAGATATAGCTACTTGAAAGCCAAAAAAGCATTGAGATACAAAATTCGAAAAGTTGTTATTTGCGTTATTTAGTTTCTCTCACATTTATTGATTTTGCTTATAAAATTCTTACATATTTCTTCAACGAATATTTATTTAATTTACTTCTTTTTCTTTCCCATTGTACAGGTGATGAATTTGCGTTACGAGATGGTGGCATTTTATATTGTAAAGAAGATCATGATGTTTTAGAGAAATCCTCACAAAGTAGTCTAACATCATCGTCGATAGAGAGCAACAACAATAATAGCAGTAGTAATAATAACAATAATACGAGTCTAAGTAATAATAACCATTCCAGCGAATTGGGTTCAATGTCAGGTGAGTAAAATGAATAAAATAAATGGAATAAAATAATATGTATATGAAAGTTAATACTTACAATGCTTTTTAATAAATGTTTTTACAAAAAAGTCGTTCCTTCGAAATACAAATTTGTTAGCTCATTTAGCTACCCTCAGGTTACTCTATGTCTTCTAAGTTGTTTTTTTTTTGTGTAAAGTTCGAGTTATTCATTTCGATGCTCATACCTTATACCTTATTTTACGTTTACCTTCGATATTTCGATCTAATTTCCGATCTGTAATCTATGTATATGCAACACCAATCTGTTTGTGTCACAAGTTAACAACAATTGTTACAAACTTGTACTACAACACAATAACAAGTTGTTATCTAATTGCGGTTTGCTTTGTTGTTTGGCCATCTTTTTCTGTCTCTTCTGCGAGAGATCTCGATAGATACACGCTCGATCGATCGTTGATAAATCTGAAAACATTCATTGCTACAAGTCGGTAACTTTTTGATCCAAAAATACAATGAATTAAATGAGAAATGGGGAATGAATATGTATGTATGTACATAAACATGATTTCTTTTGACTTACATAGAAAAACTACTCAATTTCAAGGTCATTTTATAATAATATAGAACATCGAAAATCATGGCTAAGTAACTTAGCTCGTACTATTCAATTCAAACTGTACGTATAGAGAGTAAAGTGTAACTTAGAGGAGTAACAAGCGGTTGGTTTGTGGTCATCCAAAGAGAATGAATATTCAATATCTATGACTTATGGCTCAGACACACATGTGGTAGAAATATTATAATATCAATACTATGATTTGGCTTTACTATGAAAAATTTCAATTAAACTACAATATGAGAGTGACACATATGTGGTATAGATCGCAATATTTCTACTATACTATGATGTGTGTCTCTAGCATTACTTATAAGACCATATTGTTTATACATATATCTGTGGCAACTTTCAATAATCGCTTAAGTCGAAAAATGTGATTTCGTGGTAAATTGATTTTTATATTCGAAGACGTTTCTTAACAAATCATAAAAGTCGATTAAAAGCTATGGACGCGAAATCAGTGAGCCATCCACAACGCTACGATCAAATTATGTAAATAAAACAAAAAGCCATGAATAAATTTGGTTAAGTATATATGTACATACATACATACATCTACTTTGGCTGTTATAGCAATTTTTTAATACCTCTATTGTGAGTTAAGCCTAAAGGTTTTTGTTTATATCTTTTGATTGAATTAGGTTATAAGCATGGGGGTCTTACAGAAATACATATAGAGTTTTGAAAGGAGAATAACGTGATATATACACTCAAAAAAAAAAATTTCTCTCGATCAAAGACATAATTTTCCTTATTTTGAACACGCGTCCCAATACAAAATTTTCTTTGTTTTGTGTAAATTTTCTCAAAAATGTGGAAAAAACATAAAAAAACATTCAAACAAATTCGTTGCCATGGGGATTTGTATGGGAATTTAATTTCTCAAAATTAAAGAAATCAAGTCTTCAAAACAAGGAAAGTTGGGAATGGAATGGCGCTTAAAGAATTTTTCATTATTTTAATGTATGAATTTTTTCAAAACAAGTATATGAAACCATGGTAACGCATGTAACAACAATATTTTATAAACCTTTTAACATGTTTTAAGGAAAATTTACTCAAAACAAAGAAAGTAGTGTTCAAAATAGGTAATCAATTTCTTTGACCCCTCCATATATTTTTTTTCTCTCAGTGTATACATACATAACTCGAAATCTTCCTAAGTCGACTTAAGCAGTTATTCCTTGTGACCACAGATATGTATGTACATATATAAGCCCATCTAACATAAAAGTACCGCCATAAATAAACATTACAACTGTTGTACATACAACAACAACAACAAAAACAATGACAACGACTACAAGTACAACAACAATTTCGATAGTTCATCAAACAATTGACATAACGATTGGAAATCAAACAAAAATCAAAAGGCATGAAAACAACAACAACTAAATAGAAACACTGATCGCAATGATAACCAACAAACGAAAACACGATCATGTCGGTCTATCGCCGCGCTGAAGCGGTGCGTGGTGGTTTTGTTGCACGGCCAGCCGCGGCATTCGCAGAACCAAACGCGCGCTGCCTGCTTGCGACAAAACAGGTGACAGAATACCTATCTAGAATCTCTCATGGTGTGTGTGCCTGTGTCGACGTTTACCAAGAACTCGTCAACAAAGTAGACTAACGAAATAGTCAACGCTGCACACAGGAAACCGATCAGCCAGCCAACCAACCAGTTCCACCGCCAACCACCGAAGCAGCAAAGCAACCAGGCAGCCAATTCATTCGAGCAATACATCTATTCAACCATCGAAAAAATCAGTTTTTTGTCAAACAAACGTACATACATACATACATATGTGTGTTTAAGCTTTCCGTGGTTTTGGCCGACCACCGCGAATAATACATAGATACATACATACATACGTTCATGTTTATGCATTTACGCATAGTAAAGTTTGTCTGCGCTGATTGACTGGCTGGAATGCGTTTGAGCGTTTCGCGTTGCGTACGAGTATTGTTTGCGTTTCATTGGCGGAGCGGCGGCACTTTTGTACCCTTGTTTTTCCTTTTTTCGTTGTTGTTTTTGCTGATTATTTGGCTTTTTCAGCATGTCAAGGATGAGCGGCTGCTGTTTCTTTGTTCCTTTTCTGGTTTCTTTCGTTTTTGTATGTTTTTGCAAATATGGAAATTCCATTCCATGCGCAGATGGCGGATACTTAAAAATTCCTTTATATGCAAATTTGAGCTTTTACTATATGTAGGTATACCCAGTGGCTGAATAGAAGTGTTGAAATGGATTCTTAAGGCGATTCCGCTCTATCTCTTTTAGCAAGAAGGATTGTATGCGGCTTCATTTTGTATCATTCCCAACTAGGAAATTGCCTCTAAGTATGACAACTATTTAATACAGGTTTTTGCATGCGTGTATAGTAAAAGCATTTACATATGCACATATGTACTAGGTACCTCTCCTATTTTTGGCTTCCTACAACAACTTTAAACATTTATCGCTAGCTTATGCTATAGACACACATCGTAGTATAGTAATAATATTACGATATATACCACATATATGTCAACCTCATATTGTAGTTTAATTGAAAATTTTCATAGTATATCCAAATCATAGTATTGATATTATGATATTCATACCACATGTGTGTCTGAGGCATTAGAGTGCAAATTGTGTAAGTCCTTTTTTCAAACTTTGTAGGAGAGACCAAAAACAAAAAATAAAAAAATTTCAAAATAAAAAAAAATTTCTGTTCACGTAAATATTTTGGACTTACACAATTTTCTTCGCTTTTTGGACTTACACAATTTGCGTATACCAGAATATCAACGAGTTGAAATATGATAAGAGTCACAGACTTGTTCAGCACGGTGCGTATTTGATTTTTCTAGCGTTATACATAAAAATGGACTTACACACATTTTCATAAAAATGGACTTACACAGTTTGCACTCTAAGCTAGCGTTATAAGTCGTATTAGTCGGTCGTAACTTCTTAACTTTATTAGATATCATTGAAATTGGTGTCAACGTTGTTATGATAAACGTATCAAATAACCCGGTGCGGTTTCATGTACATATACATACATACATATACATATGTACACTGTATATAAATTTGCAGCCGAACAAATATCAAGTACTAAATTTGCAAACTTTCCCGACGCGAATGCCTTAATCATCGTAAATACCAAGATTGTTTCTGTGATATCGCTTGAAAAACTCATGAATGTCTTACTAAAGATATATGTTGTACATACATACATATGTACATATGTGCATTTATTTATTTGCAGTCTTCTGTCCTGGCGCTATTTTTATTCTGCTGACATTTTATTGCACACATATATCGATAATTATTTACGTCTGTCTCGGCATTTGCATATAATGCATACATATGTACATACATATGTACTTACATAGGTTGGTGCAATAGATACTCGTGTGGGGAAATTAATGCCATTCGTTTTTCCCCTCTTATCAGCAATTCCTTTAAACACAAACATATACACATTGCACTTTTTCACAGCACCTTTTCGTTTCGTTTAATTTTAAAATTAGCAACATGCTAAAAATTTAATCAATCCCAAAAATTGATCTCGAAACTTGACTGAGGAGGCACTTGTTTCTGCTTTGATCTCACCGAAAGTCGGCAAAAAAATTTCCTTCTTTTGTTGTAATTTTTCAACACATTCATTTGGAGACAACTATTTATTGTTTGGCGAAATTAATTCGTCGGTTTCCTTTCTTCTCTTTCATTTTTGATTAAAATTTATTTTGCCGAGAAGCGTCTCGTCTCTGCCTATGCTGAAACTGTTTCACTGTTCCCATGCATCTTTATCTCTTAAAATTTTACAGCTCCCATAATAGTGCTAGGTGGGCCTGACTTTACTTGTGTACATACATATGTACTCATTTTCTTCCTTTCAGATTCTGGCAGCGAATCGGGCTCACACAAAAGTATTAGGGACAAAAGGCCTTCGGGTCCATCGGACGGCAAACCGACACGGGTGCGAACGGTTTTAAATGAGAAACAACTGCATACGTTAAGGTAAATTATCAAGAATACTATATGTATGTATATGTATAAACCTGCAAGGGAATTTTCGAAGGGCTAGAGCTGAATTAAAAAGATGGGTCTATCTTTAAAATTTTAAGATCGGAATGATCTCAAAATTAGGATTTATTGCACAAGTTGAGAAAGCTCAACAGCAAGACTCTCTTTTTATAAGCTAGAGATTGCAGGCAGCTCTCCCCAATGCCTTATATGGAGACTGGTTTATTATTATTTAACAGTCTTACCGAATTGATTAGTCGAAATACTCCGTCATACCAACTTTTCCAGCACTTCATACTATAAGGCTTATAGTTCCAACAGTTTAAAGAAAATTTTCGCTTGGAGCTTTGACCCTTCAGTGGTCCCGAGGTTTTTGAAACCTCCAGAATTTACTCCCCCCCCTATCTATTGATTTTTACTAGAATAACCACAACCAACATTTTTTTTTGCATCCTTCAATTCCACAGAACCTGCTACAACGCTAATCCGCGACCTGATGCGCTCATGAAGGAGCAGCTGGTAGAGATGACTGGACTCTCGCCACGCGTCATACGAGTTTGGTTTCAGAATAAACGCTGCAAAGATAAGAAGAAGACGATACAAATGAAATTGCAAATGCAACAAGAGAAGGTAATTAAAAAGCACGATCATTTAATATAAAAAAAAAACAAATCTGCAATATATACGAACCGCTTGAATGTCACTTTGCGCTTAATTTACAAAAGTTTCTCTGTGCTTTGCGCTTATAGGAGGGACGTAAACTCGGTTATGGCGCCATGCAAGGCATACCGATGATTGCGAGCTCGCCGGTGCGCCACGATTCGCCACTCAATTTGCAGGGGATCGATGTGCAAACATATCAGCCGCCATGGAAAGCCTTATCCGATTTCGCGCTGCATGCGGACTTGGACAGTAATGGTGCGATAAATACGCATACGCCCGCGTTTCAGCAACTCGTTAATCAGGTGGGTAGAAGATTTATATACATACATACATAGATTTATAAGATTGGAATGGGAGGCTAATTTGAAATCTGTTTAATTTTTAATTATTTTGTTTCGTAGATGCATGGCTATGATCTCAATGGCATGCCACCGTTGCCGCCACATCAACAGCAGCATGGACCACATCCGCCACCGCCGGGCCAAATGAATGGACCACCTATTGGCAGTATGGATTCGGGAATAACGTCCCATCATCATCCGGACAGTACCGATTCTTATGTGACTTACCTGGAAAGCGATGACAGTATGCAAGGCAGTCCGTAGAACAATTTGTGCAAACGTTTCTAATTTGTGCTCTTCTTCTTCTTCTCGTTCTCGTTCGATTCGCAACAAAACAAAAAAAAAACCTATTTTTACCAATCAAAACAAAAACAATACAGAATCCAAACTCGCTTTGACACCAACCTCATCGATGTCGCTATCGCTGTCGTCATCATCATCACTCTCATCATCATCAGCAGCATCAGCGGCCACATCAGTCGCCTCGCCGCCATCAGCCTCGAATACAGCCAATGGCAGTGGCATAAATGGCAATGGAAATGGAGCAGGTGTCGCAGTTGGTAGTATGGCTTGTGCATTCAATACTCCTCATGGTCTGAGTGGACATGGCATCGGTGGTGGTGGTGTTGGTGCTGGTGGTATTGGCAGCGCTGTTGGCGGCGTCGGCGGCACTCTCCCGGTCGGAGGCATTGCAGGTGCATCCAGCTGCGGTCAAGCTCAATCTGCAACGGAACAATTGATGCAAATGCTGCAGAAGGTTACAGCTTCACCAACGCATGCGGTGCTGTGAAGGATGTATGAAGAGTTCTATCGACAAGCTGGAACTCAGTGAATTAATACTAAATGAAGCAAAAGCGCGCAAAAAGGGGCAAATGTGCAATTTACTGTTTTGTGGGAGAAGCTTGAAAAGGTGGATGCTTAAATAGAAGATGGCGGCGTGGAGCGTTAAATAATGTCACATACTTCTAGGCGCACACAGTTTTTGAGTTTTATTTCAAAAATTTATACATACATACATACTTAACAAAAGAATGAAATTTAAACTTTTTTGAAAAACAAATTTGCAGTCACTAAAAAATGATTGCAAATGAAAACGAAAATGCTCACACACTTGAAAAGTTCATTAGCTATAAAAAATTAGTTTAGAATTTTTGTTTTTGTTTGTTTGGAAAAGATTGCAACTTTAAATAATTATGTATGTACATGTAAATGCAACCAAAACCAAAATTGTAAGAAAAAATAGGGAATAACAAACTTTTTAAATCATGTCATACTAAAGATCCTAAAAATATATATACCCAATAAACACAGAGGCGAGGATGATATCGCGGCGAATTCGAGAAGAATTCGCGGAGGTGAATGTAATTTTTCGGACTCGTATCGAGTTCGAGATGGACTCGAGAAAAATCAATTATCGCAATAGCATTTATTAATTTTATTAAATCTTGCTTTACACGAAGAAATTCCCTGTTGGGCTTTAATTTACCATTTAAAACTCTACTCAAGAGATTGAAAAGCTCAGATGATATCGTGGCGAATTCGAGGTGGATTTCTAGAACGTATTCGCCAATGTGCATAAATCTCGAATCGCCAACGATCCGAGAATATAAAAATGCGCGAATCGCTAATGAGGGGTGACTCGCCTGGGAATTCGGATTCGCCGATCTATCGTCGCGAACTATCGCCGCGATAATATAATCAGAAAAGCGAATTCGTCTCGAATTCGAGGCGAATCCGTTGTGTTTATTGGGTATGTAAGTACTTATGTAAATAGTAACAATGCATGTATGTATGTCTATATATTTAATGATTGTTGTCAAGCAGATAACGTGGCGTAATTGAAAAAAATGTTGGGTAGTTAAGCTAATTTATTAATAAAAATAGGCTAAATACAAAAAATTAAATTTTGTAAAAACAAAAAAAAAATTAGCAGAAAATTCCAAACAAGTTAGCTCAGAAATTGGCAAAGCGGTAATATGTATGTACATATGCCAAAGAGTAGGCTTTGAAATATTTCAGATCAGATTTTCAACAACAGGTTATATACAAAAAATCGAACTCGTAGAATTTGTTCTCGTAGCTTTCAAGTTAAAGCACAGCATTCCCTATAGCTGACATTTTATGACAGGCTCTTAAGAACTTTTTGGCGGCGCGAAGAAGAAGAAAAAAAAATTAATATAAAAGTCTACATTAAATCACTTTGCAAATTTTCAGAAGCATAAATAACAAATATAAAGATATATTAGGAGTACATACGTTAACAAAGGTTAAATACCGAAAAATGTTGTAAATAACATTTAGCTTAAGAACTAAGGACTTGTAACTAACAAGAAATATAAAGTTAATATTAATAAAAAATAAAAGAAAAAATTCTTAGTTATTAGTTATTACAGTATGTGAAAAATGTATTTAAAAATATGTAAACGAATAAACATTAGCAACAAAGCGGAAAACCTAAAATTTCATAATATTTTTCAGCGCTACTAAAAAGGGATCCAACCAACTAATGGGTCTAAAGTTGCTAACGTTTTCTGTATATAACTTAAATAATTTTAAAATAACTATATATTAATAAAAAATTAAATTGAAATAAAAATATAAATAAATAATTTACTTTGTAATTAATTTTAGTATTCATAGAAAATGTTTGAAAATTATAACTAAGAAAAATAAATTTAAAAACAAAAACATTATTACAAATTAAGTTATTTGTGTTTCATTAGATAAACTACATATGTAGTTGGAAAAAATAAAACGGATTATTACGAGTATCATTACTAGTTTCTAGCACCAAATTATTTATTTTTAATTTCATTTTTGAAACTTTGTGATAAGCGAAAAAATCCAAGTAACTCAAGCAGCGATGGTAGCAAGGATGGGCATTTTTGCATTACCATTCAAAGTGCATTACCATTCAATAGTGAATGGTAGTGCAAAATTGGTTTGCATTACCATTCAGTAGGGAATGGGAATGCAAATTTGGTTTGCACTACCATTCAATAGTGAAAGGGAATGCAAAGGTGAATGCATTCCCATTCATAGCATTCCCACTGCAAATGTGATTTGCACTGGACTAGTACTCTATTCGGAAAAGTTGGTCTGAGAGACCTTCTCTTTCATAATAGCTAGCGTTTGTTCGTGTTGAGCAAAATTTTTGTAAATGTGTTGAACTGTGTAATTATAACCTCAGAAGCAACCCTGGATGGTAGAAGTGATCATGAAGTGATAGCTATTTCTAAGAAACCCACTTTCTTCATCATCATACATACTTCTTTTCGGGAGCACCAAAGAGGCTTCGAAGCTACGCTCCAACCACAACTAGTCTAATATTATCGAAGCGCTAAGAATACATAGTTCTCAAATCGAGAAAATTATAATTCTCGAATGTTATAATCCATAATCGAAAGTTATAATCCATTTCGTGTTTAAGAAAAGTATAATAAACTTTAGTACATAGAGTCATGAAGCACTAATACCTAACAGCTGTTAAACGACGATAAGTGTTTGTTGTTAATGCACGCTTTCAAAAACTTTGCTTAGCCGTCATAATCATGATCTAATTAAAAGGCCTTGTCAGTTCGCTGGCCGCCATATTTATTTCGGTTTTAGAAAAAAGTATCAGGTCCTCATACGGCATTTCCTTTTGCAATTGGCACAGCTGTTTGTTTGGTTGTTATTGGTCCTGTGACGTAAGCAGTATTTGACATTTCCGCCTACTGGCATTACCGTCTCAATATATATACCGTGTGTCATAATAGCCAAACAACTGTCAAAATATGCTGTAGAATTCGACCGAAATATCATACAGAGTAGCATAATCGCAAAACTGATTGCAAATTTACGATATCGATACGAAAATTGTTGGAAATTGGTTACATAATCCCTGTAGAGACCGAGTCAAACTAGCGCATAAACATTCTGAGCATTTTATATGCACAAGTTCATATCTATTTCGCTTCATTTTTGGGTATGAAAATAAATCCTCCGAAAATGAATGCTTAATTGCATAGTGTATACGTGCCTTAAGTGTTTCATTTTCACTCGTTCGACGTCAGCCAAGACCAATCTATACAGGTCCTCTTATGTGAAGCAAAATAGGTGATTACAGTTAGATGGCGTCTTTCAAGAATGTCAAAAGCAGAGAAAACGCGAGCGAACACACAACCGAACACGCAAACGCACAACCGAACACACAAGCTATTTCCACGAAAAACACGTGCAAGAATGCAAAATCAAAACAAAAGACAATAGTTTGACATAAGCTAAAACTCGCGTAAGAGCTACTCTCCCTTGCATGGACCTTCTATAGTTAGGTTATGGCCATCAGCTGATGCCGGCACAAAAAAAAATTGTCTGGCAATTCTTCCAATAAATCCACACATGTGTTGTCAGCTGGAAATCCAGTGGATTGTTATTTAACATCAAAAATTAAATAAATAAGGAAAATTGTATTAAATTGAAATAAATCGTGAAAAAATGTCATTGGTTAAACGGGCACAGGTGAGAATGAAGTTTGTGTTGAAATTTCAATAAATGCTTTAATTTCTTTTCATACGATTTGCAGCAATGGGCGACATTTGCACGGTCTTGGCACATATACGATTGCACTTGGCAAAATCCATTCGATTCGGCGGCGTTAATAAAAACCCATTTACAGGGGCTACATAAACCAATTTATCATCCAATGAGTAAGCGAATTTAAAAAGTAGTAACAAATTCAATACAGATTAGAAGGGAAATATGTACGGGCATAACCAGGCATAACAAGGTAGTAGGTTCTAGGTACCTATGTACCTGGTAATAATTGAGAGAGGTCACTGCTTTATGTATATAGCTTAGCCATTGTATGTACCGGAGTGACTGCAGCTGCTATAGTGGCAGTAATTGTGCGGATATAAATCCGGATCGTTCCGTTATTTAGACGACTAGATATTTCACGGGAACGAGACGGCTGTTTTTACGTCGGCCTACTTTTGGGTCCTTACAGGAATCGCCCTGGAATGTGACAATAATTTAAGTCTTGGCTGGTAAATAGAAATTTTAGTATCCTAGCGGTAGATATTATGTTACTAACAAGTTTTATTTTTAGGGGGGCCCATTGAAATACTTAAATTTCATAGCTCGTTATTCCACAAGTTAAGAACCTTGTCTTCTTCTCAACTTCCAGATGACTGTGGCGATCATGTGATTTGCATTAATACCAAGGAAATTGCACTGCCCGGCGATGAATGGATTAAGCGTGTTTACTTTCACCATACCGGCTATCCAGGTGGTGCCAGTTGGACGCTGGCGTGGCAGCTACACGAAAAGGATCCAACAATGATTGTGAAGAAGGCGGTTTATAATTCCATGCATGGCAATATACAACGCAGACATACGATGCAACGATTGCATCTATTCGCCGATGAGCAGGTGCCCGAAGATTTACTGGCAAATGTTACAAATCAAATCAGAACGCCACGTGTAGTGCCACAACGTTTGGATCACATTGATAAAGAGACATTGGAGAATTTCCCATCGATTATGGATTATCCAAAAGATTATGTATTGCGTTAAGAATATGAATATGTGTGAAAGCGTTGTTAATTAAATTAATTAATGATTTAGCGCTTTTGAATAACATTTTGTTTATTAGTTTAAAAGCTTACAAGTGACTCATATTTATATTATGGTGTTCATAGGTACCATTAGTATATAATAATAGCCGTGTTTTTATTTAAGCGCATATACATCTGCGCTTAAATTTTGTATGGACAACTAAGCGCGGATAGAGATGTGCGCTTAGAAATCCATACAAAATTTAGGCGCAGATGTATATGCGCTTAAAAAAAAAACAGGGCTATTATAATATAATACAATGGCGCTGTTATAACTCTGACGAGTTTTATGGCCGAGCTTCTCTCCCAATTCGAGGTGTGCTCATTTTTTTTTTTCCTACTAATTGGGTGGACCTACAGTTTTATGCCGGCTCCGAACGGCGAATGCATTTTTTGTGAGAAGCTTTTTCATGGCAGAAATACACTTTCGAAGGGTATGCCGCCCCTGCCGAGAGGTGACCGCTGCTCTTAAAAAACCCAATAATTGGATTTTTACTAATTAGAAATTTTTTTTTGGTGTTTGCTTGGACTGGGGTATGAACCCGAGACCTCTGGTATAGCAGGAAGCGAGATCAGGGCCCTCACTCTGTAGTTCGATTCGAAAGCGAAATTCGATTCGAAAGTACATTCGTACTGTATAGAATATATGGAATAGAATTCGAAAACGAACGAATTTTCTTTCGAATCGAACTACAGAGTGAGGGCCCAGATATCGATATGTGGCCTAATTGGAAATAATCGTCAAATTCGGCATCGATAAGTTTATCCAAATATCGATTAGTATCAGTTTATCGTTTCACCTCTTACATCTTTGCTTACATCACCAGTCGCTACTTATTTCCCAATTCACGGTTGGTCTTGTTTTTGTTTTGTTTCATTTGCTTTCCTCTATTCGTGATGACAATTCAGTAAATTTGCTCCCTCCAGCATTTCGTTGTTAGCCGACTAATTTTCATCAAAAAAAAGTAACGCCCACAATTTTATATCGCAACGCCCAGCTAAGGTAAAAGACCCCAAGAAGTTAGTAATCGCACTGTACAAATAATGCCTTAAGTAGGTACTTGATAAGATATTCAGTAAATAATTTATTATGTCTGATAGCAGTAGATTGAAGAAAAGAAGTCGCCAGTTCATCACTTTTCTTGCGGATTATTTCACAGCAGTACAGCGTTCAGTAAGCACTCAGCAACCGCGTTGGCAACATACCACTGCAAAAACAAAGACAACAGTAACAACTTCCGATCAGTTTACTCCAGCCACATCCGCTTTTCAACGTAAAATGGGACGTTTGGGTAAAGTAGATCCGAGTTCATATTCCGAGCCGGAACGTATTACAACCGCGCATACGGAACTCAAGTGGACGGTGGATTTTACAAAAACTAAGCTTGTGGGTAGCGTGTTACATCGGTTCAAAGTATTGGAAGCCAATCTACCAGCTATTGTAAGTGGTCGTGTGCTGTATGCGGTTTTTTCTTTTGTTATTCATATTTCTGTCCTCCCATTCAGCTGCTAGATGTACGTGACATTAAGGTGAATAACGCTTCTATAGTGTGTGATGGTGATTCATGTTTACCGATTAATTACTTCATAAGCGATCCGGTGGAAGATATTGGATCTAAATTGACTTTGGAATTGCCCCAGGGTACCGCCAAGGGAGAGTAAGTATTTTTTTACATTTTTATCTTTATGGCTCTATATACATATTTAGCAGTCGTTTCATACGGTTGATAAGCAGCATAAATCAGTTTATCGCTGGTTCACCGCCATCGTAGAGTGGATGGCTTATTTCAGTTCTTCTATTAAAAATTTAATACACGATAAATTATGTGCATACATACATATGTATAGATATTGAATTTATGTCCCTTTAATATTTCATATATCAACTTTCTCGCAGCCTTCTAGTGCGCATCGAATACGAAACTTCCAATCGCGCCAGCGGTCTACAATGGCTAACACCCGAACAAACTCTGGGCAAAAAACATCCCTACCTCTTCAGTCAATGTCAGCCGATTCATGCACGTTCCTTAATGCCATGCCAGGATACACCTGCCATTAAATTTACCTATGAAGCGACCATAGAACACCCCAAAGAACTCACCGCACTAATGAGTGCTTTGCTGGAAAAGAAAGAAGTTGGCGTAACTAAATTCAAACAGGAAGTGCCCATTCCAGCCTACTTATTGGCCATTGCCATTGGTGATCTCGTGTCACGTCCGCTCGGCGCCAATTCCAATGTCTGGGCAGAGGAAGGTATTGTAGATGCTTGTGCATGGGAATTTTCGGAGACTGCAGAAATGTTAAAAACCGCTTCAGATATATGTGGACCATATGTATGGAAACAATATGATCTGCTTGTTATGCCACCATCATTTCCGTTTGGCGGCATGGAAAATCCATGTTTAACATTTGTCACACCCACTCTCTTGGCCGGCGATCGTTCATTGGCAACAGTGGTGGCGCATGAGATAGCGCACAGTTGGACGGGTAATTTGGTGACGAATAAGAATTTCGAACATTTTTGGTTGAACGAAGGTTTTACGGTCTTTGTGGAAACTAAAATTGTGGGACGTATGCAGGGTGAAAAGGAACGTGATTTCCATATGCTGAGCAATCTAACCGATTTGCAAGAGTGTGTAAGTATATGTGATTCCAAAATCTGCACCTAGTGGTCTTAAAATTTAATTTTTTTTATTTTTCACTCAGCTACGCACGCAGTTGGCTAAAACTCCCGAACTCTCCAAATTGGTTGTTGATTTATCCAATTGTGGTCCTGATGATGCCTTCTCCAGTGTGCCTTACATCAAAGGCTCGACCTTCCTACGTTATATTGAGGACCTGGTGGGCGGCGCAGAAGTATTTGAGCCATTCTTCCGTGGCTACTTGAAACAGTATGCTTACAAGTCGGTGGTCACCGATGATTTTAAAGCTGCTTTGTACGATTACTTCAAGGATACGGATCAAAAGGATAAGCTAACGGAAATCGATTGGGATTTGTGGCTTTACAGTGAAGGCATGCCGCCAATCATACCGAAGTGAGATTATTTTTATTTCTTAATTACAAATTTTCTATAAAATTCCCCCTCTTCCAGTTTCGACGAAACACTCATCAATGCCACCAAGCACCTTGCTAAATTATGGAGCACCAAAACCAACGCAGAACTACGCACTGACATGGATATAAGCAAACCAATAACTTCAAATCAACTTGTCGATTTTCTTGGCAAATTAATTGAATGCAAGGATATTGTTGAATTGAATGAGGATAAAATTGAGCTACTGGAGAGCACATACAATTTGAAGAGCACAAAGAATGCCGACGTACGCTTTCGTGTTATGCGTTTAATCATTAAAGCACGTCTGCTCAAACGTATCGATGAGATTATTGCATTTGCTAATTCTAATTTCCGTATGAAATACTGTCGTCCGATTTATCGTGATTTGGGTGAATGGCCCGAGGCTAAACCGATTGCAATTGAAAATTTCCAACGTGTTAAGGATCAAATGATGACCGTGTGTGCATATACAATTGAAAAGGATTTGGGTTTGAAATGAATTACTGTTTGAGTTTGAGTTTATTCAGAATTTTTTGAGAAAATTGTTAAACTAATGTATGTATGTATTAATTTTACTAAGAACATGCTTTTGTTTTTATAAAAATAAATTGTTTAACATCAAGTAAAAGGAAACTTGAAAGTGTTTGAAGTGAAGATTTTCTGTAAGTACTAAGTAGTTTAGTGGACAGAAACGATTTGATACTTCAACTCAGGAGCTGCTGAACACCTTGAACGGGCTTAGTGTGAAGAAACTGTTTACGTACAACACGCTGAAATTCATACATAGCACAAAGGTAGTAAATCTGCTGAGTTATTTAAATGTTCGTTTGATTTAGAACAGTGAGGTTCACAAGAACGAAACAAGAAAAGGTACGATTTTCATTGAAGGCTGTAAGAATTGAATGTAATAAAAAATAGTACCTGGATGACCGAGCTTATCTCGGGCTGCCATTTTTTCGCAGGTCCTCGCAAGCGAAATAAAAAGTTAAAATAAAAAAAATTAGTGGAAAAATTAAACTTTTCAGAAGTTTGCGCCCGAGACACTTTGTATACTAAATTTCATGAAAATTGTTGGAGCCATTTGTGAGATCCAGAACTAAAGTAAATCCGACTCGCTTGGCCGTGATACCTCTACCTCTTCATGTCTTCATCAAGACCTTTAATTCGATACCAAGGACGCTCGGAAACATTCGAGGTTCAACGGGGCCCACGTTTAGACCCATATCTGGAGACCCGGCCTAGGCATCACAATTAAACGAGTTCTATGTTGAAGTCCTCCTCAAGACCTTTTATTTGATACTAATATCGCTCAGAGACATTCGAGGGTCATCCGGGTCCACGTGTCGACCCATATCTCGGGACCCGGTCTAAGCACCACAATTAAAAGAGTTCTATGTTGAAGTCCTCATCAATACCTTTCATTTCATACCCATATCGCTCAGAGACATTCGAGGGTCATCCAAGTCCACGTTTTGACCCATATCTCGGGACCCGGCCTAGGCATCACAATTAAAAGAGTTCTATGTTGAAGTCCTCATCAAGATCTTTCATTTGATACCCATATCGCTCAGAGACATTCGAGGGTCATCCGGGTCCACGTTTTGACCCATATCTCGGGACCCGGGATAAAAGTTAGAAAAAAAATTATATTTTTCGAGAGTTCACCTCCGAAGCTCTCTGCATACCAAATTTCATGAAAATCGTTCGAGCCGTTTTCGAGATCCTGATTATATATATATATACTAGCCGGACCCGTGCGCATCTTGCGCAAAAAATAACAAAACATACGTGGCGCCAGTCGGTATGGTTTGTGCTGTCACGCCCATTTTAAAAAATTTATTATTTATTTGGTTTGGTGGACCTTATGGAACTTTCAATGAATTACCTAGATATATGTTTGACAAAGATATCGCATAAAATGTTTTTATTATTCCTATATAGGTATGTACAATATGTTTTTATATATTTTATATATATTTTTATGTGCGTATGTGGTTCTTGCCGACTTGGGTAATTTTTTTCCACACGTTTGCCTTGGCTTAATCGATTTATCTGCTACAGTTCCTGAGTTTTGACTTATAAATCTTTGAAAATTTGCTCCTCTTGGCCCATTTTTCAAAATTTCAGCACGTTTCCTCATAACTGCATAACGTAATTTCATCACTCAAAAAAAAAATTACTCAGATTATGAAAAAATGGGAATGATTCGGCGCTAAAGACATATTTCCATATTTTGATGTGCAATTTCCTTTAAAACGTGGTTTTTATTCCTTGATTTGAAGAAAATCGTACATCAAAATATGGAAATATGTCTTTAGCGCCGAATCATTCCCACTTTTCCATAATCTGAGTAAGTTGTTTTTTCAGTGATCACTCGGGCTTTATTAGTGATTGAATTATCATGTTTTACGTGCTTTTCGAAATACACACATATGCCTTATTTTCAACCCCAATTTTCTCTGTTCCCATTAGAATCTATGTACCAAATTTCATTAAAATATTTCTATTTTTGCGCAAGTTAGAGTGTATACGGCCGGACGGATGGACATGGTTCAATCAATTTTTTCATCCTGATCGTTTTGATATACTCTTATATATTAAGGTGGAGTGAAAATTTTTTTTGGAAATTCAATTTGTTCCAAAGCCAGAACGGCACCTTTCTAGCCCAGTAATAAGCCTTTAAAATTTTATTGACCTACTCGCATGTTTAGAGATGCCCTCAGCCCCACAAAGTTGAAAAAATAGCACGATCTGGTACAAATGTGAAATTTCTACAATTATGAAATAAAAAAAACCAAGTATGAGGATTGATAAACAGGCTAAGTTGAGTATAAAAGTGATTTTTTTTTTTGGAAACAACAACAACCAAAGTTTCTAAAGGTCAAAGTTTATATTATGCATTTTTTAAATTGCAATTACTTAAAAACTACTGAACCGATTTCAAATATTTTTATACCATTCGATAGGTATTTTGAATCCCTTTAGTTTGATATACATTTTATGTGAGTTCCATAACACTCCCCGCTGCGGGGGTAAACCCCCCTTTTACCACCCTTACTTTTCATATAAAGTACCACGCCCAATAAAACACCGTGTCGCATGCATAGCTAATTAATACCTTTAAAACGATGCCTTACTTATTAATTTTGGTAAATTATGTGAGCAGAAAAAGGGATATTTATAAAACACCAATTAGAAATAATATATATGATATATACAAGAATTGCTCGTTTAAAGGTATTAGATGTACTATGTATAAAGGGATAAGAGAGTAAAATGAATTGCCAAGTAATATAAAAAAAAGTTCAAGAAACTACTAGCAACTAAAGGTTGATAATGGCCAAAAAATCTTTCGCACACAGTCGGGCTAGTGTCAGAGAATACTAGTACCTGAGCGTATCGGATTTATCCAACAAAGGATTGTTACTTCCTCTACATTCCCTAGAACCGTCAGGGAGTGTCTTGGTGGCTATAACAACAAGAAAAACAACGGCAAGAAATGAAAATAACCAGTATTGGCAAGGAATTACAGTCATCTATCGCTCTTGACGTGAAGACTTAAGAAATTGAATTGTATTGTGAATGGCATCATTTGGGCATACCGCTTTAAACCGAATCTTAATTTGGTATATCCGCTTTCCGTTTGCAATTAACACTGCTATTCCGAGCGTTACCGGAAAATTACTTTACTGGTAATTTATGTTGCTGAAAATTGTTACCATCTTTTCAATTGGTATTCTGGCATAAATGGTAACGCTGTCAAAGCATTTCCATACGAACGGAATGGAATCGGGCTGAAATGGTAACAAATTGTTACCACGTATTGAGGTGGTAACTTAATTTTCTGCTGCCAGAATACGAAAAGAGTGTTTAAAGTACCAGATTCTTTATTTCACCAGTAAAGTAAATTATGTTACCACACCGGAATAAGGCCGTAAAAGTAATTTTTAAAACAAGTGCTTTCCCAGGGCTGTCGGATAACGACACATGGACTGTCACTCCGGCTGCACTTCTCTGAACTTTTGCGGCGTGTTTTTGTCGTTCAAAAATAATGAAAAAAAAAGAAAACAACATAATTTTCAGTAATTCGTTTTGATATTAGTGTTTTATTAAAAAATAAGCAAAACTATGATTATAACAAGATGATTTCTTTTCTTTGCTTAGCCATTATTACTATCATTATTACTTTTATTTACTTCTTTTATATTAATGTTGTTTACTAGTGATTTTTTGCCAGCAGAATTCAATTTTAATTTTTAAACAATCCAAAATTAGTATAATCGACCGGCTTCAATGTGATTTATGTATGTCTGTTTACTGTTATGTTTGTATGTTTTTCCTTTTTTTGCAGTGAACTTTTTCGTTTTTAACCCTTTTTATTAAATGTCGCGAAAATATTTTTTTTTATTCTAATTACAACTACCATTTGTAGGATAATCGCAAAAAATATATGTATGTATGTATATGTATGCATGCCCATTGGTATTTATGTTTAGTTGTTTGGTTCTGATGATTCTTAGCTTTTTTTTTTTAATTTTTCTTACATACATGTTTGTTTATGATTTCTTTTTTACCAATGGCTTAACTAATTTTTTTTAATTTTTTTTTTGTGTCTACAATTTTTATTTCGAAAATTTTAATATTTTTCTAAATTTTTAATTTTAATTTTCCAATTTGCAACTCATTAAAGCATGCTTGCAATTTTTTATACCCTTCATGAACTTGAAAGCGTATTACCGATAACTTTGCTCCAAAACACGATTATTTAAAAAGTTAAATACTTGAAGAAAGTGTGAGCCATACAAAAACAAAGGAGCCATTGGCTGGCCACCCTTGGCTATATCCGTCTTTTTGAACGCTAACTAGTCCCACATATACATATGTACATTAGGCCGTCTCGCCTTATATGGACCAAAAAAAAAGTCCACCGTACGCCCCCCCCATATGATTTGTCTTTCGAAAACATTTCTGGAAAATTTTTTTATTTTTTTTGGACGCCGCTAGATGTCGCTAAAATTAATTTTTTTCATATCTTCGGTAGTTATGGTCCGATGCCTAAGTTTGATATACCAATCTCTTTGGCGTTAGAGGAGGGTTTCCACTTTCTAATTTCCTTAACCCTATGTGCGCCATTGGGGTCACTTCCACCCAGTACTTAGTGTATACCACCTTATTGTAACTTTTTTTCCGGAATGTTAAAAGTCGTTAAAAATCATTAATCTTTTGCAAAAGAAGTATTTGGATCGATTCAGTAGAACCGGAAATAAATCGCATTTAACATTCCGAGGAGTATAAGTTTTTCGCTTCCTGTGGTCTTTTAGGTTCATTTTACAAAGATTTTTTCTGAAGAGTCTCCTACTGAAATTTTATGGCGAATAATTTTCTGGAACATCTTAGCCCTCTAGCGACCTTAAAAATACTATTTCCTGACTGTATAAAAAGGGATCAAAATAACCCTTTTTCAGGGGTGAAAGATGGTTAAAATGTTCTAGAAAATTATTCGGCGTAAAATTTCAGTATGAGTTAGAGATGAGCGAAACTGCGGTTTTTCGATATCTGTGATTTCGGTGATTGCTATTTTTAAATCACTGTGATTTTAAACTGCTATTGCGATTGCATGGACTGGTATAAAATCATCAGTTACCGGTAGAGATTAATTTTGCGTTTTGCTGTCTTTATATGCGATATAACCTGTCTTTATTTTATGTTAACAAAATGATAGCAATAACAACGCATTCCGCAGTAATATCGCTGTTTGTAAATATTTTTCAAAGACAAATTGTAAATTCAATAATTTTTTTTTCTTATATTTCTATATATGTACGTATGTGGTCTGCTCAAAAGTGTAAACAAAAAGAAATTTATAATGCTTTTGCGATTGCGATTCACACAGGTGAATTGCTTACTTGCTACATCGATAGCAGTTGCCAATAAGTAGTGAACTGCTATTTTGAAAAAGTGATCGCAATTGCGATTTGTGATTTTTTATTCACAGTGAAAAAATCACCGTTTGCGATATATCGCTCATCACTAGTATGAGTCTCTTCAGAAAAAATCTTTGTAAGATGAACCTAAAAGACCACAGGAAGCGAAAAAGTTATACTCCTCGGAATGTTAAATGTGATTTATTTTCCGTTCTACTGAATCGATTGAAATACTTCTTTTGCAGAAGATTAATATTTTTTGACGACGTTTAACATGCCGGAAAAAAAGTTACATTAAGGTGGTATAAACTAAGTACTGGGTGGAAGTGACCCCAATGGCGCACACAGGGTTAATGCAATTAGAAAGTGGAAACCCTCCTCTCACGCCAAAGAGATTGGTATATCAAACTTAGGCATCGGACCATAACTACCGAAGATATGAAAAAAAATAATTTTAGCTACATCTAGCGGCGTCCAAAAAAAAAAAAAATTTTTTTTCTAGAAATGTTTTCGAAAAAGAAATCATATGGGGGGAGGGGGGGCGTACGGCGAAGTTTTTTTTTCTCGATACGCTCTAATGTACATACATATGTAGATGGCTCATTGAATTCGGTATACGCTGTTTTTATGTATAATTGCTCGTTTATCCGAGTCGGCCGAATCGGGCTGTTATAAGATACACATAGTATGTTGTTCCGATTGTTCAGATGGAAAGTTTAAATTATGTAATGAAATCAGGCCATTCCCCCCAATTCATGAAAAGTATGAAGTCTTGGGTTCGGACAAAGACAAACACGGTCTTGCTATTTTTTAATCTACCACTTGCATTTTCGATGTTGGCAATGTTTTGTGTGTTGAAAAAGAATTCAAAAATTGTGTCTTTTTTTTGTAATATTTAATTTTTATTTATAAAGAAAAATTGCGGAAAATATGGATTTGTTTCTTTTAAATAGCGTTATAATTTCCATTATAATTTTTTCTTCTCATCGCTCTCTCACATGAGATTCACAAAAATTTGAATCCATTTAAAAACATTTTGCCTAAACGCTACTGGACGCTTTACACACACCCCCTCTTAACTTGAAGAGAATGTGTTGACCAAGGAAAAAAATTTGCTTTGCTGGCGCAGCCAACTTTTGCCAAATCGACACACACAAATTGGTTATTCGTTAGCTTTTTTTTTAATTTTTGTATTTTCTAACACTCATTTATGTATTTGTTGCCGATCGTTATCTACTCTTAGTGTTTAATTACTTGTTTTTTTTTGCGCTTCATTTTAATTTTGTTCATTATTGCAGTGTTTAAATTCATTGAATTCTTTCTTAGTTGCTCTTTTGCTTTTTCAAATTTTTTTTCTTATATTTATTTTTCTTCTAATTTTGCACATACATATGTATATTAAAACTATTATTTCTTATTGTTGCTGTTGTTTGCCTTAGGTTTTTGTCTGTATTTTTTCTGTCTTTTTTGTTCAGCTATAAACAATTCGTTACAATTACCAAATGCATTTTGTTTAAATAACTTATGTATTTTATTATTAAGTTTTATTTTTTTTTCTGCATATTAAACATTTTTTTATACCCGCAAATTTTTTCTTGTATTATTTTTTATAACTAAACTCTTTTTAAATTAAATTTTTCGCTTTCAATAGCATTAACATATGTATATGCATAACCATGTTATACATACATACATACATGTTATAAACCTTTGTGGTCTTGGTTTTTATCTTTCGATCGTTTATTTTTTATTAATTTGCTTTATTGTAATTTTTTCTTTTGTATTTTTTTTTATACAAACAATTTGTTTCTTTCAATAAATATGCATTAATTAAATGATATTACATCTTATTTATGAGGAATAAAAACTATCACGCACTAGAATTATCATTGGATCGGGATGTGGATGGACCGGCCCCAATATGTTCATCGCCTAAAACGAATGTGGGACTCTGGCGGGACGTTGACGCAACTGGTTGATAATGATAGCCTTCACGGTAGCGTGTATTTGGTTTTCTAGTTGCTTGTGTGTGACCCAAAGTTGGTCTTTGGTTAATCAATTCATTGGGTCGTTTGGCTGTGAAAGAGAAGGCGAGAAGTTTAAAGGAGGTTGAATATACATATATATACTAAGTATTTGTTAAAAAAAAAACCAAAAATGATTAATCGATTAGTTAATTTATTATGCAATTAAAAATTGAAAATATTCAAAATAATCATGCGATTAAAATTAATTAATTCATTAATTGAACTACTTTTTTTTAATTTATTTACTACTAGCTGACCCGCCAGACGTTGTTCTGCTAAAATTTATTCCCATGAAGCCTAAAGAAAAGTCTTTGATTACCGTATTGCTAACCATTATCTTAGAGTCCATCTTAATGACTACATAATGATAACAAAAAATTGTCTATTCTCTGAATAAAAGTTATAGTTATATTCGCCGCGACAAACCTACTTCCCCCGATCCCTATCTCTATCTCAATCCCTATTTCTATTTCGGTCTCAATCTTAATCTCAATCTCAATCTTTATCCCTATCACCATCCCTATCCCTATCCCTATCCTTATCCTTATCCTTATCCCTATCTCTATCCCTACCCTTTCCCTATCCCTATCCCTATCTCTATCTCTATCCCTATCCCTAACCCCATCCCCATCCCCATCCCTATCCTTATCCCTATATCTATCCCTATCCCTACCCCTATCCCTATAGCTACCTACCTTTACCTTACTGGGACCGTCCGCCCACCATCACCATCCGGGCCCACTACTTTAGTCATCTCTGGGAAACAGCCTTAGAAATCACAATGACAATAGCTGTATGTGGAAGCCTGCTCAACGCTTTTCATTTGCTACCAATATTGCCCAGAAACTTTCCAGGGTCACTCGGTCCCACGTTTTAACCCATATCTGGGAACCCGGCCTAGGTATCGCAATGAAAATAACTTTTATGTTGAAGGCCTGTTCAACACCTTTCATTTGATACCAATATTGGTCGAAGACTTGCTGGATCGATCTGGGTCTTCATTTAGGCCTGTATTCCGAGAAGCTTCCTTTTTTTCGAAATTCTATATACCCTACTATGTGCACTAACACCACAAGAATCTACTGTGAATATTTCATAAAGAACGGATGGTTACTTTGGGAGTTTATAAAGGACACACATCGACAGATGCACACATACACACCGATTTTTCCAATTTTCGGACTTTTCCGGAGAGATTTTCCAAAATTTTCTTCCGTACGAACCATCTCCTCGAGAATACGAACAACTGACAAAAAATTTTACAGAAATCGGCCCAGCCGTTCTCATCTGATGAGGTTAGTAACATTTTTTACACCATTTTTATATATATAGATAAATCGAAGAAAAGGTGAAAGTAATCGCATTTAATCATTAAAGAGTTACAAAAACAAAACATGCTTTAATTGATAATCATTAAATAACAGGTCTGATTTGTTTATAACACTTCATACTTACCAGGTATATAAGGCTTTTGATTATTATAGGACGACGACGATGATATTCGATTGTATTGTTGTTGTTGCAGTTGCTGTTGCTGTTGCATTACATGTTGATTATTGTGATTTGTTTCGCTGTGTGCGGTGCTATTTCTATTATTTCGATTATTATTTATTAATTGTGTTTGATGGTGTTGTTGTTGTTGTGTATTCGGCACATCAGTACGTGTACTATCGATTGGACTCAATGGTGTCATTTCGCGATCTTCAATATACATTTCGCTGCAATCGTCGCGCACCTGATGATAATATTGCGTCCATGGCCATGAGGCAATGCCAGCCAAAATGAATGATTCAATGGCACAAACATAGCCGATTATCTGAAAGTCGAGCGTGAGTGAGGAGAAGAAAAGTAAAATCAGTTAAAATGTGTGGACTTGTGCTCATTCATCAACATGCATGGATGTTTCTGCCTACCGCTGAAGTAAAAAGTGTATCCTTCGTGTGCTTATGTACTGTAACATACTCCTCAGCGTAAAGCACCATATGCATTACAAGCGTCGAGCTCAAAATTAATATCAAACCAATGGTCAGGTACATCCATGTATTCTGTAAAAACACATAAAATTATAATTTAAGCTAATTCAAGTCCTTTTTCATTTTAATCTTTTTTTCCAACGTTTTTACTTACAACTTTAGTCCAATTAAATGGAAACATGAGTGCTATATGTGAAACGTCTAAAAATAACATTAAACAGGTGATGAGTAAGGAGAATATTGCACAGAAGACCATTAATCTTAGGCGTCCGATGAGTGGCAGTAAAAAGAGACCGACTTGTACGGTGCCGGCGGAGCATTCGCAGGCTAAGCAAGCGGCTGACGATAACTGAAAGCATACAAAATAAACATGTAAATAAGTAAATAGAGTCATGCATTAAATGAATTTAACACACATTTTCTTTATACTAAGTAATTAATCAAAATGAAAATCAAAAGCACAACACACACTCACCACCAATAATATTCGCACAATCCCTGTAGGCGTTTTCAAATGTTGCGGATCACAGTGTAGGGCAACGCCCCATGGCAGTGGCGTTAGACCGCTGCGCTGTTTATAGTTGGCGTGCGAGTCCCACGACGTGCACGTGCCCAGCGGCGATTCTAAGGATATTGATAAATCACCGGCTCTGCTGCCAGCTATTTCAAAATCCTGTTCCGAGTCCAGCTGACAGCAGACCGGTTCCAATTCACGTATTTCGTCCAGTAGGAGTTCTATCTCGTCCGTCCCATATAAATCAGATACAGACGGTATATAACGTTGGGTATGTTGCATTTCCCGTTGTACCGGGGGCTGTCCCACATCACCGGATCTTGTGCGAAATTTTGTTGATTTTAAAAATACTTGCTACCACGAACAGCCACAATTCTGCAAAAAACGCCGCCAATTTGTTGTTGTTGTTGCTTATGCCGACAAACGCTTTGTGTTGTTGCTATTGCAAGTTTGGCTTTAGTCGTTGTTGTTATTTTTGTTTTTTAGTGGCAGTTTTTCAATGTGGAAATTCATAGATAAAAATATTTTTTTTTTCTAAATTTGTTTTTATTGCGATAAGTAGTAGACGCCGGTTGCGAGTTATTCGTTTGTGTACGCTGCTGCAAATGTGAGAGGTCCGATTGGATTCTTCCAGGTTTTGTAGCCAAAGGATTTTGCATTTATTAGGCTACACTTGATTTCCGATCTGTAGCATAAAGCAGAAAACAAGACACAATAAAATTTAGTAAAATGTGATTTAAACTTAACTTTCATCTATATAAGTATATAAAAATGATTTGGTATTTAATTGTAACGCTAAAACTTGAAAACGGCTGAACCAAATCAAATACTTCCTTAGGGGGGTTTGTTTGTTGTTACCCCGCGAAGGTTTAGTCGAAGAGAAAATTAAAAAATATTAGGGGGGCGTGGCACCTCCCATACAACCTTAATTTTTAAAGCTGATTATATCTAAAACAGTTCAAGGTAGGGAGCTGAAAATTGGTATAGAGGTAGGTGATATCAAAACCCTTCTCACTCAGAAAAGTGGGAGTTATCAGAAAAGGGGGCGTGGCACCTCCCATACAACCTTAATTTTTAAAGCTGATTATCTCTAAAACAGTTCAAGGTAGGGATCTGAAAATTGGTATTGAGGTAGGTGATATCAAAACCCTTCTCACTCAGAAAATTGGGGATTGTCAGAAAAGGGGGCGTGGCACCTCACATACAAACTTAATTTTTAAAGCTGATTATGTCTAAAACAGTTCAAGGTAGGGATCTGAAAATTGGTATAGAGGTAGGTGATATCAAAACCCTTCTCACTCAGAAAAGTGGGGATTGTCAGAAAAGGGGTCGTGGCACCTCCCATACAACCTTAATTTTTAAAGCTGATTATCTCTAAAACAGTTCAAGGTAGGGATCTGAAAATTGGTATAGAGGTAGGTGATATCAAAACCCTTCTCACTCAGAAAAGTGGGGGTTATGAGAAAAGGGGGCGTGGCACCTCCCATACAACCTTAATTTTTAAAGCTGATTATCTCTAAAACAGTTCAAGGTAGGGAGCTGAAAATTGGTATAGAGCTAAATGATATCAAAACCATTCCCACGCATAAAAGTGGGGGTTATCGGAAAAAGGGGCGTGGCACCTCCCATACAAACTTAATTTTTCATGATGTATATCTCTAAAATTGTTTACGCTAGGGGCTTGGAAATTGGTGTGGAGATAAACGATAACAATTCCATATTAACGCAAAATAATAGGAGTTATACGAAAAGGGGGCGTGGCACTTCCCAACAACACTTAATTTTTTAAGCTGAATATCTTTAAAAGGATCTAAATCAGGGACCTGGAAATTGGTACAGAGCTATATGATGAAAATTGATCAGGAGATTAACGATATTAATAGCATGCTTATGAAAAAACAGTAGTTTTGGGAAAAGGGGGCGTGGCACCTCCCATGCGTTCTTAATTTTTAAGGCTAAATATCCCTAAAAGCGTTCATGGCATATACATAGAAATCACTATGCAGATATACGATATCAATACCATGTTCACCCAAAAAAAAAAGATTTATCGAAAAATGAGGCATTGCACCTCCCATACGTACTAAACGTTTGAGGCTGAATATATCTAAAAGGTTTGGAGGAGGGGCCTGAAAACCATTATGGAGGTATACTATATCAATACTCTTACTTACTTAGTTAAAATAGCTAATACTCAGTGAAAATAAATATCCGGAACAGAAAACTAAAAATGTTGTGTATCGTGCAGCCTTAAACTGAATACTAAAATTATATATTTTTGAAGTTGTAAGTATACACAATGAAGTAGTGAAAAATCGTTAATTTTTTATTAAAAATAATACCGGTGTAATAACAATTTTTGAAATGAAATTAATAAAAAAAAATCTGTTTTGGGCAGAACGAAGTTTGCCGGGTCAGCTAGTTTATACATAAATATGATAAAATTAATTGAAACAGACATAAATAAAATTATAAAATGGAAGTATTGCACTGCTCGAATCTTAGAATCTTCCATAAAAAACCAAAGATTGTGCTTTCCAAGGGCTTTCGTTTTAATGGGTGGTTGTAATTCCTTTCCCCAGATGAGCTAGTGGGTTCATACCTTTTTTTTTTTATTCTACACTTTCATCTTAATGCCAATTGGTTTCCGCTCATTAACTTCTACTTCAATTTACCTAAAATCTCTATAGTATAATGTTGGTTCATCGACTTAATGACAACTTCAATTCGCTTTGCCTCTAACATTCTCTAATGGCAGACACACTCTCATTCCACACATGTGTAATATTTTCATTATAGGTACAGCGTATTACATTCTTCCTTCCTACGATAGCGTCTACATATGCGCCTGCTGATGCAGCAAATTTTCTTCTTTCAAAACTTATTTTCATTCTCTTTGTTATGTTTTCACACGTACAAACATGTATGTACATATATTACATTTTGATAAAGCGATGGAAGAGAGAGCACTTGATTAAGTGATTTCCAGCGAATACCACCGTTCAATGGGGATGTTGAACAACTCCTTAAAATCACTTGTGGTATATACTTCAAAGTTGCATTTAAAGCACATTTTCATTCCATTAACTCATGAGTCCGGAGAGGAGCGAGTGGAAGAACTTAGGGGATCCCGACCCTAATATACTGCACATTTACACGGATGGCTCTAAATTGAACAATAGAGTTGGAAGTGGGTTTTTCTGCGAAAAGCTTCATCTGAAAGTAAGTTTGCGCCTACCTGATCACTGCAGCGTCTATCAGGCTGAGCTCATAGCCATATGGGAAGCAGCTCGTCGCCTGACAGATCTGCCAGACATAAATTCTATCAAAATCTTCTCTGACAGCCAAGCTGCCATAAAATCCTTACAGAGTAACAATGCTACATCTATAGTTGCAATGAAATGTAGGGATTCTTTGAACAAACTAGCCGAAAGGTGCGACCTGAACGTCATTTGGGTTCCAGGCCATAGCAACGTTCGGGGCAACTGCATTGCAGATGAGTTGGCAAGGGAAGGCACAAGCTTGCAGGATATCACATCTGCGGCATGGGTTGGCCCCCCGCTTAACTCATGCAAGCATTGGTTGAGATCTCGCTCCATTGAACAGGCTAACGCTAGATGGGCCAAGGAGTCAACTTGTGTGATTTCTAGGCAAATCTGGCCTAGACTGGATGAGGCTAGGTCTGAATCGGTGCTGTCCGCTGGTGGGACTTCTAACAGGCCATTGTATTATGGGCACTCACGCCTCTCGCATGGGCCTATATAAAAACGACTTCTGCCGCAGCTGTAGGGACGTGGAGGAAATAGAGAGTGTTGAGCACTATCTATGCCACTGCCCCGCACTGTCGCTATCCAGGTACCGCTTCCTCCATAAACACTTTTTCGAGTGCCTGGCGGAGATGGAATATGAAAGGACACTAGATTTTCTGCGCTTCATGAAACAAACGCGCTGGTTTAGCTTCACGGGCATCTAATCTTATCATACTTTTGAATCTAATTTTTCCGGAAAGGTTTGTAAACAGGGATAAGGAAGCTAGGGCTCCCGTGTGGTATCACAATGGGCCACCTCGGCCTAAGTGTGTCCCCGCTTTCATGAATTGCGGAGACAGCCATCTCAACCTAACCTAACCTAACCTAACTCATGAGTCCTCCTGTTTAAACGTGTTCTATCGCTTAAATATGTACATACATACATACATATATGTGCTATGCGTCTGGTTGAAATAGTATTTTTTTTAATTTTTGTATGCATCCATTGTACAAATATTGTATTATATATTTGTTGTTTCCTTACACTTCCGCTTGCACATATATACATATGTATGTACGTACATACACTCAGGGAAAAACATTTTAAAATCAAGCATGAACAATGTTAAATCAAGTATAAACGGTCATGATTTCCAGTTAAGGTGGAAAATGCTTAATCCAAGTATGGAAAATGTTGATTTTATAATGGAATTATAACATTTAAAATTTTTAATTTAAGGTGGTTCATGCTTGAATTAACATTGATTCGTATTTATTTTAAAAGTGTGCAATCTTAAAATAAAAACGTGTAATCTTAATTTAAAGCAAGGCTGCACAACGATATCAACAAAAATATTTTGTTTTGTTGAATATCAAATAAAAATTAACAAAAAAATTTTGTTTCGTTGATTATCAAAAAAAAAATTATCAAAATTATTTTGTTTCGTTGATTATCAAAAACAAAATAATAATAAAAATTTGTTTCGGGCTTACGGCTTCATTTTACTTTGAATTTTTATTAACGTTATTTTTTTTGATAATTTTTTTTGTTGGCTACCGAAACAAAATTTTTTCAATATTTGGTTTTTGATAATCAACAAAACGAAATTTTTTTTCATAATTTTTTTTGATAATTATCAAAACAGTATTTTTTTGTTCAGCACTTAACGTTAAAATTTTTCAAAGTTGAATTGAAAACAAAATATTTTTTCGGTTATTGATAAAAAATAACGTTAATGTGCAGCCCTGATTTAAAGTTGTATACACCTTGAATTAAGGTGGAACGTTCTTAATTTAACATTGAACCATTTTATTTTTCATATTCCCCACAACCTCTTTATTTTTCACCACGAAACCCACAAAAAAATACTTATTATTATTTGCATATGAACTTGCGAATTTATTTGATACTTTTAAATAATTATGTACATACATTTACAACGTTTTCAATTTTATATACGTTTTTCCATTATTTACAGAATATAAGTGTAGAGGAGGTGTTACAAAAGATGAAATAAATATTTTGCAACATCCTCCAACTCAAACTCCTCAAGCAGCTGCGACAGTTTCTGCTCATCTTCACTTTTCTCAGCCACCAAATTTTCGGGGTCCATTGTGTACATATCAATATATTCTATTTGTTCCATTTTGATATAAAAAGTATTTAATAATAAAAATATTTCACTCTGTTTGCTTGCGTTTTACTAAATGAAAATTGCACAGAATATCCCGTTATCCAAAACACAGCGCGTTTAAGCATGGCAATTTTAATTCAAGCACGTTCTACTTGATTTAAGATTGCGCAATTTTAAATTAAAATAGCTCAACCTTAATTTGAGATGGCTACAATCTTGAATTAAAAATGAATTTTTAAATCAATATTGCCAATTTTAATTCAAAGTTGTTCATAGTTAAAACAAGATAGTTTTATTAAAAATTGAGCATTTTAAGATTAAGTATGATCGTACTTGATTTTACAATGCATTTTTTCTCTGAGTGTACCTATGCAGAGACGATTCGATCATATAAGCATGTAAATGCATGTATTCATCAATCAAGTGTTGAACACTTCACAAACGCTGGCTGGTGTGTTGGTGAGCGAAAACAATAAAAATTGCAATGACATCAAAAATACAACAACCAATCATGCATGCATACGTACATATGTATGTTTTTTGCATTTGTTTTTATATTCATAATGCCATTCATTGTTGTATTAGTGGTTGCTACATATGTATACAAGCATACAAACATATAATATATGATATTACCCTGCAGCGAAACAGCCAACTAGTATGCCAAAATTGTAGTATATTAACTGGTATTCGTATGACAATACCTTACCAGTTTATTTTGTCTAGTATTATACCAGTTAAATGCAGTTGAACCACAAACTAGTTATCAAAATATTAGTTTATCAACTGGTATCCAAAAGATAGCATCATACCAGTTTATTTTATCCAGTATAAAGAAATTTGATGAAGCACAGCTGGGAAAAGAATTGCAATTGAACAAAAAGGGGTATTTTCAAAAAAAAAAAAAAGCAAAGGAATTGAAAAAACAGAGTGCCTCTTTATTTTAATTACTGAATATGTGGCTTAAGTTTTTTGTTTTTAAACTGAAATGGTACCTTATTAGTTATTTAATTTAAGAAATATTTTTAAGATTCCTGAGTGCCTGAATTTTTATACAATGTGTCTGTTTTGGTTTTTTAATTACTGAATATGTAACTTACGCTTTGTTTTTGCTTATAAAACTGAACTGCCACCTATGTATATCTAAGCAATATTTATTTTTATTGAATGAATGAATATAATGAATATAATGAATTACATATGAAATATCTAAATAGACTACAAAATTTATTTTTTTTTGTATACCTAAACTGGTATTCGCTGATGTAGATGCTACTAGTATTTTTCTGACCAATACAAACTGGTATTTAACTGGTATGAGCTTATGCAGAGGAAGACAATTGCCATTTCGTAGGACATTAACACACGAAAAATACCAGGTGTTTACATGGGAAATTTGTAGTCGGGCAAGTAGTTGACTGTACCCTGCAAACTGGTAAATTCTAGTTTGCGACTGGTTACTTTTGCTGCAGGGTATCTACTCTCTCCAGAAAGCAGAAATAGCCTTCACCAACCTTTTTGCACAATAGTCTCTTGAACGGTTTTCGTTTTTGTCGTTTTGCATACTATTAGGCGCGCAGTCATACATGTACGTAAATAATATCTACACTTGCGCTTATACGTATTATACATATGTATCTATGTATATATATATGTTTGTATGTATGCATGTGCATAAATATCCCTGCAAAAAATGCGATTAATCCGGGACGTGTCCGGGATCAATCGCAAGGGAGCATGCAACTAATACAATTTTACATCCCTTTATATGGGGCGAATTGATCGCATTTGTTCGAGCATGTCCTATGAAGAGACTAATTGTTCAATTTGTATACCCGTACGGGTACCAATGTAGATTAATCACTAACATACCGAACGGGTACAAATGTAGATCAATCGCTTTCATCCCCAACGGGTACAAATGTAGATCAATCGCTTTCAGCACGAACGAGTACAAATGTAGATTTTTCGAAGTTGTTAGCCAAGGCAATTTTTAATATCAATCGTCAAAAAATTGTAAATGTTCATGCATATTTAAATAAAGAGTATATAATGTTTTACTTTTGTAAAAAAATCTCAATAAATAAATTTAAAAAATTGAAAGTTTTGAGTATGCATTATATGAGCGTAATGTAAAGGATTTTTTCGTAGGATATTTTAGGCAACATTTTGTTAAAATTGTTATTTAATTAAAAAGGGTGTTCAATTCGTTTTACCCGTTGTTCTATAATTTTTTAAATACATTGCATATTTTTGTAAAATGTCTACATTTAAGGAATCTAGATTTGTACTCGTTCGGAATGAAAGCGATTAATCTACATTTATACCCGTTCGGGATGAAAGCGATTAATCTACATTTATACCCGTTAGGGAACAATTGGTCTACAATTAGTCTACATTTATACCCGTTCGGGAACAATCGGGGACTAATTGTGGACCGATTGTTCTCGAAAGAGATCATTCGAGGACAAATTTCTTTCGAGATTGATCGCACATTTTTTTACAGGGATATTTCTCTTTGTTCAACACCGTCGCATTTGGATCCTATCATCATGCACACATCAATTGCTTTTGTATAGGCTTAAGCCAATGGGCCTTTCAAACGCAAAATACCCTTCAGGAATATCCTACTAAAGTGAAAAATTAGATACGCAATAAACATTAGGCTTTTTTAACAATTTTAAACCAATTGAAAAGCGTACATATCTCTTACTCTAGTCTCACCTACTACTAGTATGGATGTAAATGTGAAAACTGTAGTTTGGTATTCGATCGATGCGAGAACTAATGCTAGAGACACATATCGTAGTATAGTAATAATACCACATATGTGTCACCCTCATATTGTAGTTTAATTGAAAATTTTCATAGTAAAGCCAAATCATAGTATTGATATTATAATATTCATACCACATGTGTGTCTGAGGCATAAGCCATTCTCAACCAAAACGGAAGTTATTCTCCAGCAAACTAATTGGGCCATTCTGGCATCTTATTTTGGTTTCTTATAAATTCGTCTAAATTCGATATATGTACACATTGACATCGAAGGTCATTTCCGAACGTTAGCAACAGTACGGTTAGGAAAATATAGCGCTTAATTGTATACATATGTATGCTTGCATCAATTTCTCACTGGCTCTTTCATTTATATCATAATAATATAATAATATAATATAATACAATGGCGCTATTATAACTCTGACGAGTTTTATGGCCGAGCTTCTCTCCCAATTCGAGGTGTGCTCCTTTTTGTTTTTCCTACTAATTGGGTGGACCTACAGTTTTATGCCGGCTCCGAACGGCGAATGCATTTTTTGTGAGAAGCTTTTTCATGGCAGAATATACTCTCGGAGGGTATGCCGCCCACTGCCGAGAGGTGACCGCTGCTCTTAAAAAACCCAATAATTGGATTTTTACTAATTAGAAAAATTTGTTTGGCTCGGACCGTGGTTTGAACCCGAGACCTCTGGCATAGCAGGCGAGCACTCTACCCACTGCACCACAGCGGCCAACATTTATATCATAATCCTCTAAAACGCTAACAGAGCCAAATATATGCATTTAGTGTAACTTAGTACTCAGCAGATACACACAATCCATAGATAATACCAACTATGCACACATATTACATTTATGCTCGCTTTGAGTGCGCTTCAATATGAAATCAATTATACTCATCTGCATATAAACTGCTTAAGTGCTAAAACCTCTCACCAATTTCCGGTCAAACCCCGACCATTGATTGCATCATTTGACTTCCATTTGCAAACAATTGACCCCAAAACTAACTTCTGCCCCTCCACCCCTTTCTGTTACACTTACTGCGATGTTACTAAACGATTGTCATCGTGTTGTCGGTCGGTCGTTTTGTGCATCCGGCTCATCGCTGTTTGTCATTTGAAGTGCATAAAAGCAGAGACAGTCATCGTTCTTTGGGTTTTCTGCTTGTATAAAAGTATGTACATACATACATATGCATAAGTGAAACTCCTTGAGGTTCTTTGGTTTGTCGATGTGCCGACTCGTTCTTTGGTTTGCTGAGTCGGTGCTAAAGCGCAGGCGGTTTAGTTTCATATTTTTTCCCCAGTTATAGTTTTAGGTAATATGCAGACAATATTGTTGCATAATCGTTGTCGTTGTTGAACAAGTCACACGCGTATACTTAGTTACATATTTGTAACGGTAATGTGCACAGTGCAGTCCTGGTGCACTTGGTCGTCTCGGTCTGTTTGTAGTGCATTTGGCTGCAGGCCACTGTCGCCTTACTTTTAAACCAAAAACCAATGAAGCGCATTTGTTATTTATGAACTCGTACTCGGTGCACGAGCTCGATTTGTGTGCAGAGGGCATATGTATTGAATGGCAGAAGGGTCACGCGGCGGTTGGTGTACAAGTGAGTTTCGGAAAAAAACGTGTTGCGGTAAATAATTTTTAATAGCATTTTTAATAATAACGAGGAATGTTTGTGGTTTGGATTTGAACGTAAATTGTATGTCCACCAGTACATACATACATAAATACATAAACAAAACTTGTATGAAATAAGCTATTTGACCTAATGGATTAGGCTTTGTTAACAAATCTTAAATGATTGGAAATGCATATCTTTTCTCACCTTTGATAATGAGATTGTAAACAGATGGTGCGATACGATAACTAGATCATTCTCTAGCAGAACGGAACAATCGCTACATATATGAGCAAGTCATTGGCCCTTATGCATAAAAGCTTAGCTCTTGCTCAGTGGACTCAACTCAAAGACAATTTGAAGAAATAAACAAATAATCTTAATTGATTTGATAGAATTTGGTAATTTAAATTTTTTAATGAGAACAAACAACAGTTGTTGAGCAAACTCAAGTAATTTCAATAAGTTTTGTGCCATCTTTTACCCAGAAAACGGGGAGAGGTACAGCTCGCTTTTTATGCATTAGAAAAAAGTTACTCATACGCCCCGGTATGAAAATTATTGAAAAGAAAACCTGACTAAGGGCCGTTTACTCAACCTCTGATTAACGCTAACCGGAGGACAAAGGTCCGGTTAAGTTATGAACTGCATTATCGACCATATATTAAATACATGGTTTGATGAAGTCGATAATGATGTTTAATCGAACTTTAACCGTGGTTAGCGTTAATCAGAGGTTGAGTAAACGGCCCTAAGAATCTTCCTCCTCAATTTAGATAAAGGCAATTAAAATTTGGCTCCCGGCAAAGCTTTAAACATTAAGATAAGCTCTCATATACAAGGAAATACATACACATGCATAGGTACATACATATAAACATATGTTTCCTGCACAGTTAATCTCTCCCCTGCAATTAATGACAGACAACGTTTTCACTATTAACGCTCCAGCAAGCACAGCTGCAAGGATAATATACAACTATGATTACAACAAAAAAGCAGCAGAAACAGTTGTCCATGTGAAGACATAAAGGTAAGCAAAGAATGAAAGAACAACTGCAGATGCAGCATTACTGCTCTAAATTTAGCTCAAAGAACATAAAGAAAATAAAAATAAAGTAAAGAAATGACGAAAAATTAAAATAAAGAAAAAGAAGAAGAAGAAAAAACAAAGATTCAACAAAGATGAAGCTAAAGGAAAAAGCTCATTCAGCGACTTGTCATTGTTCCTTAGCTAAAAGGATATAGAGACTTTCTTCCATTTATATTTTATATACTCCTACATATTTACATATATGCATCGCCTTTTTCTCGTTTGCCTACTTTGAAGTGTTTTTTTTGTTTTGGTTGCTCTCGTTGGCTACTTCGAGTTGTTATTGTTGCCGGCTTGATTTTGCAACTAGAGCAAGGACACAAATGCGCCAACTTTTCACGAAGTTGTTGCTTATTTGGCAGAAGAAGAATTTGATATTTACAAAGGCTTTGCTAATACCGTGTGCATATAACTAAATATGTATGTACATATATTTATGTATAAGAAAATATAACAATATACATATATGTACATATATATATATATACATAATATGTATGTATGTATATGCAGGAGATTTTTAAGCTAAACAAAACTTCAGCAATATTTAGCGAATGACAGTAAAAGCAAGTGACAGTTTAACATTAGAGACTAAAGGCAGCCTAAAGTATCTTCTGATTATGAGTTGGTTTTCAATTTTAGGCCGTCTTCGAATGCCATCTACAAAGGTAGAAGTGAACTCGTCCGTCTTTGCCGAATAAACCAAATGGACTTACTATTTTATACATTCCAATTTTTTCGCTTCTATATTTCTGCTTCCTACCAATGACTATTTATTTTCCATAGCATTAAGTTTAATGGACTTGTTTTGTATGCATCAATAACTGAAATTCCAATATCCTTTATTCAGTGAGTACCGCACATATGTACATAAGTAAATATGTATGTATATTATATTATTCACTAGCCGGCATAAAAATAACAATACAATTGGCAGGTGCATGTTCCATTGGCTATGGCAAAAGGCAAGACCAATCCATACAGGTCGTCTGATGTGAAGCAGAATAGGTGATTACAGTTAGACGGCGCTTTTCAAGAATGTCAAAAGCAGAGAAAACGCCAGCGAACACACAACCGAACATACAAACACACAACCGAACACACAAACTCTTTCCAAGAAAAACACGTTCAAGAATGCAAAATCAAAACAAAAGACGATAGTTTGACATAAGCTACAAACTCGCTGAAGAAGAGCTGCTCTCCCTTGCATGGACTTTATAGTTAGGTTATGGCAAAAGGTAAGCCGTTATGATGATATGGTAAGTTAGTAAATCGTATTTCGGTCAATCAGCATAATCGGCTATATTGGATTGGCCAGCGAGCACGGTGAGTAGCCTCATCTCATAGATATTTGAAGTTTGCACATATGTATGTATGTATGTATGTATATAAATTCACATGTTTGTATGTGTGTAAGTAGTTTCGGTTGCGGTTAAAAGCCCGTCTCCACATAACTTGTTTCACCAACAAAACATCTAGCAAAACATCTCGCTAAATAACCCGTCTCCACGTGACTGATCGTGATTCAGTTTAACGTGTCTCTTTCTTGCTCTTCTTAAATGTTTGTATGTTTGCTTATATTTTGCGTTTTTGTTTTGGTCTGTGTGAGATTTCGATAGATTTTCGATACAAAATTAGAGAAGACATCGATATCATCGAGGTTGGCAAGATGGGTCAGAGTGTTTCAATCTTCACTCGCTCTCAGAAATTTGTATGGAAATTGGCGAGTTTCGGCACTGGTTTCCGTGTCGAAACAAGATTGAGAGAGAAAATGCAGAAAAAAAGAGCGAAACACGTTATGTGGAGACATGGTATAAGTGTGAGGAATTGTGCACGCATAGAGGTAAGCAGTTTCGTTTCAATATTCGATAATCCTTGTACATCAGGGCACAGCAACAAGTGCCAAAAAGTGAGTTTAACTTGATTATATTTTTTTTCTTCGACAGCGGCTATTTGAAACGCTATTGAATTGGTATAAAAAGCTTTTGGTATAAGAATGGTATCTCAGCAAATCCAAAATTCAATGTGACTAATTGTGAGGGCATTAATTCGATATTTCCTAGAACAGTTTTGGCACAAGACAAAATGTTTTATTACGCGTTCTTTTTTTAATTTTATAAGAGTTGTCATAATCAAATCAACATACATATATGTATGTATTATATTTTAAATATCTATTTTAGATTTTCTTTGTTATAAATTGAATACCGGATTAGTTGAATTGGAAGATAGCATAGCATTTTTTCATCGGGTACCGGGCTGCTGCCCACTTGAGGATATCAGAGCAGTTTACAGAAACACATACATGTGCACATATATATGTATGTATATGCATTTAATCATATATGTACCCTGCAGGAAGTGCATCTAACTTAAAACTGATTTTAAACTGTTTACAAAGACACTAGTGGTAACTTTTAATTGTATATTTTCTTTTAAAAAGGCTAACTACTTTTGTATGGGAATGGCGATAAAAAAGTCAGCCCTGTGTACTTCTGCATTACTTGGAGGGTAAATATAAACTAACTTTTTTTGGGTGAAAAATAATTGATCCCCAAATATAACCTCATTCATATTTAGAAAATTATACAAAAAATACAAGGGAAATGGTTGCAGATGTAGCTGTTACACACATACATATGTACATACATGTTTCCATTCATGGAATTCGCAAAAATTTCGATATTATTCCATTGCTTCGCTTCCCAAATCCAAAAAGGAGATTTTTCACAGCAAAATTCTATCAGTTTAAATACATATGTATTTTTGAATAAAAATATTTTCATCAGGCATTTGAAAGCGTTTGTCAATGCACACTTTCTCCTTTTTTTGGATTTTTCTGCATGACAAAGCAACTAATTAAAAATGGGTTTCTTGCTGTTTGATACAAATTGATTATTTTTTTCAATTGTCTCAAAATAGCCAGTTAAAAGTCAACCACTTTTAGCAATTGATTTTTTTCTTCCTGCAGGGTACTTACTATATATATTTGTACGAAAACTCTTGTTGCGGCTGTATCGATTTTCATCAATAACTACGAGTAAATTGGGCGCTAAGCGGGTTGGCCTGGTTGGTGACTTATTTCAGTTTCCGACATCTGAATGGACAAACTCACATCACGGAGTTGGATGGTTTTATTGAATGTACATACATATATTTTTTTTGATTTATTTAACCAAGATTGTATTCTTTCAGTGCATATTCACAAGTACATTTGTGATGGCAAAAAAAAAGCAAAAACAACAAAATTGTCTCTTGGTAAACAAATGATGTGCTTTCTATCAATAGCAGATAATTACATCTTTTCATAGTCTCTTATGTACTCAATAAGATGAAAAATAAATAAAATAAAAAATAAAATAAATGGAAAGTTATACACCCCGATTCTAAACGAAAAATCCACAAGGATTTTTCCGCTTCTCCCTGTTTCCTTATTCTAAACACATATTCCTTGTGGATTTTTTCGCTTCTCCCTTTCCGGCTATTCTAAATGATGTTCGAAAAAGTGAAAAACGAATAAGGAAGAAAAGTAGGTATCATGAATGAAACTAAAAGCGAGAATTTATGCAATTATTTTGTGAGATTTTACACAAGACAATTTTAAGTGAATGCTGAACAAAATGTGAGTGAATATAACTTTTTGTTAATAAAAAATACATAATTGAATTAATTATGTACTGGTTTGGTTATTTTTATGACGGAAAGTATAAACAGCAAATAGATATTTTAGTAAGTTTACTGAAAGGGCAGCCGGATATTTCGCGGCTTGTAGGCTGTAGTATCCCTTCCGGTTGTAGTAAGGGTGCTTGTTTTGATATGGAGCGATGATACGGACATGTGTTCCATCAATACATTCAAGGACACTAGAGATGTCGTAGTTTTAAAAACCGCACTTAAAAATTTTCTTTTTCGTCGCTGTTCATAGCTTTATGAATCCAAATCGGATACAACTCATTTTCAAAAAGGCATAAGTGCAGAATAGCTACATTTTGCAAAACGAAAAAATTTATATTGGGATCGATAAAGCTTCTCAAGGTGAGTTTAAAAATATAATTTATTTTTTGGTGCAAATATATAGGTGGGGAGTTTCAAAAATGTAGCTATTCTGCACTTGTTCCCCCATTTGATATCCGTCTTCAAGCAAAAAAACGGAAGAATGCGCATAGTTTTATTATAGGAGAGATTGAACGCAGGTTTATTAATTCTATAGTATTTAATAAATCTGCAAATTAATAAAATCAATGCAATACTCAAAAAACTTTTTTATTTCCTAAAAAGATTCCGTCAAACGGATTCGTACCATCGCGCAATCTTCCTCTTATAGACCTCTGCTACTTCCGAAAAGCAATACCATGTATATTCACGCTTAACTTTGTTAAATTTGCAATTTTTTAACAAAAATGCAAAATGTGTGGGGAAATTTCGATATGCGCCAGCCCCCTGAATTTTTGTTTTTTTTATTTTAGGGTAGGGGGGTCATATGGATCACTAAAATGCAAACGAAATCTTGGGAAAACTTATAGTTTATTAATAATAAATTATTTTTGGGTAGTACACCCTAATGCGTTGGCGGCCTTCGGCTGCGCTTAAAAAAAATAACCCTCAGCCGACAGAATTCTCTTTCTGGAGTAAAATCTACGGACCGATCCACAGTTGTTTTGAGTAGAAAAACATTTTGCGTTTGCGGCCTTCGGCCTCGCTTCAAAAAAAAATTACCCTCAGCCGGCGTTATTCCTTTTCTGGATTTATATTTCTGGAGCAGTCCATAGTATTTTTGCATAGTGGGGTTTTATAATTTGTAAAATTAACATTCACATAACATTTCCAGAAAATTTTATTGAAAAATTCTTAGTGGTTTGAAAATAAATACGGCATTCGCATAATATCGAAGGCGACACAGGTAGGCGCATAGGCAAATTCCGAAGCTACTTTTTTATTTACAAAGGTAGAGTGTAATGTAAAAATCAAAGCGAATTCACATCATGGCCCAATAGGAATGGGCCAGTCCCAAGTGAATTCAGGTTTTAACCAAGGCGAAATATCATTTTGACACCACACTACCAAATACAATAACAAAATGCATCGGAAAATTCTGAATCCGCTTATGCGCCTAACTTCCTAGATCTGCCTTGCAGCAAAACAGCTGATTTCGAAAATCCGCTCTCATGTTCGAAATTCTGTTCGCCAGTTTTTCTTCTCGCTAGTGAAAGAGAATAGGAGGAAATTTTCCTGGTGAACAAAAAAATCCACAAGGGCTGAGATCCTGGCGGATATTTAGAATCGGGGTGATTATTTGGCTGCAAGCTATAGCAAGTGACTGAGTAGTTAGAAAGGCAGCAAAGTAGAATAGCACATAGTGCAGAGTGTGAGTGTCTGACACGATTGGCCGTCGCCGTCGCCGCCACCAGCCAGAAAGCCAATCAATACTAATGTGGCGTCGTCATGGTGTCTGTCTGCATTTAATGCTATGAAATATCACTATTCACACGCAATCGGCACGTAGAAATGAAAATGGGTTAGAAGACTAACAAAAGGAACAGCAAAAACAAGACAAAAAAACTAAATCAGATATGCTATAGATTTCCGGCTTCGATTAAGTCTAACAAATGGGTTTGTGGGCGCAAAAATATATATTCATACATTTGTATATATGTAAGGAAGTAACCAAATATGTATTCTAATTGCTAAACTCATTCAATTTCGGACAATTAGGTACTTTCGATTTTTTTTTGGGTATATAGAAAAATGTTAGTAATTCATGCAAGTGCGTTACCTCAAATACATACATATATATATAATCGTCCATTATTTGTCACGCGATCTTCTGGTATAATGAGAAATTAAATACTGCTTTCCGAATGCATTAAAAATAAAGTTTCTTAATTATAAACTGGCCAATAGGTAGGCTGACCATAAATATGAATCGAAAATGAGGGACAAAATTTCAAATGATATAAATACGAACATATATTTATGAAACTTGAAATCGTAAAAAATATTTTTTCATCAAATAATAGGCTTAAGCTGATTCCACATAGAACTTTGTGTTGCGCTACGTGACACTTTCTGCGTGACAGCTGAGATTAAAATACATGTATCTATATGAGGTTTCTCACATAACAAAAAGTAACGCAACGCCGAAGTTACGTAAAGCACAAAGTTGCCCAAATCTCAACTTTTGGGGGCGTTGAAATTTTTTTTCAGTTTCACTAATTCAAATGTAAATAAACAAATTTAAATTTCACACAATTGAAAAATAATTTAATAGATTTTTATTTTCTTATTTACTTTTTTGTAAATAAAACGGAGAATGAAAGATTTTTCAGAAAATAAATATTTTTTGAGTGATGTTGCAGCGTTCATTGTGGCATAGTTTTTCAGTTTTGCGTTGTTTGACATAGAAAGCGGTGTAACGCAAAGCGGAAAAAGTTTTATGTGGAATCAGCTTTACAAACATATGTAATTCACATTCTCTTCAGACTTTTTGTTTTAACAAAAATAAACAAATTTGAAAGTTTAATTATAGGTATCTACAATAAAGCAAGCATAACGCTGTCATCAAAAAGAATTTGGTAACTTAGTTTAATGTCCACAAATCAATTTTAATACGATTTACCAATTTCTTTCAAATTAATTTGCCACACAGCAGCCACAAAATTGTCATTCCAACAAACATATAGTCAATGAGGATGGTAGTTATTATCGATAACTACTTAAATTCTGATGAGAAAAAGGGCTGCCACCTCAACCTTTTTAATATAAAACAGATTTTAAACAAAAAAGGGGAATATTCATAGTCAAAATAAAATATTGATTTTAACTAACTTAAAATCAGCTTTTATCAAGACTATGAGTATGCCCTAAAATAAATAAATGAGGGACAAATGAGGGACACTAGGAAAAAAACAGAACATTTTGAGGTGTTCCGAAAAAACAAAAATACGAGGGACAGACTTCTGAAAAACAGAACGGTCCCTCAAAAAACAGAACGGATGGTCAGCCTACCAATAGGTCATAAAAAATTCACATAAAGTTTAGTGTTTGGCAAACAATAACAAAGAAGAAAAGCCAAATATTGAAAGGGAAATCAGAATTATTTTAGTTGTCAAAAAGTTTTCTTTAGGGCCGATTTCATAATCAAATTCAAAGTTCCTTAAAAATCTAAAGGAGCCTTTAATATTTGTTTGTTGTTTTGTTTTGTTTTGTTTTTTGAGTCATATAATGCAATATTCATCTTCTTCCCCTTTTGTGATTACCGCTTCCTATTTTTTCTGCACTGGGTTTCCAACATATATATAGTAATTCTATATTGATAGTATTCTATCTGTGCAATGTGTATGAATTCATACAAAAATTTTGTGTAACTGGCAGTTCTGCGCATGCGCCTCAATTACATTTAATGTCATCTGTGAATATGTGTGACAAATACATTCAATTGAGTTCAGAGGCGTTTGAAAAAAAAAATTGAAAGGCATCATTGTGTTCTAGGGGACTTATACCCCTTTGATTTTAGTTTTTGAATTTGTTTATAATTAATATAAGAAATTTGCCACATTTATTTTAAGATGCAAACTTTTGTGAATTTTTTTTATGAAAATTAGTGGAAATGTTCTAGAAAAATATATTTTCTATGCACTCATATTCTTATGAATCGCGGCGGAAAGCGTTTCATGTTAAAATCCTGTGGTCCGATCCATGGGCATTATATCAAAAAGTCGAATTCTGCCGTTTGAGGGTTATGTTTGTAAAGTATGTACGTTCGAATGCCGCCAACACGGTGAGTACTGCGAATTTCTAAACTGAATAACAGGACAAGTTAGACAACGAACTTTTAGACACAGCAACATATGAGGACCAAAGTTCAGACTACGTTACTCTCCAAACCGACTTCAACAGGGGACCACAGGTAATAATATAACAAGACGGATGGAAGAAAGGACTACGAACCAAAAGTGTTTTGTCCGAAGCTTGGGATTAAAAAATCCTTTTTATTCCCGGACTACTGCAGTATATTTCAGGCATTGATACGTACAGGCGATTCCCAGTGTAATCGCTTTTTTGGAAATGGTTGCTGCAGATTCGAATGTTTTTAAAAACGTCGTCATGTATTCAGACCGCACGCATGCATCCATTGTTTGCAAATGGTTTCGTCTTTAGGAAATCTATTTACATATGTATATATATATTTATATAACCAATAATGCACTCAAAACGAAATACGTATGTAAAGCTATTTTGTTTATTGTATCCCTTTTATTATCACAAATATAGCACCGCTTCGACATTTTTAAATTTTTTAATACGACAATCAAATAATAAATATGTAAATTCCCTAAATTTTTTTTCAGGGACTTGTAACGCGTTTCGGTTTCGGTTTCTGTTACACAGCTAAGTAACGAAACAGAAACAGAAACAAAACTCCTTTGTAACAAAAGTCGTAACAAAACTCCGAAACGTTTCCGGCAGAAACAAAACCTGTAACGAAACTAAATTAATTTTGTTCCTTGTAACAGAAACAGAAACAAAACTCCTTTGTAACAAAAGTCGTAACAAAACTCCGAAACGTTTCCAGCAGAAACAAAATCTGTAACGAAACTAAATTAATTTTGTTCCTTGTAACAAAATCCGTAACGAAACTAAATTAATTTTGTTTCTTAGTATCAGAAACAAAATTAATTTTGTTCCTTGCAACAAAAACAAAGCCAGAAACAAAATTAATTTTGTTCCTTGCAACAAAAACAAAACCAGAAACAAAATTAATTTTGTTTCTCAGTAGAAAAACTATATTTGCAGAACATTAGGATGGACTTGTTATTTTTAGGTATATAATATACGTACATATATGTATATGTATGTCTGTGGCAACCAACTAAAATATGGAATAAGGCTGTGTGCCAATCGGTAACATTTTTCTCTATGGGAAAATGAGGTAGAAAATTTTACCATGTTGAGAAAAAAAACACAATTTTGCTGTGCCAAACGGAATAGAAAATTTTGACAGTTACAAAGATAAACTTTTGGGCGAACACGGACAACGATACAATTTTAAAACGTAAAATGAATATAATTGTTGATGGCAATATTGATGGAAATAGCAGAAATGTATTCATGTAATGATCTGATGTTATTTTGTTTTTAAATATTTGTGTTACTTGTATATGTATGCAATTACAAAATGTCAAAATTGTACCTAGCCCATTGAGCTAGGTAAAATTATGACAATAGAATTCACCAAGAATACTGCCAAAATTTTACTCCCTTATGTCAAAATTTCATTTTTTCTACCGATTGGCACACAGCCTAAGACACTTATATTTTTTAAATATTATCGTAAGGGACATTTATTCAAATACGCTCATAAAACATTGAGAGTGAAATTATCGTAAGGGACAAAATTATGATTTTTTCGCAAACTGCAAATTTTTTCAAGAAAAAAGATATCAGGTTCTATATATTAATTAACCATCTAAACGCGCGTTCAATTTTATTTAAATATACCAGTAAAAAACAGTGAAAAAAACAAAAAAAAATGCTCTCCTGTAAAATTTGCTCTTGTCCCTTACGATAAAGTCGCACAAAGGGGTCGATATGAAGAAAAATATAACTGGGTGACTATTAGGGTTGTCTTTTTTAATTTTTTTAAATGATATATAAAAACGCTTCATATGCATAGAACAACGGATTGTGAAAAGTATACATTAATTGTTACCAAGAAATATTTAATTTTCTAATAATAGCTCATTCAGACTACTTTGTAGTGCAATTTCTTCATCATCATGATTTTTATAAGACGTCGAAGCAGTACAGGATGCTTTGGCGGGTGTAATATCGTTTCGTATGGATAATGGAATATTTTCACATATTTTCCTAACTCCAGTTGAGTTAAAAAAAAGGACACGTGAGTAAGGAGTACTCATGAACATTGATGTGTAATCAATTTCGAAATAGGACTTTTATTCCCTTTCCCTTATTCATTTTTTCACTGGTTTTCTATCTGAGAAACAAAATTAATTTAGTTTCGTTACGGATTTTGTTACAAGGAACAAAATTAATTTAGTTTCGTTACAGGTTTTGTTTCTGCTGGAAACGTTTCGGAGTTTTGTTACGACTTTTGTTACAAAGGAGTTTTGTTTCTGTTTCTGTTTCTGTTACAAGGAACAAAATTAATTTAGTTTCGTTACAGGTTTTGTTACTTATTGAAACGTTACAATCTTTTGGTTTCGAATTTAGTTTCTATCCTTTAATGTTTCTTGGAACAGAAACGCCACAAACGAGAGTTTCGTTTCGTTACGAGTTTTGTTACAAGTCCCTGTTTTTTTTATGTGCCGTCACTGCGGTTTATTTTGAATTCATATGTCATTTTTCAAATTTGATTGCTCGGTTTTCTCTTTCTTTTTTTATATGTCTGTACTGTAATGTTGGCTGATGGAACTCGTAGGGATTACGAATATAGGAGTACTATATATATGGTTTCCAAATTATGATTTTTTTCTTTTTTTTTTCAAATAAAATTAAAGCCGCAATCAAAAAATTTATTTATTTTCAGAAAAAAAAACAAATGATAAATTTCAATATTTTTATATTTATGACAATCATTTGACGTTAAAGGAGCCTTTTAATATTATATTATTATGAAATCACACCTACTTTAAAGGATAATTAAATGGCTCTTTAACTAAAGGGAACCTTTAACAAAAGGAGCTTTAAGAGTTTCATATTAAATCGGCCCTTATTTAGTTAGTTGATTAGATACATATTTCAGCAAAAAATTTGTATTTTCTTTTCTCTCACTTGTGGACATATCTAGTGTACACTTTTCTCTAATTTAAACTTTATACTTGTATTACGGGAGCATTGCTTAATGATTTGGAGAACATTTGTTTGAATAGATATGTAGATAGTATCTTAAAGAGACATGCCAACACTATTTTAGCACCAGGGCGTATGAGTAACATTATTCTCAGAGACATGCCTAAGAGGCTAGCTTCTTAGGAGACGGTGACAAGCAATAAAATAAATGGAAATAACGGCAATTGCCGCTATTACCTTTTCAGAAGCGGATATTAATATAATAATTGCTTTTATTAATAAATTATTCGTTATAAAATTTATATTTATAAAGTCAACATATAGAAGGCTTTAAGTGAGAGAAACTGAAAAGAAGATCTCATTTCAAAAATTCAAAGTCCAGTTTCTATTTATATTATATACATAAGTATGCACGGAATAATGCTGCACTTTTTCAATGAAAAACTAACACCTACCAAATACAAATGCATACGTGTAAGCGTCTTCAAATAGATTTCAGTACCGCTTTATTATGACTGAAGCTGTCTTAACTACACAATAAAGATTCAGTCTGAATGCACAAGCTCAAATATCGCTTAGATTTTCCTTCATGTTTCAGCATCATTTCAGTCTAATATTTATTACAAATATTTTATGTATGTATGTACATATATCAAAAACCTTGTAAGCAAAAAAAAATACAAAATCATGCCAACTATTTACTTAAATGCTCATTTCCTTTTTCTGTCATTTGTCATTTGTTATTCATTCATTCATCATGCACAAGCTGCCTATTTATTCTATTATCATTTCAAGCGCATCCTTCCCTTTTTCTGCATAATTTTAGATTATTCACTGTTGCAGTGCAAGTTATACATACATATTCAACAATTATATTTGCTTCAAGGTAAAACCAGCGATAAACAAGAGTTTGCCTTACTTACCTATTTTCATGCAAGAAGTATCTGTTTTATTTTCTTTTGTACAATTTTATTTACAAACACAGGTTTAGTTTTATGCAGGCTCGTACATATGTATATACGTATATAATCACTTTTTATGCAGATCTTCTTGCATCTTTTTTGAGTATGCCCATATTGGTTTCAAAGACAACATCCTTTAAGGCTCGTTAGCAGCAAAAATGCGACATTACAGTTGGTCACGCTTTTCAAATGAGTTACTACTGGTAAACTACATACATATGTATATACTCGTACGTACATACATTCAAAGACAAAGACTCTCGTAATACAAAAGGCACACTTTCAAGTAAAAAAAACGCATGTTCATTTACTTAACAAAAGTCTGCATGTAACTGCATACATATGTATGTATGCCATCCGACAGTGGCACTTGTTTGAAAAAAAAAAAAACAACTAGACTAGATTTTTTAACTATTTCGTAGGAATGCAATACCAGATGTAAGGTGCCAAAGTGGCCGCTGTGGTGCAGTGGGTAGAGTGTTCGCTTGCTATGCCAGAGGTCTCAGGTTCAAACCCCAGTCCGAGCAAACACCAAAAAATTTTTCTAATTAGTAAAAATCCAATTATTTGGTTTTTTAAGAGCAGCGGTCACCTCTCGGCAGTGGGCGGCATACCCTCCGAGTGTATTTCTGCCATGAAAAAGCATCTCACAAAAAATGCATTCGCCGTTCGGAGCCGGCATTAAACTGTAAGTCCACCCAATTAGTACAAAAAACTAAAGGAGCACACCTCGAATTGGGAGAGAAGCTCGGCCATAAAACTCGTCAGAGTTATAATAGCGCCATTGTATTATTATTATAAGGTGCCAAAGAATTCTAGTGAAAAAATAATTTTGAATGCTGTTTCTGGTCGTATGCGAACGTTACGTATACGCAGTGGCACACCTCAACCTCATGGCAGAAAAAACAGTTGTCAGAAAACAAAGCAACTTCCTAGAAACTTGAAACCCACACTTTGTTAGAATACAATTATCCCAGCTACAAACGTGCATACTTAGAAATTTGCTAAATCACCATTTTCCCACACATTTTTCCAACTTAAAAAACTACACACCATATATACATACATACATACACACAAATATGCATATTTGTACTGTAATGTTTTAGACTCACGTAAAATACTCATTCACATGCCGTCAAACACAGAAGGGAACATAAATTTAAATGTTTAAATTAAACAAAAAAGGGAACGAAACGTGTGCTGAAATGCGGAGAAAAGTGTCAGGACAAACACAAAGAGGCATGTATGCCGTTCTTCAAAAAAAAAGGAAGAATGATAAATGTTTATATGTTTGTATGTTTACTTTAGCTGTAAGCAATGAGTGACGTGTTCTAAAATGTTTTACAACACACACATTTTTTCCCTCTTTTTATTTGCAATTCCTGCTTTTCATTATTTTCGATTTCTTTTTTTTTTGGTTTTTGGCGTTGGTTAAATAGATGGCGTTGGTCAAATACATACATGTAAATATGTACATATGTATTTTATTCTTTTAGTTTGCTTAATTTCTTTTATTGTTTTTTGTGCTGTTTGATAGATGGCTTTCATGCTGGTTGTAATTAGTGCACCTCATCGTCCCAACGGAATAAAAAAAGTTGCTGATATGAATGTACAATATTCTCTATATATGTAGATACATATGTACCCTGCAGGGAACTCAATAACTAGTGAGAAAAATTTGTAGTTCTGAACTAGTGAAAAGGTGTCAAAAGGGAACTTAATTGTAGTTAGACCCTCGCCAGTTCAAAAGGAGTGAATTGAGTGACCATTATTAGCACACTTTGATTTGTATGCAATTTCGAAGTGACAAAAATTCTATGAAAATTTTTCGTTCGTTCGATTGCCGTCGGCTTTGTATATTTCTGCAATTCTCAGATGTTTAGTGAAGCATTTTATATAAAAAGTTTTCTATTTGCATCTTGTATGAAATGAGATGTTCCCCTAATTATGCTTTTCCGATCCCTCAGGCTTATTTCTAATTTGTTTTTTATTTTATTACTTTTTAAATATTATTGTAAATTTTTATTAAATAAATAATAAAAAAATATTAGTTAAAAAAAATTAAACAAAATTATAATCCGCCTCGACACCGACAGGGTTCGAACCCGCGCTCGCCAGGTTGATAGTCATATGCGTTAGCCAGTGTGCCATCGCGCCACTTGCATGAAGTGTGTCAAAGGCTACACTTAAGCGGCAGATGTAAACTGTAGAATTTTTAGGTACTTGTAGCTAGTTCAGAACTATCGAAATTGTGCCAATGAACGAACTAATGTAAACTGTAGAATTTAGTACTAGTTCGGAACTATCGAAAATGTAGTGCAGAGAGTGACAATTGACACCGCCTAGGACATCGCCGTGTTAAATTCGCCAGTTGGTAACATGCAAAAGAGATTCAGCAAGCACTAGTAGTGTCGAAAAATGCACTAGAAGCGACCTAGTTCGGAACTAGAGATTTTCACTATAGGGTATATACATATGTATGTATGTATGTGTATATACTATATGTATATACCCTGTAAAAAAGTGTGCGACGAGTCTCTAAAAAGATTTGTCCGGGAGCGCTCTCTTTCGGGTACAATTAGTCTACAATTGTTCCCAATTGTACCCGAACGGGTACATATGTATACTAATTGTAGACGAATTGTACCCGAAAGGGTATCAAACGGGTACAATTAGTCGCACAAATGGATGTGTCGCATTTGCTACCTGTTCGGGTACAAAACGGGTACAATTGTGCGCTTTTGCTACCCGTTCGGGTACAAACTGGGTACAATTAGTCTCTTCATAGGACATGCTCAAACAAAAGAGAACACTTCAACCCATATAAAGAGATACAAATGGGTAGTAATCGCATGCTCCCTTGCTAGTTGTCCCGGATGTATCCCGGATTGATCGCATTTTTTGCAGGGTAAATTACCACGATACATACATATGTACATATGTAGGTACACATGCATGCCCAAATGAGGTCACTGAACATATTAATGTTGTCTAAAATGCTTTTAGGCGCATTTTCAGATTGTGACAGGTGCCATAGCTGTTTCCTTTGAGATACATATATAAATATAAGCACATATTATGTTATGTATGTACACTAAGAGAAAAGTTGCGGGCTAAGAACAACCTATGTCGTACTTGAATTAAAAATTATAGAAATTAAGGAAAAATAAATTCAATTTCAATTTCCCCATTCTTGAATCAAGAACGGTATTCTTGAAGCAAGATAAAAAACTGAAAAAAGCTTGTTTTAAGAATGAAATTATTAATGCCGGAATCGCAATTTGGCGTTAGGTCGGTCGCGCGTTGATCGTACCTCAAAGCCGCTTCACACTGACATTCGATATTAGATGTTGGATTGCAAACATGTTCACTGCCACTAACATATTTTGTTGAATTTTTTCATATATTTTACAATTTTTCATCGAAAGAAAACAATTCGAATTTATTTAATGTCAAACGCCCGACTTAGTAGAGAAATGTTCAACTCAGGCGTTATACAGGGTTGCAATAAATATACGATATTACAAAAATTTTACGATCAAACGCTTGAGGTCACAATGCGATTTGCTTCATATATTTCCATACATTTCTACTCACTTGTCAGAAGCGCGACCGACTGAACGCCAAATTGCGATTCCGGCATAATGTAAGAATACTATGACCAAATGTTCGTGTGACAAAGAAAATGTTTTTCAATCAAAAGAAAAAATAATTTAGCAGGATGGAAAAAATCGGGATATTAAGTATTTATTAACAAATGGACAAACAGCTGTAATATTTACCGCGAGCACAAGATTTTCCGTAATTGAAATTGTCGCTCTTTCCCTAATTGAAAAACCATTGAGGTTAGTTATTTTATTCAATAATTGTGTAAATATATACATATATATATGTATGTATAATATAAGAATTGAATATGTGTGCATCTGAAATGCCTCTTTTTTCCCCTCAGGGAATAAAAAACAAACAAGACGAAGATGGTAGTGGAGATGATGCGAACCAAATACCAAACTTTATACGAAACCGCAACCGAATTTGATGAAGATTGAATAGTAAACGAAATATCAGCTATGAATACAAATATGACGCCAAAACCGAATTCCTCTTCTAACAGATTTGCATAACTCAACTTTTTTTTTTTAATTTGTAACTTTACGATGTATTGCGGAAAGATTCTTTTAAAGTTTGGTTTGGAGACAAACCGGTTTCAGCTGATATGTGTCATTTTCAGTGTCTTTTTTCGTTTTTCAAACAAAACATTATAAGCTATGACGGAAAATCGTTCCACAATACATGATATTCCTACCCTGTGTGAAATGCAAGCAACCAAAAAGTAATTGTAACTTTACTTTTACAAGTATATTATATTAAATATTTGTAATACGAACTACATAGTTCTAACATTATCTTAAGAACCCTATTGCATATACAACTAATTTTTGCTTTATAATCTACACATGCATATCTATGTATGTATGTAAAAACAGAATTATATATAATATAGTGATAACAAGAATTACATATTTACATATGTGTACATAACCAAACCTTTTATATTTTATTTTTGTTAGGTGGGTTAAATGATTTCGAATTTTGAATTTCGAAAAAGGGGAAATCAAGTATAAGTATTCTTAAACCAAAGTTGAACATTCTTAAAATAAGAATGTACATTCCTAAATCAATCATGGGAAGTGCTTAAATTAACTTTATATAAGCTTATTTCAAAATGGAATATTCTTAATATAAGCTTTTTATTTTCAAAAAAATCGTTCTAAAAATAAGAATATATTCTTGATTTTAGCATTTTCAAGCTTAACAGACTTTCATCACGTTTTCGGCTTGATTCAAGCCCGCTAGACTTAAATTTAGCTTGCTTTTTCTCTGAGTGTACGTATGTATGTAGATAACAGAGCTGTAAAAAGCTGCAATCAGATTATATTGCAATCATAAAAAGTGTATATTATTGTAAGCAGCTTTGATTGTAAATCATCTTGCTAGTAAATTTTTTGATTATAAATACAAATTTCAAAAATTTAAAAGCATGTTATTTCAATCGACCTTCACCATGAATCATTTTCATTTCAGAAATTAGAATTGCAATAATTTACAAAAGTTTCATTGCAATCAACCTCGACCGTAAATCATTTTAATTGAAAAAATTACAATTACAATAATTTAAAAAAATTTCATTGCAATACACTTTTCGCGAAAATCATTTCATTACAATAAATTACAAAATTTTTCATTGCAATAAATTTCAAACGTAAATCATTTTCATTCTAAAAATTACAATAGCAATAATTGTATTGTAATAAATTTTCATCGTAAATCAAATTTGATTGAAAAATGTTTGATTGCAAGGCTTGCAATAGCAATCATTTTCTTCACAACTTTATATGAATGTATTGGGACTGATGAAAGGCAAGCGCCTGGGTAATTGGAGTAATACCCGGTATTTATATCACACGCTTAGCCGCGTAATAGCCCATGTCCGGGGTACATATGTATGTACATATGTATGTAGTTATGTACATATTGGATGGTGCCGGGTACATGGCACTGGTAATATTTGTAGTCTTCAATTTGTATAAATCTGGATGATAAGATGATGAGAAAGAGGATGAGGGTGCGGATGGGGATAAGGATATATGTACATATATTAATTTTTGTACCATTTGCTTTTTCATTTACTCCCGGATATCTCATTACTGTCATACATATGTATGGTTGTTTAATATAAATATATATACATATCGCCCGTTTTATGCAATAGGGATTTAACTCGAAATTTTGGATTTGTGGGATTTTGCCATATAATTCAATAACTGGGTAGTGCCTTTGAGTCTAGTCTTATAAAATACTCAAAAAGATAAAAATGGCGGAAATAAAAGTGATTTTGTAGTTAGCCGTAGAAGGAAACTATTTGAATTTATAAAACTTTATTTGCGTTTTCCCAAAAAAAATTTTTTTTGAGTTAAATCCCTATTGCATAAAACGTGCGATATATACTTATCCCCATCTTCATGCTCAATTTTATCCATATCCTTATCTTTATACCCATCCGCACCCTCATCCTCTTTCTCATCATCTTATCATCCAGGCTTTATACAAATTGACGACTGCGAATATTACCAGTACCGTGTGCCAATATGTACATACATTAGGGTATGTATGGAGCCAAATTTTATAGCATATTTTCTCAACCTCACCCCCTAGGTCGATGCTAATATAGTCTAAGATACCATATGTAAATTTTTGTCCCGATCAAAAACCGTTAAGGGGTGTCGCACAGGTGCCAAATTCCAGAAAACTCTATGGAGGCTCGAAAATTACGTTCAATTTTTGCATATCTAATATATAAATCGATTGTCCTGTGCTCAAAAATACTAAATGCAAATTTTGGTCTCGATCAGAGGTGGTTAAGGGTTGTCGCAGGCGAGGCAAAGTTCAGACTACGATATAAAGACCAAAAAATTTAATAAATTTTTTTTTATCTAATGGCCAAGGATACCAAATATAAATTTTCGTCCTGATCGGAGACGGTTAAAGGGTGTCGCCCGGGGTCCCATATGGTTATCTAAACTTTGACTCCTTTGCGACACCCCTTAACCGTCTCCAATCGGGACCAAAATTTATTTATGATACCTTTGATCATGCTGTTAACGATGTAGGGGGTGAGATCGAAGAAAATCGCTAATCTGATTTTAAGGACACCCTAATGTACATACATACATATGTACCCGGGAAATGGATTATTACGCGGCAAACCGTGTTATATAAATGCCGGGTATTACTCCAATTACCCAGGCGCTTGCCTTTCATCAGTCCCAATACATTCATATAAAGTTGTGAAGAAAATGATTGCTATTGCAAGCCTTGCAATCAAACATTTTTCAATCAAATTTGATTTACGATGAAAATCTATTACAATACAATTATTGCTATTGTAATTTTTACAATGAAAATGATTTATGAGAAATGTTTATTGCAATGAAATTTTTGTAAATTATTGTATTGAAAACTTGTACAATCAAAAAATTTCAATAAATTTTATTGCAATGAACTTGATCCCCAGAAATTTCAATAAACGTTTATTTTAAATTATTGCTGATTGTAGTTATTTTACAATTAAAAATTTTTTATAAATGTTTATTGCAATCTATGGAACACAAATTATTTCAAATTGAAATTTTTACAATCAAAAAACTGCAATAAATTTTCATTGCAATAAAACTGGTAGAAGAATCAATGATTGCTGGGAAGAATGATTGCAGCTTTTTACAGCTCTGGTAGATAAGCAAAGATATATGTATGTGTATGCGCATATATCAGGAGTTCAATTTGTTGCACCCATAAGAAATACATGAAAAAGAAGCCCGGTCCAGTAAATCTGATAAATAATCATACGACCCGTAAAACGCTTTCCACTTGAATTTGTTTTGTAGGCAGTTTTAATGTAGAATAATTCTTAGCTTGTTACCCACTCTTCGGAATCCAATATCTGTATGCATTTCCAGCAAGAGTGCGTGCAGAGATTATGCATATGTTTAATAGTGTTTTTAAAAGAAAATAAATCCACACATTTCTTTAGTTTTAATGATCAAGGTGATTATCGGCGAATTAAATCTCTCATATTATTATTAATTTTTAAGACTAGTTAATCATATGCTATGGTAATTGTAACGTGTTTGTTTAATTTTCATGACGTGCTAGCAAGCAGAAGAGCCGAAAATCACTTACACGCTTACAAATATTTGGGATAATTTGCGAGTAAGGCAGACGCAGAAGTGCATAAAAAAAAGCAAGCACTAAATTATGGAAAGAAAAATCATAAAAAAGCAAATGGTAATGACAAGTCAATTATTTATGAAAGTTGATAAATATGTGAGGCATATATGAATAACATGTTATATATACACAATATTGAGTTTAGCAAATTACTGTCACTTCCAGTAAAACATCTATTGACTAAAGCTGTCGAATCAATCGATGGAAACACAAAATTTTTTCGTTTTAAAAATGTGCATGCATTTAATCTTCAATGCATTTTGAACACAAACCTACCTAGCCTCAGTAAAATGACTTGAGTGCTTATTTTTTAGATTTTCTTTACGCCTTTAAAAACCACTTTCGTATAAATAAACAATTAACATCTTCTGCACTATCACCTCTAGGCTATTAAAACGAAACAAACCAAAAGAAAGCAACGAAAAAGCATAGAAATAATGCGCCTAAATGGAAGTGAAATAGTAAACACTATAATTTACTCGCAATCGGAAAAATTCAAGCGCAACGAGTTGACACGCAGCATGTGGCAAATAGCGAATGGCATTAGGCGAATTGCAATATAAATTGGAATAGAGAAAATGCGCGAAAAAAGCGAAAACAAACCAAACCAAAACGAAATTTAAAGCTTAAACGCTTACCACTTACACACACCAGCACTTACGGACGAGGAGGTGGAGGAGGAGGACGCGGAACTACCATAAACAGCTTTGACAACCGGCCGACCAAAATACGTACGGCAAACGCGACGACAATCAAATAGTTGACGACAACGACCACATTAGGCACGCGATCTATTCACACGGCACAGCACAATACGGCCTGCACTGCTTTTGACAAACGCTACAAAATTTAAATTTAATTGAAAATTGAAAAAACGCGAAATTAAAAATGTGGCGAACAAAACTGCTCTGCGCATTGCCATGGTTAAAGTGAAAGGAATGAGCTTTCGAATTGGACTAAAAAGCAATGAATGGATGAACGAATGAATGAGTAACAAAGCGCTCAAAACTAAATGTAAAAGTGCAAAAGTAAAATTGCAAAAAAGGAAACACAGACCCACAGCAGAAGAAAAACGTAATTAATTTAACATGAAATACTCGTAGAGAATTAAAAAAGAAAAGTGTAAAAAAAGCTTAATCGCTGGATTTCATGTTATGGCTAAGCCCGCGCCCCGTTCGCTTAAAAGTTACACAAAACACAAACACAAAAAAAAAAAAAATCGCCATAAAAACACAACAAAGAAAATTGTAAAAATAATAAAATTAAAATATAAAAAAAAACAAGAAAACTCGCAGTTTCGTTGAAAGCAAAATTTTATACCCAGCTGTGAGTCTTGACTTACATATGTGTAAAAAGTTATAATTGCATTTATTAGACTTTACACATACCTATTTTAGGTGACGTTGGAGAGCTTACAATTTTACATTAAATTGGCACCTAACCGTTCTAACAACGATTTTGGTCAAGTCAAACACAGCGGGCTAGTCGTTTCTTCTTCGTGATAACTGGCGGCAAAGTCTTTCTCTAAACTACATCTGTTGTTGGATAGTCGGTGTACTAATTTAAAAAACACAAAAAAAAGGATTCGTCACACCAAAACCAAACCTGCTTAACGCATTTGACACATTTGGGTATAAAGAAGGTCCTTCTCCAAAGCAGCAATCGTACGGAACCAGCAGTGAACAAACAAATAATGCCACAACACGAATGCTGGATATGTACCCATAAAGGCATACATCCACACACTCAAACGCACACACAATATGCACAAAGCAGCATATATGTAAGTGCGCTAAAGTCAACAGCAATTGACTCTTGCCATTGCCAACAAACACACCCGCACACTTTTCCACTTTTGGCTAAGTGAAAGGCACCTATCAACGCATAAAGAGACACGCTCATACCAGCCCGCCTGTGCTAGCGACGAATATGCGTTTTGCTGCTATTGGTGAACAAGTTTCAACGCGTCACCGCACATTCTAGCAGTTTATCCAATGCGTTTAGCCACTTTAGCAGAGGTACAAAAGCGTCGCGGTGTGTGTGTTGAGTTATACTTAGGTGCACTTGTACTTTTGTACATACATACATAGGTTGATAAATATATGCATGCATACTTATCTACTTGCATGTGTGTATATTAAGGTGGAGTGAAACATTTTTTTTGGAAATTCAACACTCAAAAAAAAAATTTCTCTCGATCAAAGACATAATTTTCCTTATTTTGAGCACGCGTCCCAATACAAAGTTTTCTTTGTTTTGTGTAAATTTTCTCAAAAATGTGGAAAAAACATTCAAACAAATTCGTTGCCATGGGGATTTGTATGGAAATTTAATTTCTTAAAATTAAAGAAATCAAGTCTTCAAAACAAGGAAAGTTGGGGATGGAATGGCGCTTAAAGAATTTTTCATTATTTTAATGTATGAATTTTTTCAAAACAAGTATATGAAACCATGGTAACGCATGTAACAACAATATTTTATAAACCTTTTAACATGTTTTAAGGAATAATTACTCAAAACAAAGAAAGTAGTGTTCAAAATTGGTAATCAATTTCTTTGACCCCTCCATATATTTTTTTTCTCTCAGTGAATTTGTTCTAAAGCCAGAACGGCACCTTTCTAGCCCAGTAATAAGCCTGTAAAATTTTATTGACCTACTCGCATGTTTAGAGGTGCCCCCAGCCCCACAAAGTTGAAAAAAAATAGTACGATCTGGTACAAATGTGAAATTTCTAAAATTATAAAATCAAAAAACGAAGTATGAGGATTGATAAAGATGGCTAAGCTGAGTATTAAAGTGAATTTTTTTTTTTATTTGGAAACAACAACAACAAAAGTTATTAAAGGTCAAAGTTTATATTGTGCATTTTTTAAATTGCAATTACTTAAATACTACTGAACCGATTTCGAACATTCGATAGGTATTTTGATTACCTTTAATTTCATATACATTTTATGTGGGTTCCATAATACCCCCCTTACTTTTCATATATAACGGTATAAAAATGTTCGAAATCGGTTCAGTGGTTTTTAAGTAATTGCAATTTAAACAAGTAAGGAAGCCTAAGTTCGAGTGGAATCGAACATTAGATACTCAGCTGTATGCTTTCATTGTTTGTTTGCGTTTGTTCGATATAGGGTGTATTTTATATGAAACGAGTGCTGCATAAACATTTTCAAAATTTGTATCAATCATCCAAATAAGCATACAAATATTATTGTTAGTGCAAAATTGCATCCCTCTATGACTTTTAGTTACAAAGACTTCACGTTACAAATTCCAAAAGGGTGTTCCAGAAATATCTTTGTTAAAAAGTAGGCGTGGTCATAATCCGATTTCAATACATTTTTGCGTGTCTATTAACACATGTTATAAAAGTGTATAAACCAAGTTTCGTCATAATATCTCAGTTATTTGTCGAGTAATAAGCTCGTAGATTCCTTTGTATAAAAAGAGGCGGTGCCACGCCCATTTTCCAAACTTTTTTTATTTTTTGTTTCCGGTCTATTGTGAAACTGATGTCACAAAATTTCAATGAATTATCTTTATATTTCACAGAGATATCGCTTAAAATGGTTTTATTAGGTCACTTTATAATACCCATATATAAAAGTGGGCGTGGTCGTCAACCGATTTTGGTAATTTTTCGTCCACACATTTGGTTAAGTAAATATATCACGCTTACCAAATTTTATCGATATATCTTCAACGGTTTCTGAGTTATGACATATAAAACTTTCAATGTTTGACCCTTAATAAGTGGGCGTGGCACCGCCCATTTTCCAAAACTTCATCAAATTTCTTCATAAGGGCCTGAGCTCAATACGTGGGTAAAATTTTATCACTTTAGCTATATAAGTGGCTGAGATACCTAAATTCCGATTTTTTCTATATAGGAAAAGTGGGCGTGTTCATGGTCCGATTTCGCCCATTTTCAATACCAACCGTCCCAGTCTCGATACCAACTTGCATTTCAAATTTCATCAAAATATCTCAATTTTTACGCGAGTTATCGTGCGTACGGACGGACGGACGGACGGACGGACATGGCTCAATCGATTTCTCTTTTCACCCTGATCATTTTGATATATATAAGTCCATATCTATCTCGATTATTTCATTATGTTACAATCCACCGTTATGAAATCAAAATTATAATACTCTGTGTACTAGTACAGCTGAGTATAAAAATGCATAATATAAACTTTGACCTTTAATAACTTTTGTTGGTGTTGTTTTAAAAAAAAATAATTCACTTTAATACTCAGCTTGGCCATGTTTATCAATCCTCATACTTCGTTTTTTAAATTTCATATTTGTACCAGATCGTGCTTATTGCTTTCAACTTTGCGGGGCTGGGGGCAGTTCAAAACGTCATCCTATCGCCATAAAATTTTGTGGGGTTCATTAACTCGTATAAAGGCAAATTTTCATTGCTGGTACGTTCAAAAAAAGAACACAAAAAAAATCTCCATATGATTTCACTCCACCTTAGTGTATATACATATGCATGTTTATTTTGTTGCAGCTAAAGTGGGCGGAAGTACATGTACAGACTGACTGTGACCGACAATCCCGTTAGTTTTGGTAATACCGACTATTTTTTCAGTGCCAAAAATTAAAAGAAAATTTGCTTTGCTTGCAATTGCAGTAAAAAATTGTTTGTCGTTTCCCAATAATCTTTCAGTTTAGTTCAATTCTTGATATGGAATAATAAGGAGGGCCCTCTCCGGGATTTCGCTTCGGGTTAGTTCTATAAATATATCTTAGATATCAATTTTTCGTGTCGATACCAAGAAGAAAATATGTACATATGTACATATGTACATATATAAGACTATTATGTACTCTAATCCCGGAGTTACATAAAATATGTCGGGAGCCAAAATTGGCATTCGCTACCTTCATTCACATACTGCTTGTTTGTGTACATACTACACAGATATGTATGTATGTACGTCCATACACATAACATTCGTGACTGCACTTTCTGTATATGTTTATGTGTTTGTTCCGTTATGTTGTAGCCATGTGTTAGCCCCGCTGACCTTGTTCCAGTTAACTAGTTAGTACCTGCATAAACATACATACATACATATATGAATATTTACGAACAGTATTGCTGCTTTGGTAGTTCAAATGAGTGATACATACATATGTACATAAATACATATATGTATAGAAGAAGTTTGGCAGATGTTTTGGGTAAATACTAGTTATTCCCCACATTAAAGCGCATATCTCTGTTGAATTGTTAATTTCTGTGCCAACAGTTAGTTTAGATTTAATTATCATTTTATGCATTAAAATTTATTTACTCAGTGGTGTTTGTTTGTGCAGAGTGGTGTTCTATGTATTCACACGATTTTTGCAAATTTTACTGAATTCAATTAAAGCTGTACTGACATTTATAATATCACGGATAAAATAAAAAGAAAAATTATGCAAGAATAGATATAAATTTTGTTTACTGTACATACATATGTATGTATGTATCTATGTATCAGAGCTGTAAACTGACTCAATCAATGGTAATTTCATTCAATCATAATTCTTTTCAAAAAATTGTGTGCCTGAAATATAAATATTGAAATCAGTTTTCAAAAAGATTGTACATTTCGAATCAAAAAATCATTGAGTTTGATTTTAAATGCGGGGAAAGCATTCAGTGGAGTGTATACTTTAAGTGAATTGAATCAATTTGGTATGTATTAGACCTCTGCACAATACCATTTGCCTCTGCTATATTTGCGAATACTCTATGCATTGTACAATTAGTCACAGCACAATTTCAATGCAGATACGAATATAACCCATACTTTTCATTTGGAATACAAATACTATTTCTATTTGCTCTGTTGGAGCGATTAGTGTACACTATTCGCCACGATAGAATAGAACATAATAATAACCATGTTATGAAGTATTCGCAAAACCTTGTTGCTTCTTTGGTTTGTTTGTTTATTTAATGTGCATATGGCATTAAGGTGTACCAAAAAATAAAAGCACAACAAACATATGTTCCATTTTTTAATGATAAGAAATGTTTTTCTTGTACATTAAGGACTTTGAAAAAAAATATGTATCATCACTGATATAAAACGAGAAAGAAATTTGGAGGCATTTGCACGACCTCTAAATTTTAATATATTAAGGAAAAATTTTAGGTATAGATTTCCGTATTATATTCCCATGAAAATCGGGTTGTTCCACGAATTTCGGGAGAACTTTATTTCCTTCATAAAACCACCTTAATATGCCAAATAAGTTTCCTAACTAATGCCGAAAAAATCAAAAGAATCGAAGTATTGGTTACCGAGTTATTTTAAAATATATAGAACAGTTGGAAATATGTAGATCGTAAAAAGCTCTGGTTCGAAATTTATTTTAGACATATGGTTTCTTGGGCAAAAAAGCTTGAAATTACCCAAATTTTTATAATTGCGATGTGTCCCTGTTAATTTTTTTTTGGCCCCTACCAATCGACCCGCCCTATTGTGTATGCATATGCACATACACACACTAGCAGCGTAATTTTGCTGAACACAACGTCTGGATGTCTGTATGAAAATATGTATGTACATATATATATTTCGATTATATTCGAAGTATTCGCAAGTAGTGTACACTATTTGCAGAACCTTTTTAAGGTCATGTAATTGTCGCTACGAATAAGTAATTGTATTGGTTCTGCTTATGGCTGTGCTCTACTTGCGTTTATTCTAAAACGACAGAAACAAGTAGGTACTGTAATTGGACGGCCGCGAATATTTTGTTGGCCGTTTCGAATCCATTCGTGCAGCCTTCTAGTATGTATGTACATATGTACATACATAGGTCGGGCAGGGCGTATGCGTAACTTTTGGTTAATTTTAAATGTTTTGATGTTCAGTAACCGCCGGATTGATTTTTAGTATTAAGGTTCGTTTATTATTAGCTAGTTATGAATAGTTAGCCAAGTTTCGGCTGGCAAGTCGTTTCTTGAGTCAAAAAAAATAGCAGAAGAGCCATAGACAGCTCCAAATTTCAGCTAGTAAAACTTTCACTAGCTGAAATTATTTGCTACCAAAGTAAGAAACAGCTGTTGAAAAAATAAACAAATACTTTTGATTTGATTACTTTTGAAATTTTCTGAATTTTTGAAAGAGAAATAATGAAAATTAAATGTTTTTTTTAGAAAAAATAACCATTAACAGTCAAAAATAGCATTCAAATTATTAATCGCTAATTTTTAATATTTTTCCGTTCCTTGATTTTCTGTTCGTTTCGCTCTTTGTGAGCGCAATTCTTTCCGGTTTGCTCAATTGACAGCTAGCTGCTAGTTTAATAAGAAACAAACCTTATATAACAGTAAGAATCAAAGAAAACGCATTTATCAATCTTAAGCGCTACACATTTGTACATATACATAGTCTTTTCCTATAAACATTGTTTACTATTCTTTCTTTAACTCAATGCCAATGTACATTCAATACACTACATAGTATATGCCACACCAAGCAATAAACAAAACATTAGCATATAAATAGTAAAACGGGGTAAACACAACTACTTACAAACAAGCAAACCATAGATGGGCATTTTCAAGTATCAGTAGTAATGCATTACCAGTATTCAAGCAGTAAAATGTTTGCCTTTGACTTTCTACCGAAAATTTTCGCAAAACTCAGTTTGAACTCGAATATTTTGCAACATAAAGTAATATTTTAATAGCTATTGCAATTTCATGAGAATTCAGTAAGCTTTACTGCCCTTGCTTTTTTACTGCATTACTGAGTTTACTGCAGTATGCCCATCTATGAAGCAAACACAGTAGTGTATATACATACACTATGTATCTTGTTTAACACTACAATTCACTTATTCACGTATTGTATACTATGTATATGGTTCGCTTTATAACTTAAATATATTTTATTAAATGGCTAATGAATGAAGGGGCAAACTCAATATTTTATTTCTTTCGAATATTAATTTTATGTATGTACATTAGAGTGCGTTTAAAATTCAAATTAACGATATTTTACTGTATCTCCCCCTCAATCTGTAGTAACATGGTCAAAGATATCACACATAAATTTTGGTCCCGATTGGTGGCGGTTAAGGCGTGGCGCATTGAGGTCAAAGTTCACAAAACTCTATGAAGGGTAAAAAAATCAAAATATTTTTTTTAATTATATTATACCCAAAATTAATACTTCTATAGGCAAGGATGACAAATATAAATTTTGGTTCCGATTGATGACGGTTTAGTGGTGTTTTAAGGGGGTCAATGTTCAGATTGCCATAGAAGACTTACATTTTTAGTGTCGCATATGGTAATCTGCACTTTGACCCCCTTGAAACACCAGTAAACCGTCATCAATCGGGACCAAAATTTATATTTGTTATCCTTGGGTATAGAAGTATTAATTTTGGGTATTAGATAATTAAAAAAAATATTTTGATTTTTTGACCCTTCATAGAGTTTTCTGAACTTTGACCTCAATGCGCCACGCCTTAACCGCCACAAATCGGGACCAAAATTTATGTGTGATATTGTTTCGAGGAGGAGCTATTTTGCACCACCTATTTTCCATAGAATAAATTGTCACGTTTCCTTAATTTTCGATGTGTATTTGTTCGCAATCTCAATAGAAGTAATTTTAACAGTTTTACAAAGCGGTAGTTGAGCTCGCAAAAGGCTGAGCACATAAGCAATAAATACATATATATGTACATATGTATAAGTATATAAGAATGCAATAAAGGGGAAATGATAATTAGATAAATTCTTTGTGAGAGAGTTACAGCTATACTGTAATGACACTTAGTGTTGTAAATCCCGAAGTGATGATACTTAGTGTTGTGCATATCGAAAGGTTAGTGCTGCTGCGAACATTCTCCCCCCGTTGGAAGTGTTTCACTTTCAACTGCTTTAGGTTCGATCGGGAGCACAGCAACCTTTCCCACGGCTCGCTTGACGACTCCATTGGCAGTGCGAATCGTTACTACGCGGGCCACGCCATCGTTACCATAGATTAAACTCTCCACGCGCCCCAAACGCCATTTAAGGGATGGAAGGTTTTCGTCCTTTAGAATGACCATATTACCAACCTTGATAGCTCCTGTTGATTTTTGCCATTTACCTCGTTCCTGCAGCAACGAAAGGTATGAGGTGCTCCATTTTTTCCAGAATACTTGTTGCATGTAACAAACGTGCTGCCATCGGCTTAAACGACTGACATTAAGATCAGTTACGTCAGGCTCAATGAATGATGTGAATGGCGCGCCGATGAGGAAATGAGCGGGAGTAAGTATGTCAAGATCATCTGGGTTGTCTGAAATTGGACAAAGTGGACGAGAATTAATTATTGCTCCAATTTCACAAATGAGAGTTCGAAGCTCTTCAAATGTTAAGACAGAAAGGCCAACGGTACGTAAAAAATGGAATTTTGCCGACTTTACCGCTGCCTCCCAAAGTCCACCAAAGTGTGGGGAACGAGGTGGAATAAACTTCCATGCGATGTTTTCTGAGATGCATAAATTGGTTAATTTCGTGATATGAGGGTTGCTTAAAAATAATTGCCTTAGCTCTTGCAGCTCATTTTTTTGCACCAACAAAATTCGTTGCATTGTCTGACCAAATCGTGTGCGGCTTACCCCTCGTGCAAATAAATCGTTTCAGGGCTGCTAAAAATGATTGTGTTGATAAATCTTTAACGAGTTCTAAGTGACAAGCCTTTGTGCTAAAGCAAACAAAAATGGAAATATAGCATTTGATGGGTGGTCGGTTGCGCACTTCCGATTTGTAGTAGAGTGGGCCGCAGTAATCAACCCCAGTAGTGAAGAAGGCTCGTTTGGGCTGAACTCTTTCGGATGGTAAGTTACCCATAATTTGCTCGTAGATTTTTGGCTTTAGGCGAAAGCAACGAATGCAATTATTTATAACGCTAGAAACAGCCTTTCGACCACCAAGTGGCCAGTATTGCTGCCGAATCGATGCTAAAACGCTTTGTGGGCCTGCGTGTAAATTTTTTCGATGAAAGTAGTCAATTATTCCGTTTGTAACAGGGTGATTTTTCGGCAATAATATTGGGTGTTTTGCTTCGAAACTTATTAGCGAATTTTGTAAACGCCCTCCAACGCGTAGAAGCCCAAATGAATCGAGAAATGGATTCAATGAGTTGAGCCTGCTGGCAGAATTAAGTTTCTCGTTCGAATAAAGCGCCTTTAATTCAGCTGCGAAATGAATTTTTTGAATGTTGCGAATTAGCAAGTATGTGCCCATTTTAATGTTAAGTGTAGTTAAGGGTTTGTACTCAACGTTAGTTTTCCTACGCTGCAAAAAATAGTAGACGTATGCAAATACTCGCTGCAACCTTTGAAATGAGTTGTAGAATTTGCAATCGATTGTAATATCTCGCGAATGAGAGGTAATTAGAACCTTGCGCCTTCGCTCAGGCAAGTCAATATGAAAGTTCGTGTTATTTGGCCATTTTGATGAATCCTCAAATAAGAATGGTGGACCATTGTTCCAAAGCTTCGAGTCCAGTAGCTCTTGTGGAGTGCATCCCCTCGAGAGTATGTCCGCCGGATTCAACAAAGTGGGCACATGATGCCAAGTCATACCCTTTGTTAAAGCTTGTATCTGGCTTACTCTGTTGGACACAAAGGCGTTGAAACTTGATGGATGTTCACGAAGCCATGACAACGCAACCATTGAATCTGACCAGCAATGTACTACGTGGGGATGTGAGAAATCCCTCGATATGGATGCTACCATTTCCGCCAACAGCAGGGCTGCTGACAATTCCAACTTGGGGATGGTCAAACTCTTTAAGGGAGCAACGCGCGATTTTGCGCATAGTAAGTATGATTTAGCTTTCCCATTGCATATCGAACGAGTGTATACGCATGCACCGAATGCCGCTAAACTTGCATCGCAGAAGGCGTGAATCTCCACGTTGAAATGAGGGGTCAAGACATATCGAGGAAATTTAAAGCTGATTACAAGGCCAAATTGAGCACACATATCCGTCCAAATAGTTTGTAATGACTGCGGTAAACTTTCGTCCCACTGTAAATTTTGTTTCCAAAGTGTTTGCAGGAAAATTTTTGTTTTTGCGATAACTGGTGAAACTAGGACAAGCGGATCATAAAATTTAGCGATATATGAGAGTATTGACCGTTTCGTCGTTCGAGCGCTGTATTCAATTGGAGAAAAAGAAAACAAGAAGTTGTCCGTTTTGGGATCCCATATGAGACCCAAAGTTTTTGTCACATCAGTCCCATCATGGAATTTAAGAAAACTTTCGCGCTCGGAATCAGTGACGCCGTGCAGTGCATCAGCTTCGTTTGAACACCATTTGCGAATATTAAATCCACCTCTCTGAAGCAAACCTTTAACCTGATCTCTGATTTCGACTACTTCTCCTATAGTGTCCCCTCCTGAAATGAGATCATCAACATAAAAATCTCTTCTTACAATTTTTGCGCCTATCGGAAATGTGTCTTCTTCATCATATGAGGGCTGATGCATAGAGCGGATTGCCAAGAAGGCGGCGGGTTTTGTACCATATGTCACTGTGTCTAGCTTGTACGCCTTTATCTCCTCATTAGGGTGCTCACGCCATAAGATACATTGAAGGTATTCATCGGGCGATGTCACACGCACACAGCGGTACATTTTGCATATATCACCACATATGGCAATTTTACGAAAACGAAATTGTAAGAGAGTTTTGAATAATTTTGGCTGAATAGTTGGGCCAGCTAGCAAGAGATCATTTAGCGAGTAACCTGTTGACGTTTTTGCGGAGCCGTCGAATACAACACGAAGCTTCGTTGTTGTGCTATCAAGCTTTTGCACACAATGATGTGGTAGAAAATATCTTGTTGTTTTTGTTTGCGAGTTTGCTAGTGACATATGATTCAATGATATATACTCTCGCATAAAAGAAGTATATTGGGCCTTTATATTGGTTTCCCTTTCTAGTTTCCGCTCTAATGTTTTGAATCTGCGAAGAGCACGGTCGTGTGATTCACCAAGCGCAGAAAAACTGGTTTTCGATGGCAAGCGTACTGAATATTCTCCCGTTTCTAACCGAGAGAAATTCTCCCTGAAATGTTGCTCACACCAATCGTCTTCTTCTGATGGTAGCGGAATGCAATCAAATCAGTCCTCTATTTCCCAGAATCTTTTCACGATGTCGTTCAAGTCGCAGGTTTGTTCTTTCTCGGGTTGTGTTTGGGCAAAAGCTGTTATTAATGATGATTGTTTGTTGGTGGGAGAGACACCACCAGCGACGACCCAACCCAGTCGAGTTTTTTGTAATATTGGCAAATTGCTAGCGATGCGAATTTGGCCAACACACATCAAATCGAAAAACAGATCCGCACCAATAAGCAGATCGATTCGTTGCGGCTTGAAAAATAATGGATCCGCCAATTTTATGTTTGGTGGAACTTTCCATTCTGATGAAAGATTGCATGTGGGTTTATAGTCGGTTATGCTCGGCGTGACTACAGCAGTAAACGAAGTGTGGTAACATTTATCTTGCGATTGTGCGAAAACGTCGATTTCTTTATTGGCAACGAAATTTGCTTCGCCAATGCCGGAAATCAAAACTGTTGAATTTTTAAATGGAAGTTGTAGAATATTAGCGAGGCGAGTTGTTACGAAATTTATTTGAGCAGCTGAGTCAAGAATGGCGCGACATGGAACTAGGTTACCTGATCGATCCTTTACTAAGAGTATGGCTGTAGCTAGCAACACATTACTACTGACGAGTGGTTTCGGGGCTTGAAAGACTGAAGTCGTACTTAGCGATGAAATAAGTGTTTGCTGGGATAACGATGAGACTTCACCTTGTGGCGCATTCGAGGATAAGGAGCTGGATGAAGGGAGTGGGTTCATGTGCAAAAGCGAATTGTGTTTGGATGTGCAATGGCGACAATGGCCAGACTTACATTTTTGGAGGCTATGGCCTTTGCGAAGGCAATTTAAGCAAAGTTGCAAACGCTTGGCTTCCTTAAATCGCAAATTTGGAGAAAGATTTAAAATTTTATACAATTGTTTATGTGATGCTCTTTAGAATTGCAGAATACACAAAGGCCAGTGTCACTGGATGAGGCTACCAAAACGTTTCTAGTGTTTTTATTTATATTTGAAATTTTGCCCACCTGGTTGCTAGGTGTTTGCGTTACCTTAGCACTTTCCAAATTTTCCTTCATGCGGCAATGTTTTTCCAAAAACGTAGTTATTGAGTTTAAAGATGGCAAAGTCTCTGTTGGCAATTCCTCTTCCCACTTCTCCAGCGTCCTTTGATCCAATTTTCCAGTCAGGACATGTATGAGTAGCCCATCCGAAATTTGCTGAGAGGTTGCCAGGGTGTTGAGTGCGCGAAGGTGTGCATTAAATTTGTCGCTTAATTCCCGTAGACTAGTAGCTGAACCCCTTTCCACAGTCTTAAGCCCGAAAATCGCCTTCATGTGTGCCTGAAAAATAAGTAACTTGTTATTAAACCGCTTCTTGAGCAAATCTAGGGCTTTATCATAATTCTCCTCAATCGGTTCAAGTGAAGAAATGGTATCCAAAGCGGCTCCCTGCAAACTAGCGCGTAGATGTTGGAGTTTTTCCACTTTGCTCAGGTCAGAATCTTTATCAATGACGCTGCTGAACATGGCAAAATAGTTGGGCCACTCAATGTAAGCACCACTAAATTTCGGTATCTTTAATTCGGGAAGTCTGGATTTTCGTAACGATGAATTAAGTGCTGATGGAAGGTCTTCCACAGCGAAATGCCTGGCTGTGGATGAAAGCCTTACGGATGACTTACGACGTGTGTTCAGTTCGCGTGACAGCCTTGCCTTGACCTCTAGGTACACATCGAAAAACTCTTCTCGTACCTTTCCATCTAGTTCGCGTAGATCAGCTTCTTCGACGATTGACTGCACTTTGTCAAAGTTGTCACGCATGCTATCAATGTGCTCCATATGTACAAGAAGTTCGGCTTCATCGAATTCACTGACACGTTGGATCGAGAGATTTTTATTTAGTGTCATTAATTGGTGCTTAATGGATGCACATTTCCTCTTGTTAAACACGGTCGACTCAATATTGGTGACAGATACATCTGCTAACGTTGCATCAGCACCCTTTTTGGACTTACTGGTTTTTGGCATTTTGGTTTGTACGGTAATTAAATATTTGTGTGTATTACGATGAATAACACAATATATTGATATATTATCGTATTTGTGCGATATGTTCAAAAATAGTTAAAAGGTATCTGGTTATTCGCCTTACTGCAACGAGTATGTCATGGAGTGTGTCCACGTATGTATAGGTTTTATGCACGCGAAACTTTACCGGCAAATTAATAATTATTTAATCTTTATTTGAAAAGCTCGAATAGCTTTACTGTGACTTCACCGAGATCACGTCGGGGTCACCAAATGTTTCGAGGAGGAGCTATTTTGCACCACCTATTTTCCATAGAATAAATTGTCACGTTTCCTTAATTTTCGATGTGTATTTGTTCGCAATCTCAATAGAAGTAATTTTAACAGTTTTACAAAGCGGTAGTTGAGCTCGCAAAAGGCTGAGCACATAAGCAATAAATACATATATATGTACATATGTATAAGTATATAAGAATGCAATAAAGGGGAAATGATAATTAGATAAATTCTTTGTGAGAGAGTTACAGCTATACTGTAATGACACTTAGTGTTGTAAATCCCGAAGTGATGATACTTAGTGTTGTGCATATCGAAAGGTTAGTGCTGCTGCGAACAGATATCTTTGACCATGTTACTACAGATTGAGGGGGCGATACAGTCTTTTTATGAACTTTTAAATTTTTCATACAAATTAAAAGCGCCCTAATGTACATAATATATTATATTGTGGCAGCAGCAAAAATAAAAGCAATTAATTTCTTTGCGGTTTATTTAGCCTAAACACAGCTTCGTGTAAATTCGTTGTCAATACATTTTCAACAAGACGGAAAATCATAAATCATTGGCGTGCCTATAAATAAGGCTTAGTTAACTGCAAAATTGTCGATTGCAAAAAATGCGATTAATCCGGGACGTGTCCGGGATGAATCGCAAGGGAGCATGTGACTAATACAATATTACATCCCTTTATATGGAGTGAATTGATCGCATTTGTTCGAGCATGAAGAGACTAATTGTTCAACTTGTGTACCCGAACGGGTACCAATGTAGATTAATCACTAACATACCGAACGGGTACAAATGTAGATCAATCGCTTTCATCACGAACGGGTACAAATGTAGATTTTTCCTTAAAAACTTGTAAATGTTCATGCATATTTAAATAATGTTTTGCTTTTGTAAAAAAATCTCAATAAATAAATTAAAAAAATTGTAAGTTTTGAGTATGCATTATATGAGCGTAATGTAAAGGATTTTTTCATAGGATATTTTAGGCAACATTTTGTTAAAATTGTTATTAAAAAAGGGTGTTCAATTCGTTTTACCGGTTGTTCTACAATTTTTTAAATACATTGCATATTTTTGTAAAATGTCTACATTTAGGAAATCTTGATTTGTACCAGGGGCGGATTTACCTCTAGAAGCGCCCTTTGCAAACAAATCAAGCCGCGCCCCAATATTTCCAAAAAAACCGTACTTGCCTTCGTGTGGTGATATTTCATTACTGATATATTTTACGGATTTAAAAAATTTGATTCGAGTTTTCTTAGAAAGAATATTTATTTCATTTTTATTTATATAACTAGCTGTACCCGGCCAAGCTTTGCTTTGGCCCACTTCTTATTATAGGCATTAGAAGCAAAAAACTGCGTACTTTAAATTAAGTTGGAAGTATCTAGAAACCGAACTTATCTCGGGCTGCAGAGCTAAGCAAAAGCCAGATAAGTTATAAAAATGAAGGAAAAATTTGTTTACCCTCTTTATGTCGTTATCCCTTTTCTTCCTATTAGTATCCAACTCCCTTTCCCTCTACTATTCCCTTTCTCTTTCTTTTCCCTTTCATTTCCGCTTCGTTTTCCCGTCACATTTCTGCTTCCCTTTCTCTACCACTCTCCTTACCTCTCCTATTCTGTCTTTATCCCTTTCATTCCCCCTCTTATTACTTCTGTCATTTCCTGTCTTACTGTCTCTCTCCATATCCTCTTCAATTTCATTATATTCTCCCTCTACTTTTCCGTCCTTTGCCTTTCCCATTCTCATTACCCTTCTCCTTTCCATTTCGCTAGGGAACTGGGTTTAGCGCAGCATAGCCCTGTATTCCACTTCTCATTTGATAAAATTGTTGCTGAAAAACATATCGTGTCATGCGGCCCTAAGGATAACTATGAAAAGAGCTCTATGTAGCAGTCCTGGTCAACACCTTTCATTTTATATCAGTATTGCTCAGTAGGATCCCGGAGTCATCCGGGTCCACGTATTGAACCACATCTGGGGACCCGACCTAGCAATAATTAGTTCATACCTACGTAAAATCTCAGCTCAGCACCCTTCATGTGATACCAATATCGCTGGGAAATCTTCCGTGATCATCCGGGTCCACGTTTTGATCCATATCAGTGGACTTGACCTAGGAATCATATCTAATGAGTACGGCTCAATATAAAAGTCCTGCTAAACACCTTTCATTTGATACCAATATCAGTGAGAAATATCTCGGTGACATACAGGTTCTTTTTTCACCCACATTGGGGACCCGACCTAGGAATCATAATGCGTCCATCTCTATGTAAAATCCCTGCTCATCTCGGGACCTGACCTAGAAATCATAATGAGTTCATCTCCATGTAAAAGCCCCGCTCAACACCTTTCATTTGATGCCAATATCGCTGAGCTATTTTCCGGGACTACCGGGTCCACATTTTGACCCACATCTGGGTACCTGACCTAGGAATCATAATGAGTTCATCTCTATGCCCTGCTTAACATTTTGCATTTGGTACCCATATCCCGGTGTTATCTGGGTCCACAATTGACCCACATCTTGGGATCCAACCTGGGAATCGTAATGAGTTCATTTCTATACAAAATCCTTCATTTGATACCAATATTGCTGAGAAATTTTCCAGGGCCATCCGGGTCCACGTTTTTACCCATATTTGGGTACCCGGCCTGGGCATCAGAAATAAAATAGCTCTATGTTGAAGTCCTCATCAAGACCTTTCATTTGATACCAATATCTCTCAGAAACATTTGAGGGTCATCCGGGTCCACGTTCTGACCTCTATTTGGGGACCCGGCCTGGGCATCAGAAATAAAATAGCTCTATGTTGAAGTCCTCATCAAGACCTTTCATTTGATACCAATATCGATCAGAAACATTCAAGGGTCATCCAGGTCCACGTTTTGGCCCATATCTGGAGACCCGACCTAGGAATCACAATGAGTACTATTCTATGTAAATTCCCTGCTCAATAGCTTTCATTTGATAAGAACTGTACCAATGTTCTGAAGTGTACTTTGATTCATTTTTTCTCTGTAAAAAATTGAAAAAATCTTTCATTCTTGTAATATTTTTTTGATAAATAAAAAAAAATTGTTTTCCTTGTCTTAGTCGGGGACTAATTGTGGACCGATTGTTCTCGAAAGAGATCAATCGAGGACAAATCTCTTTCGGGATTGATCGCACATTTTTTTGCAGGGAGTTTTTTGGTTATGTAAATGTGTGTGTAAGTATGCATTTTTATGTACATACATAAATAATGAACACTCATAATGACTTACATATAACATTAAACAATTAACTAACAATCCATTGGGACTAGCCGGAGCAGCACACGATGAACGCTGATATACCTAGTACATATATGCATACATACATACGTATACTTAGGTATGTGCATACCAGAGATGGGCGTTTTTGAATGAATTTGTATTCAAATAAAAAATAAATTCTTATTCTTCATTCAGAAAATTTTGAATAATGAATACATTTTTATTCACGCTATTCAATTATTTTTGTTAGACACACAAGTGAATAATTTCTTTTTCAAAGACAAATCACTTTGAAAAAAAAACCCATTCACTTGTCTAACAAAAATAATTGAATAACGTGAATAAAAATTTATTCATTATTCAAAATTATCTGAATGAAGAATAAAAATTTATTCTTATTTTTTCGTTATTCAATGATTCAATTTTTGAATAATGCCCATCCCTGGTGCATACTCGCATAATTTTCTTTGCCTTTTAATGTCTCGCTGTTTAGAGGATTACGCAAAACAAAATGAGATTTATGATTTATACATGCATTTGAACTGATGAAGGGCACTGACAGTAGCAAATAGTTAAATTAATTATTTATGATATTTATGCTACAGAACTATGTCGACAGTGTTTGTGGTAGCCGATATAGCGACAGATATGCATACATACTCGTACTTACATATGTATATATGTATATACTCCAGATGACTTTTTGCAAGGAATATATGCATGTATATACATATGTTAGTTATACATATGTACTTATATAAGAATGGAAAGCAGTAATCTCATTTTTCGGAAGAATGACTTCGCTTACTTTTGGATATATTCATTTTGACAATAGCTAAAAAAAATATTACAAATATCTGAAACATTTCAATGACGAAGCCGCTATACATTTTTTTTTTTTTGATTTTTGTAGATCCTAAAAATGTTTATAGGACATACATACTATATTTTTAAATCCTAATAATAACCTTATCATAATCCATTAGAATAGTACTCGATCCTCTAGTCGACATCCCGAAATTAAATTAATGAGTTGCTTCGTAAGTTCATCGGCAATGTATAAGCTTTTTAATAATACATTTTTAATTATTAAAATATAATTAGCATTACGTCCACTTAATTATGTATGCTACTACCATTGCTTCAATGCATAAAATAACACTAACAGCTCAACGAAATATTTTACGACAAAATTACCATTTTAATTACTATAAATATTCACTTTCGCAACAGCAACAAAAATGGCCCAACCTAATACAAAGAAAAATAAAGAAAATAAGCCAACCACGTTGTCAGTTTTATATTTAGCGCTTCCGCAATCAAAATAAAAATTAACCAAACCAAACAACCAAGCCGAGCCAATCGACTCACCAACCAACCAACCGACCAAACAACCCATCCGCCCAGCAGTCTGGCGGCGCTTTCAGCTAGACTATGTGGTAGTATGTTGTAGTTGTTGTTGTATAGAGAAAATTTCAGAAATTAAAAATAAATAAACAAAAGAAAGCAAAACAGTAAAGAATTATGAAAGTGAATTATGAGAAGGAAATGAGAAAATACCCACAATGAGCGAGAATATAAATAAGTACGTCATTGTAACTATGCATGTGCTTGTGTGTGTGTATGCAGTGAATGTCCCCTTAAAAGAGAGCACACAACACATCAGATGAGTTGTTGTTCACACATAAAATGTCACACATGCACTAGGATCCATGAAGTGGGCAAGTGAGCATTGAGCAGGTGTGTATTTTAAAGAAGCGCGTGCGCTCCAGACAGCACCTGAAGAGTTTTTCACCACAGCGAATACAATACGCAAAGCGAAAAAGGAAAGAAAAAAGGACGAAAGGGAAATAACGCAAGCAGGAAAATTGTGTGTGCGTGTAAGTGAACGTGAACGTGAATGCGGAATTGGCGGTGGCACTTGAAGGAAGTGGAAAGAAATCTCTGTATTTTGTAGCTAAAAAAAAGAAACAGAGGAACAGAAACATGCTTTCGTTCGACGTCGCGACTGCGATGATGACAGCGACGACGATAGTTGACTGCCTGGCTGGTCCGTTCGCTGGCTGTTGGCTGATTCTGGCTGCTTTCGGCTGTAAGCTGGTTTTGGCTTGGCTACTTAACCATGCCATGTCGTTCATTTTTGGATGCGTACATATGTATGTATATTTTTGGTGTGTGTGTAAGTGATGAAAACATGCATTCATATACCCAATTTGAGCGGCTACTCTATAATTTTTGCTCTGCCTGAATTCTATGATATTATTTGTAGCATATTTGACGGCGCTTTTTTTTATTTAACTAAATAAAAGCAAACGTAGCTTAAGTATTTATGTAGCTCTAATTAATGAAAATAAAAGTTGAAATTTACGGGCACTTAAAAGTATACTGTTTCTATGCTTGCCACATAAGCATGGACATTGATATTGGCTGTGCTGGAATCTTACAACTGTCTTATATGGCAAAAAAGCAAAGCTTGTGCAGTGAGTTCCTTTTCTCATCATCTTTTTACGCTTAAATTTGTTTTTATAGGTATTCGAATCAAGTATTGTTTGTCGTGGAATTACCCATAACATGATAGAAAGGAGTCTATGTGAATAACGAACACATGTAAAAATTTTACAAGAATAGTGTTATGCGAGTGTAAAATTTGAAATCGGGCAAAGGAAAAGTGCTCGTTACGTTGAAAAGGGGATTTTGTTAATGGTAGTACATATTACAGCAAAAAAATGCAGCAGAAAAGCAAACAATAGTGTAGCAACAGACAAGGCAGCAGCTAAAGCAGGAGTAGGAGAAGGAGAAGAAACGACAAAAACAGTAGCAGTGGCAGTGGCAGCTGTCGCAAGCGACGACATCAAGCTTTTTGTTTGTTATGCAGAGGCCAAAGCAGATTTTTACACACACACTTGAATACACACATACCCTGCAGAGAACTCAATAACTAGTGAGCAAAATTTCTAGTTCCGAACTAGCGAAAAGGTGTCAAAAGGGAACAAGATCAATTGTAGTTAAACCCTCACCAGTTCAGGAGGAGTGAATTGAGTGACCATTATAAGCCACACTTTGATATGTAGAGTAAGTGCGGGTAATGTGGTATAGGCGGCTAATGTGGTACACCTCCTTTTCTCGGAAAGTATGAACGTGAAAATAATGGGACCTATCCAAAGAGATCGGCGTTCGCAGAAAAATAGTAAAGCAGGATTGAACTTGTTCTTTGTACGCGATACTGTGAGTCAGTTGTAATAAAACTGCGCGGTATTGCTATTGACTTTTTTTTTTGTTCAGACAAACCGATTTTTTGCAGAAATACCAATAATTTTAAACTACATTTATTACTTGTAAGGTAATAAGTGATTATTGTTTCTGTGAACTGCATATTCAATATTTTGTGCACATTTGTGTATAATTAGTTATTTAAGAATAATGGGATAAAACTCCATGTCGGCTATTGTGGTATAGGTAAATGCGGGTAAAGTGGTATAGTATACTAAATAACTCTTTCAATTAAAAACATGCCGAAAAACTATACTAAATAACTCTTTCAATTAAAAACACGAAAATGGAGAGCAGAGGATATGAAAACCCTATACAAACAGTAAGGAGACGGGAAATGGGTATTCTATTGGCTTTCAAAAAGTCTGTGTCCCTCGTACTATGCTGCAGCGTATGACAAGGAGTGAGAAACCCACCGTCAAACTATTAGAAACTAAACTGGGACCACCTATAATTTTCGAAATACTTGAAAAAGAATACATAAAATATAATTTCTCACCAACTCATATTTGGAACGTGGACGGAACCAGAAATCAGTAGTGCCTTCGCAATAACCCCAAATATTCGCTAGAAAAGGAAAAACCAAATTGGAATAATTACTTCAGCTGAACGAGAATCACTTGTAACCATTATCACTTGCACGAGCGCAGGAGGCAGATTCGTTCCTCCGGTTTTATATTTCCGCGTAATAACCAACATCCTCTTCTCATGAAGAACGCTCTACCTGGCTCGGACTAGACTTGTCATTTGTCAGTTGGTTCAGATTCCCATCTTCACAGAATGGTTAAGCTATTTTTTAAGGGTTACAAAACCATCTGCATGTGAACCTGTGCTGCTTATATTAGACGGACATTATAGCCATACCCGCAATATAGAAGCTTTTGATCCGTGGTATACTATACCACATTACCCGACATGGTATACCACATTACCCGCCAATTTTTTCAATAGGTTGTTTATGACTTTTAAGATATTTTCTTAAATATCTCTGAAACTCTCAGCTGTAAGACTACTGCTTTATGCTTCCTTTGTTCGTAAAACTTCAAGTATCTTATTAGAAAATTTTCTTTGAAATTGCATGCAGATTCATGATTTTACAGAGGAAAATAAAATGGGTATTCCACATTACCCGCACTTACTCTATGCAATTTCGAACAAAAATTCTATGAAAATTTTTCGTTCGTTCAATTTCCGTCGGCTTTGTATATTTCTGCAATTCTCAGATGTTTAGTGAAGCGTTTTATATAAAGATTTTTCTATTTGCATCTTAACTTGTATGAAATGAAATGTTCCCCTTATTATGCTTTAGTGATGGGCGAGTCCGAGATGTTTTATTCGATTCTCTCGATTGTTGAAACATCTCGAATGCACTCGATGGTTTTCATTCGTATTCGAGCCAAGTCGTAAATGGCCAGTGGAAACAATCGCTAAAACATCTCGGACTCGCCAACGATTCCTCTCGTTTTCAAAGCAACCCTACAACATCTCGCACTCGCTGCAAAAAATACATAATAATTGTTGCCGCTTGAATATTAAAATTGCTTTACAAAACATACAGGGTGGTACAAATCTATTGCCGTTGTTGCTACTCGTAAAATTCATTTGTTTCATAAGCGTCTCACTTCAGAAAATTTATTAATGTTTAAATAATTAATTATTATTATTATGCACGACACTGTTTAGTTGTGATTGCAATAATGCAGCGTCTATGTATAGCATATTTTTCAATTTGGTTAATTTATTTATGTATTTGCCTCACTTCCATTAAAAATCCTACTTTCTTTATCAACAAACCTCATTCAATTTATTTTATCAACTAAAACATATCATCAAAACAACAGCCGGCCCGCCGACTCGGAACAATCGCAAAAACATCTCGCTTGTGTAGTCGAGATGTCATCGAAACAACCTCCGACTCGCCGACTCGGAACAATCGCAAAAACATCTCGATTGTGTAGTCGAGGAGCGAGTCAACTTTTGACTCGATTGTGATTTTGCAACGATGGCGATTCTCTCGATTGTCTAAACATCTCGGACTCGCCCATCACTATTATGCTTTTCCGATCCCTCATGCTTATTTTTAATTTTTTTTATTTTATTAATTTTTAAATATTATTGTAAATTTTTATTAAATAAATAAATAAAAAAATATTAGTTTAAAAAAAAATTAAAAAAAAATTATCACCCACCTTGACACCGACAGGATTCGAACGCGCGCCCCTCAGATTGAAAGGCACATGCGTTAGCCAGTCGGCCATCGCGCCACTTGCATGAAGTGTGTCAAAGGCTGCACTTAAGCGGCAGATGTAAAACTGTAAAATTTGTAGGTACTTTTAGCTAGTTCAGAACTATCGAAAATGTGCCAATAAACGAACTAGTGTAAACTGTAGAATTTAGTACTAGTTCGGAACTATCGAAAATGTAGTGCAGAGGGTGACAATTGACACCGCCTAGGACATCGCCGTGCTAAATTCGCCAGTTGATAACATGCAAAAGAGATTTAGCTCGTACTAGTAGTGTCGAAAAATGCACTAGAAGCGACCTAGTTCGGAACTAGAGATTTTCCCTACAGGGTATGTACATATGAATGTAAGTATGTTTGTATGTGTACTCATTTATTGTATGAACAAATGTTGCGGCATAAATTTCATATTCGCTGAAGCCAAGCGCAACATGCATAGAGTCATTTTGTTTGCACAATAAACTTTACTTTAGCTCTATAATGGAAATATGAGAGCTCGCACATTCATTGCATACAAATATTCTTTAAGAGCAGATACATACATACCTATGAGTGAGTGTAGCATGCACTGTTCAAGGCATATTTATACCCAGCTGAGGAACATGTTATTGTAAAGAGCTTGCACAGACTTTTGGTCATTTTGAAAAAAATGAGGTTGCCTTAAAGCATAGTTGCCCAAGCCCTATACTCGCATACACATTTTGTTTTTGTAGTGCTCGTAGGTATTGAGCTTCGCTCGCCTATACACTTTCATAAGAAATTTGTGTATATGGCGAGCATAGGCGAGTATAGGAAAACAAATTTCTATTGAAATACAAAAACAATTTTTATTTTGATTCGAATAGGCCCAACCCAGCAATGAAAAGAATGAATTGTGGAATACATATGTGTACACATATGTATATTAATTTGATTCGTTCATATTTTCGATAATGCTATCTATGTCTATTTCAAAATTTGTGGTTGATAGCTGCAAAACTGATTCGAGGCGATTATCTGAGATCCGGTTTTTGTGTTTTGATTGCAGTTGCAATTTTTAATTTTGAAAAAAAAACACGTACACATTTATAGGGGCGTCAGAATGAACACTTTTCCGCCAATCCAGCAATCGGTTTAACTGACAACAGAGTAAAATTACATGTATTTGAATGACGATCGACACATTCAGTACTTCAACTTTGCCGTAACAAATATATGAAATTGAAGTATGTGTGTGTCAGTTAAACGGAGCTGGATTGCAGGAAACGTATTCATTCTGACGGGGCCATTACACGTACTACAAAACATTGAAGAAAGTTTTAAAATAAGCGCTCGGAGGCAGGGATATTTAATTTTGTTAATTGATTTCTAAAACTCGATGCCTTACCAATTAGAAAATTACTTAGAGTCTTGTTGAAATGGCGTTTACATTAAATTTCGTACATATCTTCGACACATCATGCATAGTCCTTCGCCCTTAAAATATTTTGTAAATAATAAATCACTTTCCTACATTTCACAAGACATTTTAGAATTCCAGGTTTTTTCTATGACATTAGAGAATTAAATTTTTTTATAGCAGATCATTACATATAACACCCTGCTTATTTGAAAGTTTTGTTTTGCAATTGAGTGACACAATTGTGCGGGACAAATTGTACGAATTTTTACAGTTTTCGATTTGAATTAAAGGCACACCAAAATTCTAACCAACAAAATATATGGTGCATTATTACTGTCTGATAAAATTCTTTATTAAAAGCAGAAACTTGCTTTTGAAATATTCCTGCATGGCTGAAAAATCTTAAAAACCTGTGTGTATGTACGGGACAGGGCTGGTCCACCACGATCCTTGGTTTATGCGAACCAGGTGCAATTTTAGGCAAATTAATTGTATTAGAAAAAAATAAAAAAGTAAATGTGGTAGCGCTTATATAAAGGTTTATTCGCACTACAAAAATATTAGAAATAAGGTTATTCCAAAAGAATTAGAAATGCTGTAATGTAATTTTTTACATGGTTTGTACGGGACAAATGGTATAAATCTTTACAATTTACAAACAAAGTTTCTAGAACATAAATATTGTGTGACTAATTTCTAAACAAAAGCAGAAGCGTACATTTGAAAAACTGGTATATGTGTGAGAAATCGAAATGTTTGTACGGGACATATTTACCATTTTCCATGGAATGCTCCATAAACATATATTCCAATGCATATTCGATATCTTTGCTTGCAGTGCAACAAATATAAATACAGTATTGGATTTTTAGTTAATTTCGAGACAATATGCTTAAATACAATTGTATTCTAATTTTTTTACTGGGTTATCTAGATGTCAATGAAGTTGTAGAAAACTGCAAAAACAAACATATAGAAAAATATTTTTTTTTTTTTCTAAATTATGACATTGCTCGCCCGTAAGAAATGTTTGGGCATCATTGCCTTAAACTTAGGCTTAAAGCCTACAAGACTTTGTATTTTTTGTATTTTAGAAAACGATAGCGTGTACTACGTGCCAGGGTTGCGTGATTTTGATTTGACTGAATCACTAATCAAAAATATTTTCTGATTCTTGATTTAAAATATTTTCAAATCAAAGATAATTTTTATTTGTGATTCCTTTCAAAAAAGAATCAGAAATACCCTTTGATTCGTGATTCAAACTATTTTCAAATCAAAGATAAATTTTATTTGTGATTCGTTTCACAAAAGAATCAGAAATACCCTTTGATTCGTGATTCAAACTATTTTCAAATCAAAGATAAAATTGATTTGTGATTCATTTCTCAAAAGAATCAAAAATCTTTTTTGATTCTTGATTCAAACTTGATTTCGAATCAAGATTCTTAATAAATTTTTGATTCGAATCAAATTTTTGATTCGAATAAATTTTTTGATTCGAATAAAATTTTTGATTCGAATAAAATTTGATTCGAATCAAAAAATTATTTTGAATCAAAACTTTATTTCATATAAAAAATACTTTAGTACGTGATCCCACCACCCCCGCGAGTTGAAATGCAAAAAATCTAAAATTTCAACAAACGTCTGCGTTGTATGGGAGGAAATGCAAGCAGATTTTCGCAGTTGCTTCCCTGCAAAAATTCCGAGTACTCCATTCACTAATCCATGGAGTGCTCGCTATGGACCAACCGATTACTCCATAACTTGCCACATTTCATACAAAAAATATGGTCCATTTAACATTGCATGTCATTGCAATGGAGTATATACTCCAGTCCCGCATAACAATCAAATTAATCCATGGAGTACCTACATTGGATTAATTGATGGAGTACCTAACAGTTAGCCGAACAATAAAAACCAAATGTTTATCGCGACGACGACGAATGACGTGTATACATTCAAACATATGTATATATGTAGTAATGTATGTATACACATATCGTCGTCGTCGCGATAAACATTCGGTTTTTGTTATGCTCGGCTAACTACGAGCCGATGCCGATACATGAATCGGTCATTTGGGCTATGTTAGTGGTCACTTTGAAAGTACTCCAACCTACCACAAATGGAGTATATAATCCAATGATTTTTGCAGGGTTTAGCCAAGCACTTGCGCATACATATGTATATATATACTTACATACATATATATATAACGAAAAATGAATGAAAGGATGAATGAATTATGGTTGGGTGTATGCATACAAAAGAATCCCTGCAAAAAAGCCGAGTATTCCATGCACGCGTGTATAGAGTACTCGCTATGGACCAACCGAGTACTCCTCCACCTGCCACATTTCATATAAAAAATATGGTCCATTTAACATGGCATTATTTATTATCTAGGCCTTATTTCGCATGGCGGATAAGCATTAGGAATAAGGTGTGCTCTCAGAGAGGGAGTACTCCTTATGGCGTGATGATATCAAAACAGGAAAATCAGTCTTATTTTAAGCCTTACGCCATCAAAACAGGAAAATCAGCCTTATTTTAAGCCTTACGCCATACAAATTTGCTACCTTTATAATTTTCAGGCCTGATTTCGGAAGCCTTAAAATCTGCGGTTTTAATTCTTAAAAAGGCTTAGATTTTTTGGTGGGAATATACATACATATGTACGCGCAAATGGCTGGCTAAGGCAACTGCGAAAATCTGCTTGTATGTATGCATATCCTTCCCTACAACGTAGCTGAAAAATGTTCGTGATAAATTGTTTTCGCGAATGCTTTGTTAGTTTTCGCGATCAGTTTGTCTCACATGTGAGTGGCGCCATGCTGCACGAAACAGAAACAATTGCCGCACTCTACTGGATTCCGCCAGAATCGTCTAGACGGTTATGTGCCAATTAAGGAAGGAAGGAAGGAAGAAAGGAGAAATATTGTTTTGTTATTTTTCGCGCACAAGTGGAATAACTGGATTTTTTTGTTTGATCGCTTCTTGCGAGAGAGGAGCATATTTTTTTGCATTTCTCTCTCGTGATAAAAGAACGAAGAAATATTCGTGAAAATTCTCACAAATGAATGAAAATGAGTAATCTTAAATGAGAATATGATTCCGCGAAATGCCGCCAAAATTGTTTTTTTTTTTATTGTAACATTGTTATTTGACACCCAACTATGAGAAAACATCTTCAGAGTTCAAAAGGACATTCGAAGGAAATATAGAGCTTCAAAATACCAAAATAATGACGTATCAATTTTAAAAATCGGATGTCAAATAACAAAGCTACAATAAAAAAAAAATTTGGCGACATTTCGCGGAATCAAAAAAAAAATTTTTTGTTCCTTAACCCTCTCAACATTAGCTTAAAATTTAGGGGCGGACTTTTATAACTTTGTTTTTCGCATGGGGACCAACACTTACCTCCTGACTTCATTTCCATATAAAATACAGATGTAATCTAACACATACATACATACTTATGTATGATGTATGTACATATGTACTTACCCCTTAATATGTAAATGTATATACATACATATGTAAATTTCTCTTATACATATCCACACATATGTACTTACTTATGTACTTATAATTTATATATTTTACATACATTGAATGAACCCAATAAAAGAACAAAATAACAGAATTTAAAAATAAATAATAATAATGCATTTACCCAAAATGATCTCGTACTAAAAGTATCTTTTATTTGAAATATATTTAGGATTCACTATAGGTACATAGGTACATACATATGTATATTTTAAACCCGTTCAAATTAAACGAAAGTGGTTTGTTGTATTGCTTTACGAACAGCAATTCAATCAGGGAATTTATTGGTAAAATTGATTCTTATTTACCTATACACAAAATTTCTTATGTACACACTACTTATTTACTATAATACATGTATATCTGCTCTAATTCTTACTTCTATGTAGATATGTACATATATATGTTCGGCTAACTACGAACCGATGCAGATACACGAATCGGTCGCTTGGGCTATGTTAGTGGTCACTTTGAAAGTACTCCAACTTACCACAAATGGAGCATATAATCCAATGAATTTTGCAGGGCATATGTACATATAATACATATCTATGTATGCATACCCTGCAAAACTTCCGAGTACTACATTCGCTAATCCATGGAGTGCTCGCTATGGACCAACCGATTACTCCATAACTTGCCACATTTCATACAAAAAATATGGTCCATTTAACATTGCATGTCATTGCAATGGAGTATATACTCCAGTCCCGCATAACAATCACATTAACCCATGGAGTACCTACATTGGATTAATTGATGGAGTACCTAACAGTTAGCCGAACATAACAACAAAAATCAAATGTTTATCGCGACGACGACGAATGACGTGTATACATTCAAACATATGTATGTATGTAGCTATGTATGGATACACATATCGTCTTCGTCGCGATAAAAATTTGGTTTTTGTTATGTTCGGCTAACTACGAACCGATGCAGATACATGAATCGGTCGTTTGGGCTATGTTAGTGGTCACTTTGAAAGTACTCCAACTTACCACAAATGGAGCATATAATTCAATGATTTTTGCAGGGTATGCACCCAAGTGCCTATGCACATACATACATATGTATGTATGTATGTATGTATGTACGTACGGCGTAGCACAAACGTAAATACGACAATCAGAAATATGTATATATGTACATACATATGTACACATTTGGCGTCAGCATACAATTTGGCTGTTGTTGCACTTTTGGTGCATTTTATACATTTTTGTGTTTTAAGTTACCGAGAATGTACTTGAATATTTCTGATATGCTACAGTATTTTTGATTCTAAATAAATTTTTGATTCGAATCAAATTACTGATTCGAATAAAATTTTTGATTCGAATCAAATTTTTGATTCGAATAAAATTTTTGATTCGAATAAAATTTTTGATTCGAATAAAATTTTTGATTCGAATCAAAAATTTGATTCGAATCAAAGATATTTTTTGAATCAAGAATCAAAAAAGATTTTTGATTCTTTTGAGAAATGAATCACAAATCAAATTTATCTTTGATTTGAAAATGGTTTGAATCACGAATCAAAGGGTATTTTTGATTCTTTTGAGAAAAGAATCACAAATCAAATTTATCTTTGATTTGAAAACAGTTTGAATCACCAATCAGAGGGTATTTTTGATTCTTTTGAGAAATGAATCACAAATAAAAATTATCTTTGATTTGAAAATAGTTTGAATCACGAATCAAGTTGATTCTTTATTTGAAAGTTGATTTTAAATCAAAATTGATTCGAATCACGCAACGCTGCTACGTGCTCTGTAGATGTTGATGGATATATAATTCTGGCTTGAAGGGCAAAAACATGCCGATATGTATAGGTGACTTTTGAATAATCATTGAAAGCATATTGAAAGTTCATTGAACAGCTGGGTATTAGATGCTCAAATCCAGTCAAAGTCAAATTTTTATTGCATACTTCTTCATAATTTATGAAACTGGACAGAGTCTGAACACAACACATTAATTTAATATTGGCTGCCAGCAGATAGATATGACACATGGAAAAAGTATTAGTACCTATGTATGTGTGTCGCGACTAATAACAATATTACTTGAACTATTTATAACAATATTGTTTTATGTATATGCTCACGTATTATGTATAGTTACATTCAGTATTAATGATACATGACGGAAATATTTTTTTAGGTCATCATGGGCGATATACTCGTATGTATTCACGCGAAGATTCATTTTATGATTTAATGCATCTAATAATGTCAGTATTTTCCATAATAAATTTTACACAATAAGCTGTGTTTTCCCTTGTATAAATATATATATTATACATACAAATGTACATATGTATGTATATATAAGAGTTGGCTGCTACCCTGCAAAAATCATTGGATTATATGCTCCATTTGTGGTAGGTTGGAGTACTTTCAAAGTGACCACTAACATAGCCCAAACGACCGATTCGTGTATCTGCATCGGTTCGTAGTTAGCCGAACATAAAAAAACCAAATTTTTATCGCGACGACGACGATATGTGTATACATATATAACTACATATATACATATGTTTGTATGTATACACGTCATTCGTCGTCGTCGCGATAAACATTTGTTTTTGTTGTTATGTTCGACTAACTGTTAGGTACTCCATCAATTAATCCAATGTAGCTACTCCATGGATTAATTTGTTTGTAATGCGGGGCTGGAGTATATACTCCATTGCAATGACATGCAATGTTAAATGGACCATATTTTTTGTATGAAATGTGGCAAGTTATGGAGTAATCGGTTGGTCCATAGCGAGCACTCCATGGATTAGCGACTGGAGTACTCGGAATTTTTGCAGGGTACTCCTTCCCTGCAAAAATCATTGGATTATATACTCCATTTGTGGTAGGTTGGAGTACTTTCAAAGTGACCACTAACATAGCCCAAATGACCGATTCATGTATCGGCATCGGCTCGTAGTTAGCCGAGCATAACAAAAACCGAATGTTTATCGCGACGACGACGATATGTGTATACATACATTACTACATATATACATATGTTTGAATGTATACACGTCATTCGTCGTCGTCGCGATAAACATTTGGTTTTTATTGTTCGGCTAACTGTTAGGTACTCCATCAATTAATCCAATGTAGGTACTCCATGGATTAATTTGATTGTTATGCGGGACTGGAGTATATACTCCATTGCAATGACATGCAATGTTAAATGGACCATATTTTTTGTATGAAATGTGGCAAGTTATGGAGTAATCGGTTGGTCCATAGCGAGCACTCCATGGATTAGTGAATGGAGTACTCGGAATTTTTGCAGGGTTTGGGCTTAAATGCTTATACATACATGTACAATTAAGTATATACATATATGTATGTACATATGTATATATATGTATTTATTCATTTTTTTCTGCATTCACCAGCTGCCTGTTTTTCTGCACTTGACCCACCTTTTTCTGCAGCAATTCAGCCACAGCAACAGCAATGTCAAATTCAACAACAACAATAACAATCACAACAACAAGAGAAAAAGTAATTTAATGTGTTTTATATCTTCACTTTTGCACTGTGTACTTAAATTTTATTGGTATAGTGGCATTTGCTTTCATTTGTTGGCATATGTGCAAATACTTTCACAAAAGTACTCCTTTATGGCCTTTGGAAGCAGGGGTAATCACATTTACTTTTAAAATACATGCATACATACATATATTTTTTTCAGGGAACAGTAGAGCACAACGGGACAATACAAAAAAGTGGAAGAATCTTTACACGATAAAATTAAAGAGTCTCTTTTATGAAAAATTGGATTTAGTTCTGTTTTCTTTAGTCAGTAAATAGGTGTGTCTGTTGGGCAGAATGCTTTAGTTTCATCTTCATAGAACTGCTTGTTGAAAGAGTTGCGTATATTCCTTAAACTCCAAGAGACTTTATTTTTAAAGCGAATCTATAGTTTTTTGTGAATCTTTTTGTATGAGATAGGAAAACGATTACCGTTTATTTTCGCAGGCACGCCAGAATGGCTTCACATATCGATGGTACGATGCACGCCAAAGCTAAGTAACGATAGAGAAACTTTACAGGAGAACGTCTTTTTGTAAATATCCACGAAAATAAGCTACGAATGCCAATAAAATTTTGTATAAGAATTTAATCTACTTTGATACATAATGCAGTAAAGTGCCATTAGATTGAATGATAAAAAATAAGCTTTTTTTAGTTTCAGAACTAGTACAGAGAGTAAATAAATAAAAATATAAATCATGAAATACTACTTTATAATAAACCTCATGCTCGTATAACAAACAGATTGAGTATCTAAACGCTTTGTAAAGTTGAACAGGAAACAAACACTTCGAACTAAAGAAACCAATGAAATTAATAAACTCTTCTATGAAGACAAACACAGATGATACGCAAGAAACACTATTAGGTAAATTAAAAATATGTATAGAGAAGTTTTAATTTATGTATATAAATGGTAAAAAGAAGGATCATTTTCAAATTGAGGAAATCTTGATAAATTCAATTTTAGTAGAGATCGACGATATGTAAATATTTTTGTACTATGAAGTCAAGGTTAAATATTTCTGCCTTACATAGCCTAATTTACGGAGGCTGATTCGCATATTTTCGCAATTATCTCTTGCTGTGTATAATATATTAAATTTTCCTGCAAATCACTTAAAGATAAGTTAATTAAATGTAGTAACAATATTTAAAAATTATAATATATCTTCCGGTATAGGAGAACCAGAATGCTCTCTTTTTTCTTTAGTCTATATTGTAGTCATCCGATATCGATGATTTTCGCTGATAGCACTTCTGTACAATAAATGCTCCAAATACAAAACTTCTTATGTCTAAAACGTAGACTTTTGCTGATTTAAAATTGTTTTTGCTTCCAATAGTACCCTATGGCGTATGAGTAACCTTGGGGTTTCTTAGAGTTGAATACAGTAAAAAACCAATTTCAAGCAACATAAAGGTACACCCGGATGACGCAATGAAAGTACCTTCAGAAGGTGAAAAAGTAAAATTTTCTCGAGTATTTGGAGAAAATTTTACCATTTTACTTACTGAAAGTACTTTCTTGCGTCGTCTGGCTGTACCTTCAGTTTACGTTTTGGGGTATAGCTCTTCAATGTTTGTAAGAATTCTTAAAATAATTGTGAGCCACATATTATATTATAACATTTTTTTTTATCTGTTCTCTTGTTTTATGTTCGTTTTTTTACTTTAGTTTCTTTTTTTCTTTAGAATTTACATCATAGTGGGTGTGTATTATTTGATTTATGTAAGTGTGTGGGTGTGCCTATAAAACTGAGAGCATAAATTCGCGTGCGCGTTGTAGGTGTCGTATCCCTGCAAAAAAATGTGCGATCAATCCCGAAAGAGATTTGTCCTCGATTGATCTCTTTCGAGAACAATCGGTCCACAATTAGTCCCCGATTGTTCCCGTACGGGTATAAATGTAGACTAATTGTTGACCAATTGTTCCCTAACGGGTATAAATGTATACTAATCGCTTTCATTCCGAACGGGAACAAATCCAGATTCCTTAAATGTAGACATTTTACAAAAATATGCAATGTATTTAAAAAATTATAGAACAACCGGTAAAACGAATTGAACGCCCTTTTTATATAAAAATTTTAACAAAATGTTGCCTAAAATATCCTATGAAGTTGAACAATTACCCCCTTATTATGGATTGTCATACGATAGCTATCGGCCGCTTGCAAGCGTATTGTATAAAATGAGTTTCCATATTATGAATTCCACACGCCCGCTAGGTGCACTATCGTGAATGACATTTATTTAGGGTTCAATTAGTTATGCGTTAACTTTATTTCCATTACAGTCTATCGGGTTTCACACGATAGGAATTATTTCGTAATACGAAGTACACGACTGCAAGCGTTTAGCGTGTATCGTATTAATTCGTAATAGGCCCCTTAGTCTCTTCATAGGACATGCTCGAACAAATGCCATCAATTCACTCCATATAAAGGGATGTAAAATTATATTAGTCGCATGCTCCATTGCGATTGATCCCGGACACGTCCCGGATTAATCGCATTTTTTGCAGGGATATCATAGGCTATATTCCTATAGGAATATACTCAGAAAAAAAAATCATCAACACGATTCATGTAAAATTAACACGATCGATCTTTACACATAGAACAGCAACAATTTTTTTCAAATTAAACGATGTTTGAAACATGATTTTGGCTTTGTAACTGTCATCTGAAAATTTGGTAAATTCAACCAAATTTTATTGTTGAACACATGAAGAAATTTTAAAATATACAAGATGATTCAAATATAAAATTTTATTCCTAAATGTCATTTGGATTTTGGTTTATTTAACATGATGATAGTGTCACATGAAAACAACAAGAACCACAATTAACAATAAAATTTGGTTGATATAACACGAAACAATGTTCAAACATAAACGTCATTTGTGATTTTGGTTAATTCAACACGATCATAGTGTCAATGTAATCTAAAAAAAAATTGTTAAAAAAGAACGTCAAAACTATTTTGAAACATACATAATTTTTTTGATCATTTGAAGTCTGATTTTCGTGCAAAACGCAAATTATAATTTAAAAAAAAGGAAAATTTTGTGCCGTGGTAGTGATGCGAGTTTAGCATCATTGTCAGTTCGCGATAGTGGGTTTTCGATTTATATTTTCAGTTTGCAGGTGAGTTAAAAGAGGATTACATTTTTGTTTCTAAAAGTATTTAATGTTCAATATTTTATTTTTCCTCTTCAAAGGTTGCAATATCACGAGGAGGTTTTTTAGCGAATGGGGGTTTGCGTGCAGCATGTGGTTTTTACATTAACGGCCAAACATTACTCGGTGCAAGTGATAGTACTATCGCCCATGTACAAACTATCGCCGGTACATTTGTGTTCGTATGAGAAGGACGCCTTCAATTTGGTCAGTTGTGCGGGTGATGTACGAATGTGCTTAATTGAATGATTATATATTTTATGTTTTATATGTTTTTTTATTTAAAAAAATAAATTGTACAATCAACAAGACTTTCTAGTTAATTTAACAATAAACTTAATTTAAAATCAAAAAGATGTTATTGTTAATTCAACAGGACCATTTCGTGTTAATTTAACCAGCTTTTATTGTAACAATTACTAGTTAAAATTGTAAAATCAACAGGAAGACTCAATACTTTTTAGTGTTAATTCTACAGTTGTCATCCTGTTAAACTAACACTTGACAGTAGTGTTAAATTTACACGATTACATGATGGCATACATTAAGCATCGTGTTGAAAAAAATTAACCACAAAATTTGTTGATTTTTGGTTGATTTCACACTATTTTTTTTCTGGGTGTATATATGGATATATTTGTAGATATACATACATGTCTGTTGCATTGCTGTAAAAGCTAATGGTTTTGTGATAATATTTAGAGCAGTGGAGTGTTATATGTGCGCTCCCATTCACAGCACAACGCTCGATTATTTTCATTGTTTTTATTTCCAATTTCGAATTACATTTATTTTTTTTTTACTTTTATTTCTATTTCTATTTTTATTTTTTGTTATATTTTTTATTAAAGTTACATATTTAAATCCTATACATAAGTAGTTCCCCTTCAAAAGTGGCTAGGTGAAATTTTATCGATGTTGAGTTTTTGATGAATTGTATTTAAAGATGTATAAGGTCCACTAAGAATTTATTGCAAAATCCTTTCGTTTTCTAAAAAAATAGCATTGAATACGAATACACTTCCAAACGTTTCTATGACTTCGAAATTCTCTATTTTTTTCTAATTTCTGGCTTAATATGAAAAATTAACATAGCCACTTTTGAAAGTGGACTACTCATACATATGTATTTTTAAGTTTGAATACAAAAAACTTTCTTGGGCCTCGCTGAAAAGTTAATAAGCGTGAAAGGCACAAGTTGTGTGACTTTAAAAAATTTTTTCGCTTTTGTAATTATTTTTTCTCAGCCGTTTTTCAGGATTTTTTTTTTTTTTTTTTCTATTATCTTTTAATTTTATATGTATTACCATTTTAATCTTTTACACCCTTTGCTGAATTTTTGATGTGTAAACATCTTTGCTGTAGCTACGAGTGATTTCGAAAAACAAGTAAAGTTTACGCGTAACAGAGATGTTAAGGATTGCAATCATCGTGACTTTCAGCCCTTGAAGTCCCATTCTTTTTCTTGAAGTCTTGAATGCAGCCTTTCAGTCCTTTTTTTGACTGATGATTTAAAATTTGTAGTCCCCAGTATTTTTGGCAAGTATGACTGACCATTCATTTTTTTCATTCATTGATGACTGGCGATATTTTTTAAGCAGTCATTTAGTACTAGTACCAAAAATATGCTCTCTATGTATTTTAGCTGTAATAGTATTTATTTTGCATATACCTAAAATGGTCAGTTTATAAAATCTTTGAAATACATATCGCTAGCTTGGAGTGCAAACTGTGTAAGTCCATTTTTATGAAAAAGGCACCGCGCTAAACAAGTCTGTGACTCTTGAAATATTTCTACTCGTTGTTATTCAGTGATACAAAAATTGTGTAAGCCCAAAAATCGAAGAAAATTGTGTAAGTCCCAAATATTTTCATGAGCAGAAATTTTTTTCATCTCGAAATTTTTTTATTTTTTTGTTTTTTATCTCTCCTACAAATTTTGAAAAAAGGGACTTACATAATTTGCACTCTAAGTTAGCGATATGTACACTAGAGCGTATCAAGAAAAAAAGTTCGCCGTACGCCCCCATATGATCTCTTTTTCGAAAACATAGATGTCGCTAAAATTCAATTTTTCATATCTTCGGTTTTATGGAGGGTTCCTACTTTATAATTGTATTAACACTATGTGAGCCATTGGGGTCACTTCCACCCAGTACTTAGTTTATACCACCTTAATCCAACTGTTTTTTGCCTGTATGTTAAACGTCGTCAATAAGCATTCATTTTTTTCAAAAGAGGGATTTCGATCGATTCAGTAGAGCCGCAAATTAAACACATTTAACGTTCCGAGGAATATGCGTTTTTCTCTTCCTGTGTTTTTTAGCTTAAATTTATAGTCTTTTTCTGAAGAGACTCCTACTGAACATTTTCTAGAACATTTTAACCATCTAGCAACCCGAAGAAGTTGTTATTTTGACCCCTTTTTATACAGTCAGGAAATATAGTATAGAATTTTTAAGGACGCTGGAGGGGTCGCGTAAACGTAAATGACCTTTGTGTTAGTGCACTGCTGCGCCCGTGTGAATCGCTCGGCATTGTCAGTGGTAGGTAGGTAGCTAGGCATGTACTTAGAAATGCTTGCATGCATAGCCGTGCAAATGCAAATATCAACAACAACAGCAACTAAGTGAAGTGAAGTTGTTGTTGTTGTTGTTTTCTGCAACAATGCGACAAGTAGGCAAAATAAAAAGGACCAACCTGTTTGAACATGTATGTAAATGTATGGATATGCATACCTACATCTACCTATCTAATTTTCTGTGCAATATTGGTATCAAATGAAAGGTTTTGAGCAGGACTTCGATATGAAGCTCTTTTCATTGTGACCCCTAGGCCGGGTCTCCAGATATGGGTCAAAACGAGGACCCGGATGATCCTCGAATGTTTCTGAGCAATATTGGTATCAAATGAAAGGTTTTGAGCAGGACTTCGATATGAAGCTCTTTTCATTGTGACCCCTAGGCAGGGTCTCCAGATATGGGTCAAAACGAGGACCCGGATGATCCTTGAATGTTTTTGAGCAATATTGGTATCGAATGAAGGGTTTTGAGCAGGACTTCGATATGAAGCTCTTTTCATTGTGACCCCTAGGCCGGGTCTCCAGATATGGGTCAAAAGGAGGACCCGGATGATCCTTGAATGTTTCTGAGCAATATTGGTATCAAATGAAAGGTTTTGAGCAGGACTTCGATATGAAGCTCTTTTCATTGTGACCCCTAGGCCGGGTCTGAAGATATGGGTCAAAAGTAGGACCCGGATGATCCTTGTATGTTTCTAAGCAATATTGGTATCGAATGAAAGATTTTGAGCAGGCCTTCCTCAGGGAGCTCTATTCTTCATGGTTCCTAGGTCGGGTCCGGAGATATGAGTCAATACGAGGACCCGGATGATCTTGCATGTTTCTGAGCAATATTTGTATCAAATGAAAGGTTCTGAGCGGGGATTCTACACGGACCTCTACTCTTTATGATTCCTATGTCGGGTCCCGAGATATGGGGCTATACGAGGACCTGGATGTCCTTGAATGTTTCTGAGCAATATTGATATCAAACGAAAGGCTTTGAGCATGGATTCTACAGGGAGCCCTATTCTTTATGATTCCTAGATCGGGTTCCGAGATATGGGTCAAAGCGAGGACCCGGATGATCCTTGAATGTTTCTGAGCAATATTGGTATCAAAGGTGTTCAACAGGGCTTCTACATGGAGCTCTATTCTTTATGAGTCCTAGGTCGGGTCCCCAAATATGGGTTAAAATGTGACCCCGGATTAACCCGGAATGTTTCTGAGCACTATTGGTATCAAATGAAAGGTGTTGAGCAGGCCTTCTACACGGAGCTCTACTCTTTATGATTCCTAGGCCGGGTCTCCAGATATGGGTCAAACGTGGACTCGGATGATCTTGCATGTTTCTGAGCAATACAAAGCAAAACAACATACAAAATCAAAAGCCAAAAACCAAAAACCAAAACAAACAAAAACAACAAAATAGTAGCAGTCACAATGACAACAAAAAATTACAAAAACGATAGTCGCCTTTTAATCCATAGAAAACCAGGAAAAAAAGGAATAAGGAAAAGGGAATAAATATCCGATTTCGAAACTGTTTACATATCAATGTTCATGAATACCCGTTATTCACGCTTTAATTTTTTTTTGTGTTTTTGATACTCATATTTCCGTTTTTTTCTCACCATCCTACCGTCCGCTCTCTCTCTAAACTACATGCATACACACATCCTTACAACCAAGCAAATTTGTCATATTTTCGCTTTCATTGATTTTCATACTTTGTTCACACACACATTTTTTTAATTTTTTTCATTTTTCCTTTGTTGTTGTTCTTTTATTTTTCGTGTGAATTCATGACCCTTTTCGTATACATATGTATGTATGTATGTACATATATATTTTTGTGCTCATTTTTACGCACTGCGGTCCAATTAGTGCTGCTTTAAAAATCATAAATTATTCACCTGCACCATAAAATTAACATTTCTTTAATGTCTTCCCTCATCAGCATCAATTTCGTAAAGCACGTCCTGATTGGTAGAATGAATGAAATGATGATTGCACGAGGATATGGTGTGAAAAAAGAGAAAGTACTTCAAACAGGAAGAGTAAGTTTCGCACAATAAGAAAATAACAAAAATGCCTTTACTTGTAAGTTACCTAAAAGATACACACAAACACACGTACATACCTACCTACATACATAAAAGTTAGTGCTGCTGAATGAATATTTATGCAATGTGTGTATATATGTCTTTATAGTATATAATATTGAACTCCTACAAAAGTTGAATGAGCACAAGGACTCTTTGAAATTTGTGTAGCCTCTCGACTCTACGAACAATCATCCGACCAAACGGCCAACAGCCCGACGCACCGAGCAACCGACCGACCGCCTGCTGTGACAGCAAACAGCAATAATTCATGCAACTACCTACTAAGAGAGAAAAAATTGGTAAAGGATACAAACAAAAAAAAAAAAACCGAGATATGCAAAAAAGCTTAAAACATGAGAATTAAAAAAAATTTATTTAATAGAGGCGAAAGTGAAAATAAAAGGTTAATATTATTATATTTATTCCTTTTTTTAAATTAGTTTAGTGTGTTTGTTTACCGTGTCGTTTATGGGCAGCGTAACACACAAAATCACCGAAGGGATCAGTTAAAGATTTCCGTTGCTGCTTTGCCACTTTTATTACACATTCTGAAACATGTAGGTACCTACTTGTATTTTCCTGCAGATTTCTCATAATTTTCATTTCACATTTATTTTTTTTTCTATTTTCTTCCTCGAATTTTGCATTTCCCATTGCGCTTTACATATTAAGCAAAAAATGTGTAAATTTTTCGTTTTCGCTGTTGCACAATTTTACTTTCCTTCTGCTTTTACATCACTTTACATTCATTGCCATTTCAAATAAAAAATACTTTGCAATTAATATTTTCCTGGTTGTTTTATAACTTTTTCGTTTTTATTTCTTTTTTTATATCCAACAAAATTCACACACAACAGCAGAGCGCCGCGCAGCACAGCAATTTTGTTTTACCACCAGTCAGCGACAACGGCCAGCAGCAACGACTACAAAGACAGCGACCAACATGCAGGAACAGCAATGCCAAAACTCACCAAAGCTAAAGGCTTACACATCCTGTTAACCCAAAATATTTATGTGATATGCACTTGTGTAATATGAGAGTTGTGATATGAGAGCGCCTAATTGTATGCCTCAGGCGATGTTTCCATGTTGAATTTACAGCTGCGGCAGTGTATTGTTAGTGGGACAAATGGCTTTGTTTAGTTCATAAAAATTTAACTTACTTCGAAAGCGGTATAAAACGGAAAATTCTAAGAAGTAGAAGTTTTAAGCTTCAGTGAGCAAGTTGCTGCAGTTGGACCCTAGTTCCCAGAAGATAATCTTATGATGTAAAAGTTCATAGCTATTATCAAAATATCTATAATTTCTACTACAGCACTTAGTAGTTGCTGTAACTTTGGGTACCCTTTCCATTAAGGAAGCACGCCTCGAGAAAACCCACTTTTTCAGGGGTGAAGAGGGGCTTTCACAGATCTCAAAACTGAAATCAAAACTTGCCGGAGGCTTTAGTTTACGAGATATTTGAAAGAGAATCCTGCCAGCTGAGGGTTGTTTTTTTAAAACACTTTTTCCCATCTCTTTTCCTCAGTAAAATAAAGTAAGTTAAAACTCTGCTTAGAATGCTAATATCAATCGATTACTTTCTGATTTTTTTACCGTGAAACTTGTACCCTCTGTCCTCATGTGCAACGCAACGTAGTGTAAGCGCGCTCACTTTGGCTCCACTCTCAGCTAAACAAACACACATGCATAAATTAACTACTCATTTTGGGGCCATAAAAACCTGTGTGCGTGTGTCTATCACTCATTTCAGTAACGTTATTGTTGTTGTTGAATTCTCTGCATTTTACACACCCCTATTTATTTGTCTGACTCAATATTCAACACACTAACTTTTATCCTTTGTGTACTCACAGTAGTAAAAGTATATGAGAGTATGCAGCTTTTCGGCCCACACGTGTTTGCTGCGTATACTCTTTGTCTGCCTCTTTCTCTTGCCTTATGTGGCAGATGAAAAGGATAACACTATAAGGTTGTTCTCTGTGTCTAATATTTTTGCCGAGATATCATGATATCTTGAGAAATTTGCCACACAGAGAGAGCGCACCTTTAAGAAAATAAAATTCTAACTGACTTCATTGTGAACTAGCATGTTAGTCATATTCTTTCCACTCTTTATACAACTGTTGTCGCTTTGCTTTGCTTGCTTCAATTTCGAATTAATTAATTTTTTATCTGAATAAAATAAAATACTTAAAAAAAAGAACTAGAAACATAAATTGAAACTCACTTCTCATAGAAGACCATTGTGAATGTAATAACATGGTTGCATTTCCCGTGATATTTTTCTCATGATATCACATATCACGGGTTGGGGTATGAGAAATTTGCCGAAGCTCCAAATTTGACAAGACGTGTATTTTGTTGTTGTGCTCGGCAAATTTATCACACTTATGTCATCTCGGCAAATTTGCCAGACCAAAATCACAGAGACAGAACAACCTTTATATGTAAAACATCGCAAGGACCATGTGATATATGAAAAGCTGTAAAGTATAATACCATGTCTCCACATAACGTGTTTCGCTCTTTTTTTTCTGCATTTTCTCTCTCAATCTTGTTTCGACACGGAAACCAGTGCCGAAACTCGCCAATTTCCATACAAATTTCTGAGAGCGAGTGAAGATTGAAACACTGTTTCATTCTGAACCATCTTGCCAACCTCGATGATATCGATGTCTTCTCTAATTTTGTATCGAAAATCTATCGAAATCTCACACAGCCCAAAACAAAAACGCAAAATATAAGCAAACATACAAACATTTAAGAAGAGCAAGAAAGAGAAATGTTAAACTGAATCACGATCAGCCACGTGGAGACGGGTTATTTAGCGAGATGTTTTGCTAGATGTTTTGTTGGTGAAACAAGTTATGTGGGGACGGGCTTTAAAGTGAAATGAGTATGAGTATGAGAATTTGGTGCAGAAAACCCTTTTTCATAATAAACTGATTTATGGAGCTAAAAGAGCACGCGAAAACCATATTTTAAATGATTTTTCGGTACAAATAATAATAATAAAATGTAACCCTACAAGCTTAAAAGTATTTATTTTTAATTCGGCGATACTTAAGATGCCGATGTAGGTATATCTTTCTCCTAAAAAAACTTGTCGACTTAGATTCATGGAGGTCAGTACTAATCACTTCTTTCAAAACTGTTCTGCTACACCACTGCTGAGAGTAAAAATAAAAGTAAAGCCAGCTGTAAAGCCTGATTATTACAAAACTGGCGGCAAGTCACAAAGCGCTTTGATTAAAAAGTTAAATCTTTCTTAAACTCTTTTTATTGTAGCTCGTACGACCATCATCATCGTTACTCCCTCTCCATTCATGATATTTATATTACATTTAGATTAAATGGGCTCTTGCATTTATGCTCTTAGAGCGCAAATTATACTTTTATATTTTGTGTTATGTTTTCTTGATAAGAACAAAATTCATGGCACACGATCCATGATAACGACAAGTGAACGACGAGGCAACATACAATACAATAGTTAAGTAGATTATCGCTTGCAATTCAAGAATTCATTTAGTTCTTAGCAAATACTCAAGTGAAGTGGATTGATTTACTAAAATTTTACGCAAAATACTATTTAAGAAAGAAGTGATTATTTAAGAAAAAAAAAACTTGGCAGAATAGAAGTACTTTAAAACTAGATAACGAGAAAGTAAAAAAAACTTAAATTTATTGCTTAAAAGTTAAAAAAAATAGTAGCGACAGTTTGGTGCAAAGTATAAGCATATGTTTATTTTTTTTTTTTATTTAATGTGGTGATGTAAAAAAATGGAAAAGTAACGTATCACATTTCGAATATTGAGCGCTTACCCCCAAAAGAGTTTATGCATTATTAACTTTTTATTTTTGGTTTTTCATTTTTGTTTATTTTAGAATACTCAATCAAATCAAATCATTTATCAAAGCGCTAATATGTTTTCTAATTGCCTGCTGTCTGTTGCCGATGGTGGTTGTATCATTTGTATGTAAGTATGGTGATCATGTGTGTGATTAAATCAGGCATGATCATCATTTGAATATTAAATATATTTTTTTCGTAAGTTTCAACTAAGTTTACTACTTAATGCAAAAAGTGAAAAATTTGTTAGCAACATCAAGAACACAAATATCTACCATACTTTTGCATGGATATGAATGAAATTTTATGTTTTTGAATAAGGAATCATTTAAGGACAATCAATAATATTAAGTAGTGTGCACATACATATATGTGTGTATATTTATGTACATATTTTTACATATAGGTACATACATACATGCATACATACAGATGTACATGATCAAACGAGAAACGTATAAAAATTAATGTAGTGGAAATTTCTATTAAAATCCTAAGCTCAATTCGTTTTGGTGTTACTGCATATTTTTTTGGTTTACTTATGATTAATATGATAACGTATTGAAACCAAAACACGCATTAGTGTTGGCAATCCCGAAGTAGAAATAATAAAAGAGGGCTTCACAGATTTTTTGAAGTGAAGATATGTGTATGCACATATGTATGTATATTGTATATCTAGTAGTATGTAGGTATTTAGTACATAGTTCCTTCGCTGGAAAGGTGGTCAACAAACCCAATCCAATTCGCTAACTCCCAATCACAAGCTTAACTTAACCGGGACCTATCTTAACATCATCATATCTTTATATATCTTTATATATATTACGCTAAGCGATTTTTTTGTAAGCACCATAACTTTTACACCGTTATACCGATTTTCAAAAATGTGGTGTCAGATGAAAGAGCCTGACCTGTAGATGTGCAGGAAGGTTTAATTTTTTTGAAAAGGGTTGCCAGATGTTTGAAAATTTAATTTTACTGTATAGTTTGTTTGATTTCAAAATTTTTGGTGCCATATGAAAGGGCTTGACCTGATATTGAGTAATTTAATAAAAATTTTACAAAACGGGTTGCCACCTGTTAAAAAATTCAGTTTTATGCTATAGTTTGTTTGATTTTTAAATTTGAGGTGTCATATGTAAGGGATTGATCTGATAATGAGTAATTTAATAAAAGTTTTACAAAAAGGGTTTCCAGCTGTTCAAAAATCCATTTTTACGCTATAGTTTGTTTGATTTTTAAATTTGAGGTGTCATATGAAAGGGCTTGGCCTGATATTGAGTAATTTAATAAAAAAATTTACAAAAAGGGTCGCCACGTGTTCAAAAATTCAGTTTTACGCTATAGTTTGTTTGATTTTTAAATTTCAGGTGTCATATGAAAGGGCTTGGCATTAAAATGAGTAATTTATTAAAATTTTTACAAAAGGGTGCCACCTGTTCAAAAATCCATTTTTACGCTATAGTTTGTTTGATTTTTAAATTTGAGGTGTCATATGAAAGGGCTTTACGTTAAAATTAGTAATTTACTAAAGTTTGTACAAAAAGGGTTGCCACCTGTTCAAAAATTCAGTGTTACGCTGTAGTTTGTTTGATTTGAGGTGTCGTATGAAAGGGCTTTGTGTGAAAATAAGTAATTTATTAAAAAAATTTACAAAAAGGGTTGTCACCTGTTCATAATTTTTACGATATAGTTTGTTTGATTCTTAAATTTGAGATGTCATATGAAAGAAAACTAGAAAGAGAAAGAGGACTGCGACAAATGGCCTTTTGGAGGTCGCTTTAAGGTTAACATATTCTAGAAAATTATTCGGCATAAAACTTCACTATGGGGCTCCTCGCACAAAATCTTTGTATAAAAAATCTAGGTCCACAGAAAATAAAAATAACCAGTAACTATCTAGGTATATGCTTCATTTTATATTTTATTAATAAGATTCTATGGGCTTACAGCCCATTCATATTCTGCCAATTTTAAGGGGAAGTCAAATTTAAAATGGCAATCAAAAAAATTGTTAAATGTGGCAATATGTGGTCTTCCACCCTCAAATTGTCTCACAGTGTAATCGAAAGCCACAGCATCGCGTGGCAGGGTTTACTAGTTAAAATTTATTTTGCATGAAGACACAGAAAAAAAAATACGAGTAAAAAATTATTACATATTTAGATTATTCCATACATATTTACACGTGTCACCATATGTGTAATCTACTCCATTTATTCAAAACGACCAACGTCATCGGGCAAATATCAAAAAAGGGCCGCTTTCAGTGGACTTTGCTTGTACATATTACTCATTCGTCGCATTTTCTTTGTGATGATAAGCATTTGGACATACAAACTTACAATAGAAACAACAACAACACTATCAACAGCAAAAAAAAAACAAAATAAAAACAATTAAGAGCACGGCTGTCTTCGTACCGAAGACTTCATACCTTTCATAAATGGGTCTGATTTTGTTTAACCTACACATATTTTGACCTTGACAGTTCATAGTAACATCGTTTAGGTCCATATGGGTACAAATACCTCAAAGTTCCATGCCCTTATCTGTTGAAATGGAGAAGTTATACCCAAAAATGTCCATATCTGTACAATCGGTTGTATGGGAGCTATATGTTATAGAGGTCCGATTCGGCTGATTCGGCTGATTCCGACAAATGATCAGCTTCTCCTAAAAATACACTCACATATCGTATTTCGTGCAGATATTTCTAAAACGGGACCAGTTTGCATTCACACAGGCCGACAGACGGACAGACGGATATGGCTTAATTGACAAAGCTCATGATCCTGATAATATTGGTATATATTTTAGTGGGTCTGTCACGCTTCCTTCTGGTACTTTGAAGATTTTTATTTCGGCACAAAGTTATAATACCACTTCATTCTCATGAGAGGTATAAAGAGGGTAGAATAACAACAAAAATAAGCAAAACCAGGAGGCATGGAGCAATTATCTGCGCATAAATATGTATGCAAAATTATACATAGTGGTATGTATTAAAATGTATAAGTAACTTAATTACATTAAATGAGCGATGTTTTCATGTGCATTAGGGTAAACTTTAAATGATGTGCACAAAAGAGTATGCGAATATTTTATAATAAAAGTGAAATGGAGCAATCGATCGAACGAATTGTTAGTTATTCCCAGCCAATTTTGTTCTACGAATTCTATAGCATAGCACAATTTCGCCAAGTCGTATAACTCGGCATGATATGCTTTGTGATTGAGTGGCTGTTCACAGTCGGTTATAGCCTTTCTACCATGAGCCAGCCATATCACAACGTTGCTCCGTCACTGCTAGTCTAGAACTACCAAATACAACAAGAATTGCTTTGGAGCGTACGTTTATATTCAAAATAAAAAGAGATTATTGGGGTAAGTGGAAAAAAATTCAACAACTATTTACAGCGAAGGTTGAGTGTATAGCTATTTCACGAAAAACCATTTTCGATCATCAGCACTCTTTTCGGAAGTGGATGCGTTGGGTCATTGCGGCTGAAGATGGAATGGACTCGGGTTCAATCCCCGGTGCATCCACTTCCGAAAAGAGTGCTGATGATCGAAAATGGTTTTTCGTGAAATAGCTATACACTCAACCTTCGCTGTAAATAGTTGTTGAATTTTTTTCCACTTACCCCAACAATTAAAAATTGAATTAAAATAAAAATTTCGTGCTAAGCACTAAAAACTCTTTCAAGTAAAAAGAGATTAATTAACAAAAAAAAAGAAAATGTCAACACGCAAATCCAATGAAGAATCACTCTGCCCAATAAATGCTACATTGGACTAAGTAGGCAATTGAGAAGTAAAGTCCTCCCTCGACAAACGAAACTCACACTCAACAGGACACTAATCGTTCTAGTCCTCATGTACGGCACAGAAGCATGGAAAATGTCAAAATTTCTTCGGAAGATTTATGGACCTTTGCGCGTTGGCGAGGGCGAGTATCGACGGAGATTTAGTGATGAGCTGTATGCGCTTTACGCAGGCATCGACATTGTTCAGCGAATAAAGGGCCAGTGGCTGCGTTGGGCAGATCATGTCATGAGAATGTATGAAGGCGTTCCGGCCAGAAAGTACAGTAGAATCGCACAAAAGTTAACCAAATGGTCCCAAGGGCATTTAACTTTTCCGAAATATTAACTTTTCCAGGTGGTTTTTAAATTTGATAGAATACGGTAATAAACATAATTTTTGGGATATAACATATCAAATTTATTTGAATATCTCAGTTTTCATCATTACAAAGCAGAAACTTTGATTTAATTTACATACATAAAATTTGCTAGCCATCCATCACTTGCATAAAAATTTTTTTCAGGGTACATTTTGGCAAATTCAAGCTTAGCTCTTGATTTTAAAATTGGACCACTAATTGCACAATTGCGTTGCCTTTGGTTCAAAAACCGTTCATACAACCTTGCCCCGAGAACGGGATATTCCGACTTGTGCAAAGTTTTCTTGCTTGCTAATTTCTGTGTGCTTGCCACTGCCTCCAAAATTTCATATCGTTTTTTCTTTATTTTTGAGATATCCACTTTAGATACATTATAATCTAATGCCAAGCGGTTTCCGTGAATACCTTCATCAAGTTTTCTTAAAATATCAGCTTTTTGATGTAAATTCAATCTATGTTGCGATGGTTTATTCCGCTTTGTTGCCATTTTTAACACACAAAATATGTTTACACTACTCAATAGCTCAAACCACTAACTACATTTGTACCTCGCGATACCGACAATAATTTTTTACACAGAAATTCGGGGATTGCATGCAAATTCCGGGAATACATAGAAACAAGGGGAATGAGCTTGTTTTTGCTGAGAAATAAACGGTTGGATTTGAAAAAAAATCGATAAGCTCAGAAAAGTTAACCAAGAGTTAACTTTTTAGAGCCGTACGTGGACGCTCAAATTTGGTTAACTTACCCGAAGGTTTAACTTTCTCGCGAGTTAACTTTTGTGCGATTCTACTGTATTTCTATCGAAACCCGCTTAAAGCAGAAGAAAAGGGAGACCTCCACTGCGTTGGGATGATCAGGTGGACAGCGACACTGCCATCCGTCGTATTGCCAAGTGGCGGCATGCTGCACTAGACGGAAACGACTTTGTTGGTCTCGGCCAGAATTGTCTAGACAGTTACGCGCCAAATATGAAGAAGAATAAGCATAAAATAGAAATATATCTCCTAAACAACAAAACATATCACACATCACATATTACACTTCTCTACACGAAAAAAGGCTTAGCTTAGGCAATTGTAAGATTTGTACATATGTATGTGGGTGTAAAATTCATAGAGGTCCTGTGCCTTGACATACTAACTAGACTAACCAAAAAACAGTGTATGTATTAATTTTAAAAACCTGAAATCAAAAATCCATGGAACCTTAGCAGCTTGATTTATGCTATTTCTAATTTACGACCGATTATATGGCAATCTAAAAGCTGTACACACTTCAGTTTACAGATTCGAATTCGAATATATAACATTCACCCTAATATGCATAAGTAAGATTAGTGCATTAATTCCATGCATGATTGCTTTTATCGCCTAGATGGCAATGTACAACTAAAAAAAAAAATTAAGAATTATTGCTATAAACAAAGTAGATTTATTAGCATTGGTGTTATCATCGTGACATATCGGTAAATATGTATGTATAGCTACCTTTCTAAATATACACAGGACAGACGCAAAGTACCACAGGGATCAACCAACACATACACTCACACATAACACATAACAACTAACATTTTTTAGCATTAAATAATTTATTAAAGCGTAAAATTAAATTAGTCTTGAATTAATTTCTCTTGTTTGGTTATAACAACACATTTTTCACATTTTCACATTTTGCAGGTGTCCACTACAGTGATGAGTTGGTTAATTATGTTCTTAGCATCAAATACCCCAGACTCACCATCTCCAAATCGAAAAAAATTCGTACTTTTATCGATACACCACGCAATGCGGGAATATTTCACTTTCTTTTGCAAATTAAAGGTCAGTGTGACGTTGAAAAAATAAAACGCCACTACGTCGAACACTTGACCGATGCACGTGACAAGGCGGGCTTTTTGCGTTTTCCGAAATTGCGGCAAAAGCTAGTGACCTGTTGGGGTCATTATGCGTGGGTGAATGATAATAGGTGGGTAACGGTGACTCCAATTATCCTTGTAATTCCTTTGTTGTTTAAATATGATGCACCATTTTTCTATCCATTTTCCAGTACCTTTAATATAAACAATCACGTTGTGCTTAGCCCAAGCCACTATCGCGGCCGGCCGCTGACCGACACCAATATACAAGATTTCGTCAGTGAATTGGCTACTAAATATATTCCCTCCGATTTACCGCAATGGCAAGTGATTCTCATACCCACAATAAGCAGAATCTCAAGTGCAATAAATACACAAGCAGAGGCTACAACCGAAAATGCTGCAACATCGCACACACAAACCTTGGTTTGTATACATACTTAGCGAGCTTTTGCATAGAACGCCATTTTTGTAAACTTATGCTTCCTCTAACCCACAGCACGAGCACTATTATGTACTCATCAAGGTGCACCACCTCATCATAGCCGAAGAGGAAGATCTGCATATAAGTGAAATACTTATGCTACACGAGAATGGACGCAAAGCCGCAATTGATATGGATCAACTGGGTGGTAGAGCACACACGAAGGCGCAGCAACTGTCGTCGTTTGTGCGCGAACCCGTACACATACGTCGCCTACTCAATCACATTTCCGCGCGGATTGTGAACAGTTGGAATGCCTTCATCTATGAGTTTGAATCACTGGAGACGCCCGATGGTTATAGGCCAGTCCGCATTACAAATGTAACGCAACTGCTGTCGGTGCTGCTGATCGTCGCTGTGAATGTATGTGCCGACTATTGGCGCGCCATGCAGTTGCGCGAAAAGCTGCGACGGCGCAACAATGTGCCGCCGAAAGACCAATATGCTGGACGCTGGCGAATATTCAGTACGTTGCTGATGAAAGAGATCGATCGGCGTAATCTCTCATGGTACTTGGCTTGGCGCGCGATGCTACACTCCTGGCATCCAGCGCAAATAACCAAAACATGGGCCAAATTCTTGTGGCGTGTGAATATCAATAATACCATTTTGCTGCCGTATCGCATCTACTGCGAACTGATGGCCATACGAGAGCTGGTGTTCAAGGGCCAAACACACATGATGCACACACACACTGGCCGCATATCGGTTTACTTGCCGATGATTTTCTACGCGCAAATTGAACTTATTAAAATTTGCTATGAAATCTTCAAGGCGCCCGTGAATATATACGAAGAGCTCTTTGTGAATCCCTCAAAGGAGGCGAATGTGCTGCAAATGAAATCATATTCCGGCCGTAAGATAGTCTCCTTTTCCAAGTCCATAAATGCAGCTGAGCTGCGTCAACGTCACCGATTCGGCGCGGATCTGAGTGAGTCTGATTTTATACTCTCGTGCTTGGCTGGCGCTTTGCGTGATTACCTGGGCATGTACAGCAAGTTGGCGCCAGTGCCTAAGGTGCTCAACACCACCTGCCGCACCATCGCCAAAGGCTATTTCACCGAAAACACGGGCGATAAGTCGGAGTATATTGGCGGTGTGGTGTTTCTGCAATTGCCGCTGCAGCCGCCGGGACGCGAACATGCGCGCGCAATGCACGAGATCGTCGAGGATATACGCTGCAAGCAGATCATGATTTATTTGGCGTCGATGGGTCAGACACGTTTTGATTTGTTGACCGCGTTGGTGCCACGTGTGATGACCAAAGTTTGTTTGAATTTCTTTTCGCACAATTTCCCAGTGACCATAACGGAAATACATGGCGCCACATCGGATTTTCAAACCCTTTGGGGGCAAGCCGTGGAGGATGTCTTGCTGTTCCGGCCACCGCAATCGAAGACATGTAAGTGCTTGTGGGTGGGCAAGGCCATTGGATCTTGTAATAATGTCTTTACTTTTGTTCAATTTCTTTTTCAGGTTTGTCCTTGAATATTCATCGTTTTGGCGATCGTTATCGTTTAGCTATTATGGCGGATACACAACTTGGGCCGGACCATTCACAAATTTCTCGTTCATTCGAGAATTATATAGAAAGTGTAACACTTTGAAAGAAGCATATATGTATGTATGTATGTATGTAGATATGAATAGATCTCTGTGATTAGGTGTTTTATTTTTGAATATTAAAAAAATGGTTAATATAATCCTTAACACTGTCTCTAGTCTTTTCCCAGCGAAAATCATCATCGCTATTACCTGTCAAGCATGACAGAAGGCCTTGCCATGGAACATCTGACGAGTTCATCACTTCTCTCACACATTGCCAGTAATGTAGAGTGGAATGAGCTTCCATTACCCATTCCATGTAATGCAAAGTAGAATGGAGCGCGAAAAATGAACTGGAATAAATACCAGTGGAAATTTCCATCATGCCTTACATTATTCGCCTTCTTTCTCTGCTTCCCTGTAAGGTATTCTTTATTTGATTCACTAGAATCCTTGCGGTATGGCGTGATTTATTCGTTCGGTGGTAATGCAGTGGGCAGGTCCTTCCCTCCAATGACAAGCCCATGCTAATGTCAGGCATTATCTCAACGAATGTGGAAGCGATTGCCAGGGTTTTTCTGGATTACCCTCTTAATTCCACGGTCATCGAGTTTTTTGGTGGGTTGTGTTGATATATGTATGTATTGGTTAAGACTTCGTAGGCAAGTACTTGGCGTGATGATGAATTGAATTGTGTCAAGAAGAAGCAAAACGATTGAAAATTTTCGAAGCTCCCCCATTTTTATAACGAAGCTCGGCTTATGTGCTCCCAGTCAAGGAACACAATTTAATGCTAAGCAAGCTGTTTATTCTGGGATGTCAACGCAGTGGCCACCCTTATAGTCATACACTGTGCCCGGAAAGCAATTCACCATCAATATCTACATCGCATGTACTCCACTTTGTAGGACCAATCCCTGCCTCAAGATACGAATTATGTCTATGTCCTACATGCGTAGAGATGCCCATCGACACCCAGACTTTCTTCGCATGTGATCTAAAATTCACTCATTTAATATCTCTGCTCCTATGGACCAACCGCATAGAAAATGGCTCTCTCATAATATAATGTTGACGACAGTTTGGAGTTGAATGATGTCCACTGAAAAGGGGTTACCGCTACAACAACAACAAGAGCAACCAGATGAACCCGGTGGATAAAACTCGCAGCATGCCACAATGCTGTGCCCTGAACCTCTTCTTCATTGTCGGGGTCCTATAATAATAACCCCTAACAGGTACCTTATTGAGCCGAGTCGCCATTCCAGGCCCTTTAAGACCTAATTATCTTTATGAGCTCAAAAATAAATTAATTTCCCCTGAATATCACTTTGCGCTGCGCTTTTGACTGCATAATCAGAGAAAGATTTTGTCAGTTTTGAAAACGGTCCTCAAAGTCAAAATTAAACGGAACAAAAACAGAATTTTTTAAAGTTGAAAAACAATTTGTAATATCTGTAACAAAAATCTGCAATTTTTTAAACTTTTCACCCCCAATATTCGCCATATATACACACATATATTTTGTAAAACATTTTAAGCAAAAATTAATATCCCCTTGGAATGACCACATCGAATGAGGAAGAGTATCGTTCAAAATTGCGAAATCATTTCATGGGAAAAATGAAGAATCCGAAATTACAAGTAAGAACCAACAAAAATCATAATACAAGTACGAAATTGATCGAAATACGGAATTCTTTCTAACGCAGCAAAGTGCCGCGCAACACTACAAGGAGCACATTTCCCGTTCACAAAAGATGGCCGCACTTGAGGGCTATCATCAGCATCAGCATCAGGAGCACCAGCATCAGCATCAGCAGTACCAACAGCAGAAACAACGTCAATTTTCACTTTGCAGCGGCGGCGATGCAGATCGCGCGCTCTACGACACCTCATTGGCTGGTGGTTATAGCAGTCGGGCAGACAGTTATCGCACGGGTTATAATGAAACCAGCAATTTCAGTCGTCAGTTCTCGACCAAACACAACAAACAAACGCCATTAGCCTTGCCCATGGCGGCGGGTGCATCAAATGGTCATACAGATGATGCGAATGTCTTTCTCTATGAAACCGATTCGAATATGGGTGGCTGTGGCAGTGGTGGTGGCGGACCCGGCTCGGAGGATAGCACAAAATCACTGAAATCTTCAAAAACCGTTGTGAGCAAGAGGAGTTCACAGGACTTGCGCAAGATGGTCAGGTCCCAGTGCAAATTACATGAAGTGATCGATGAGACTCTGAAACAAATGTGCGCCACAGATCAAGATCCCATGTCTAATTGCGGCGGTGTAGGTGCAGCTGCGGATTGTCGACTGACAGCGAAAGAGGGGCAAGTGACTCAAGCGCAAGTGGGTTTGCAACAAAAGACCCCGCCTTCGGTTTCGTGTCGACGCTGTTGCGAGAGGGTTTGCCCACGTTCAATTCAAAAAGATGTAATGACGGAAATTTCCAAAGGTGACTTTCTCGAGTACCGCTCTGGCGAAACTCTCACCATTTCAGTGGATGATGTTGTCAATTCGAAAGTGATTAACCCGATGATACGTAAATTGCAACGCATGTATTTGAATAATTTGCGCGAAGAGATGTCGCTCATGGAGGATTTGGAGCGCTTGCCGCACAGGGTGAATGAGGTGTACAAGGCCACCATATTCAAGCAGAAGGAGTGAGTTCGAGGGAGGGTGTAATTGAGCAAATGAAATAGTGTGAGAGAGAGTATAGCTAGGAAGCAACAGCGTGGCGAGATGAGTAAGCAGCGTGCGGGCATTTGAGTTTTCAATGTCATTTGGTCAATGTACAATACATTTATCTCTTTTAAACTTTATAATTCATTTGGACTTTGTATGAAAATCTACCTGGAATTCTTTTAATTATGGAGTTTTAATAATTTTGAAGATATCGAAATGGATTTCCTAGGAGTTGTTCCAAGCTCTACTGAAATTTTCTACTCAAAGAGGTTATCATCCATCTTCGTCCCCTTAAGAGGGCTAAGTTATTGTCTTTGTAGGTGACTATAGAACTAATAGTCATTGGAATCATCTCACAAAAACCCTAAGGAGTTAGATGAGTTATTTTAAGGAAGCATGCGGGTACGTTCGCGACGGCAATCAGAACCGCAGTGTTGCAATTATCACGTTCTTCGCGTGTTTGGGGCAACACCTGCAAAAGTCAAACGTTCGTTTGACACATCAACCGTGCAGTTTGCTTGAATAATCGGCAACAGAAAATTTGTGTCTGCAATATATTTGCTTTAAAAAAATGGAAAGAGAAGGGTAAGCATGATTGCTATATTTTTAATGGAATATGCAATAATGTAATTTTAATAACAGAAACTAATTGCAAATACTTTTAATAATGCTGTTATAGCAATATATCAGCTGAGTATCAGCAGGCAAGTGCAAAATAAGCAACGGGGTTGCTGTACTGCTGCAATTATACATTTTCATGAACGTACCCGTACCAACCACTTCTTGCAGTGGAAAGTGCTCCCTAAGTTCTGCATACGTTTGATATGGCTTTGTTCAGAAACAATACGAGGCGATGGTGGTTATTCTCGAAGGACCAATTTTAATACTTGATGGAAAACCTCCTCTCAATTTGGGCACTATCACTACGGCTGCATTTCTCAGAACTTCTCACACATTCGTTTCCTGAAATAAATATTCAATATTTTTTTGGTCACAATTTTGTTTTTATTTTCAGCATTATGCATTCGCTTTTTGTGATTTTACACCGCAACAACGGTTTTGAAATGCAAATACTTAAGAGAGTGTAAAATTAGTAAAAAGTGCAAAAGCTTTAGATTTTACATTTATTAATTTCTGTTGTTGTAAATTTACTTTATTTTCAATATTCTGTATGCAATTTTAATTTCGTAAGCATTGCGCATTAATTTCTTAAGTTTAGTGAGAGTTTCTTGTTAAGTTAATTATTCTGTTATTTAATTCGAAAGCATTTATTTTTTTTATTTTTTATTTTTATTTCTAACTTCAAATATTAAATGAGGTGCTTTATCAACGTTTACGCGGCGTGCTAGCGGCAGCTCACAAGAAATCGAGTTGATTTTGAGAATTCGTTATTTCTAACAAAAAAATACAACTTTTACTGTTTTGGTGCTGTTTTAATTACAACCTACATAAATACATAATTAGTTTAAAATATGAATAATAATAAATTGGAATGCAAAAAGAGTATGATAAGTCGGACTTTGAGAGACAGTGTTTTGGAATATGAGAGCACCTGCATAAACGACGTGAATTGCTGAAATATGCAACACACTGTATGCTGCTTACTGGGAAAATAAATGATCAGCAGGTGGTACATGTGTCTGAATAAATATAATGGCATAGGTAAATATGTAGTTAAAACTAATGTGATTAAGAGATGACTGCAAACTTTAATATTAATTATAATTATAATAGAAATGAATATGTATTTATAAATATATTATGTACGTATATACTAAATAAATATATTTTACGTATAAAATTAATGACTCGAAGCGCGTATTTTCTTAACATTTAACATTTTAAATTTTTGGTAAATTAGATCGGAATGATGAAAAAAAAATACTGTTAAGAATCTATAATAATCTCATTAAAAATAATTTAAAAATTAATAGTTTCTACTCGGTGGCTTTTTCACTCACACAGCCAAGTAGCGGAGATAAATGCAATATTTTAAGTTTTCAAAGCTCAGGAACTAGCAAATCTTTTGGGAAAGCTTTCTAAAATAATTTCAAGCGAATTAACCTCTTTCGCTTTATGTATTCAACTAAATGTAAAAAAAGCTCAAAAATTTAAAATTAACAAATTATGCTTAATCAAATTCATTTCTAAATTAAGTAAAAAAAAAAGAGATTTCGGTTATATACTAAATATATGTAATAGATTAGAATAGAAGACTTCAAAATCAACTTTTTATAGTGAAAATCACACATTAAAGCAAAGCACTAAAATACTATGAAAATGTAAAAGCACGCACATTTTATAAAATGAGATCCTTTCTCCCCTGACATGTTCTTTTATCCTTTGACGACATAAATACAATAGCATATACTATTTTAACCATACATAAGGATGTATATATGCATGTATAACCAGAAATTAGCCTTCTTCTGTTAAACTCGTCACCGTTTCATCGCCAGCACCTGGGTGGGCTAGGCTGCCGTGCACATTATCGCCTTGCGTGCCACTCTCCACTTTCACCTGCTCCTCCTCCACAGCTTCGATCGGCTCACAATCTTCTTCGGCGATTTGTTGCTGTTGTATGCTGCTTTGCTGCTGGTGCTGCTGTTTATCTTCGTTGCTTCCATAACCAACCAATTGCTGCTGTTGGCCGCCGCCACCAGCGCCTCCTCCGCATTTCTGTCTATCCAAAGGCAATGTGGATGGACGTATTTTCGAAAATGGAAAATTACTTTGATTTTCAATTTGTGGTGTGTGTACGGCGACAATTTCCGTTTGTGTGGCCGCACAGTCGCGCTTCTCAGTGGACAGCGCATCGGCTACACCAGCCGAAAGCAATTTTTTGACATTCTCTTGTGGCAAATTGCAGAAGAGCGTTAGACAGTTGAGTATGTCGCGCATGGAGCCCTGTAATTGTTGCACCTGCAGGGAGAGAGTGATCGTTGTAGAGGTTTATTACACAAATGGATTGCATTATCATACCTGACTGGTCAGCATAGTGCACGTCTTAGCCAAATCGTGTACGGCTGCGGTTGAACTATTATCAACCGTTGGGACAGCACGTACACCATCGGCCGCTTCGGCCGCCATTGTAGTTGTAGTGGTGCTGCCATCACTTGCAGCTGCAGCATTGCTAGCCGTGCCAGTTGTTGTTGCAGTTGCGCCGCCTTGCATTGTGGACACTTTCTTCCACAACGCGTTGATGGCTTGCATTTGCAATTGCTGAATTTTACGTTCATTCTCCAATTGTGCCTTTGTTAGCTCCATGTCCTTGGTCAATTTGCTGGAAATGAGAAAGCTTTAGGCATCAAAAGGCGGTTGTGTGATAATAACAATGAGAAATAAACTACAAAATCCAGCACATACTCGATATACTCGTGCGTACGTATTTTCAGCAACTTTTCGGCAATGTCCTTAGTTTTTTTGCGTGTACGATAGCCGCGCCAAATCTTTTGTATAACCACCGCCGATGATTCGGTGTCTTGATTTTCGAGTGCCAACTGCGCATTTGTCTGAGCAGCAGCTGCGACCAAAGCCTCTTTTTGTTGTTGTGAACTGCAATGAACAGTTGGATAATTTTTTATATTTTTCACATTAAAAAACAAGCTGATTCCATTTCACTGACCGTTGTGCTGCCCTATTCCTAATCGTTTTCAATTTATCAATATTTATATGATCGCTATCATCATCCGAACTCATCCCGCCCGAGCCGGTGTCTGGCGCATTCACATGCATCGAATTGCTGGCCAAACGTGACGACTTCATTTGATTATCCGCTTGGCTTGTTTGAGCATGCGACGCCGCCGCCATCGCCGCTCGATTCAAATTCGATGCATTGTTGGTGTTGTGATGGTGCTGCAGAATGGCGATATTCGAATTACTGCTACTGCTGCCTCGCCGCGGACTCATATTTGGGCTGCAACGCTCGGGATTTCGTTTCAAGTGTGGACTACGCATTTTCGGCGAATTCAGTTTGTTATCTAAAATGATTTCGTTAGCAATTATTGACATATGTACATATTTACTAAAATAAAAACAAAAATTTATGGATGTATATTCATAGCAATTTTGGCTTTTGAATAAAATCACCTTTGTTTTTGTGTGTTTTTGAATTTTGCAATTGTGTGGTGATCGCATTGACGGTGACGCGTTGTGCCACAGCAGCGGGGCATACATCGGGACTCATGAGCGTTTCTGGTACTGGCACCATTTTGGAGGCAGCCGTTAGGGGACCGCCCACATTGGCTGGCACATTTGCATAATTTTGTTCTGTAAAAGAAAACGGTGAATTATTTTAGTTTAGCATAACAAATTTCAAACTACATATATAAAGCTCTTAGTACCATTATAAGGATTTGGTGTTATCGTGCGAGGCGTTGACTCTTGCGAATTATTTGTACGCGTATTAATCGTACTACAGCCGCCCGTTGATGAACTATCCAAACTTTGTGACATTAACAACGAGTCATGTTTGATATTCTCTATTAAGGACGTAGTCATTGGCGCATTTGTATGATTATTGGTGTTGTTTGCAGCCGTTTCACTTGAAGTATTGCCATGATAGCTATTCACCATGGAATCCGGTGAGCCTTGACGACCGCTTAAACGTGAAACTATAATGGAATGATATAATTACTTAGGCCATACGCAATATGAGTGGAAATTATAATACAATTTCATCACTTACATCGCGGCGACTGTATACGACTGCTTGTCTTTCGGCGACCGGACGATGGTGAATTATTACTCGATGCATTTGAATTCTCTGATATTTCCTCTTGTAGCTGTCGTTGATGTTGTTGTGCTTTGCTTAAGATTAAACGTAATTTACGCTCATTTTCATTTTCCAACGCTTTACCGATTAGCGGACAAACTGAACTTAAATACTTGGCTAAGGTGGCTTGTTCACCAATGCGAAATTGTCGCCCACGTCCTTGGCTATAAAGCCATTCCGCTTTCAGACTCTCAATGGGATCTACCACAAAGCCATCGATGACTTTCACGTTCATGCACCAATTCAGCACGAAGGGGCGATGATCAAAGCCACTGAAAAGAAATTGATGAATATTAAATTTTTTTTTCGATTATATAAAGATCAAAAAGAACGTACTCAACACTGCCAGTCATTAAAATACACGGATTCTCGCTCAGCGTGATACTATGCAAATTTGTCAAATTCGCTAGCGTACAAATCTCATTTAAATCGCTTATATTATTCTTGGCTAATGCTAATATTTCTAATGAAACAGGCAAATATTTATCACATTGACGTAGATGCGTTAAGCGATTGCCATGTAAATAGAGTTCCTGCAATTTGAGAGTAGAAATATAAACTTTAGTAAAATTAGATAATTTCTCATTACACAAACATCACCTTTAGGTTTTTCAAAAACGATATATCCGCTATACTGCCTATACTATTCTCACCCAGATTCAAATATTCCAATTTAATATTATTATTTAAATGCTCAATCGTTTTTATATTGTTTCCTTCTAAATTTAAATGCCGTAAATGTATGCAATCCTTGAGACCCTCAATCGAGAGTATGCCATTGAAGGAGAGGTTTAGCTCGCGCAGACAATGCAGACGGCAAACGCCATACATGCGGAGCAGTTGATTTTTGCTAAGTGAAAGCTGTAAGAAAGGATAATTGGAGTACGTAAGTATACCTATGCCGATATTTCTGGTTTACTTACAACTTCCATTTTCAAATACGAATCGATGTTGTCTATCTTTTGCAGCTCATTTTCATCCAATTTGAGTACGCGCACATTTTGGGCATCTTCTTGTTTTGGCACTTTCTTTAGTTGCTTACGCGATAAATCCAAAGTTATTTTGTCGTTCTCCTCTTCACCTGTAAGATTAAAAAAAAAAATTGACTAAACTGTATTGTTAACACTTTTGTACAATACTTAGTTAAAAAGCATTGTAGTATTATGCCTTTAGCCATTGTACTACAAAATAACCATGAAATACTTAATGAATGAGAAATAGCCGCAGACCTCTTCAACCGTTTTTTACATACGCTATCTACACATATACAGTACTTTTCTGCTCCTGCGCCAACGTCGCGCCCATGATGACGACATCGACAAAACAGCAGTGGTATGAGGGAACAAAAGTAAAATATGCTAAATTTAAGTTTTTTTAATAACGGTCTCTACTTACTACTATTTTTTATTTATGCAAGACTTATTTATCTTAATTAACGAATTACAAACATTTCTTTCTTAATTCACCGGTGTAATAACTATCATGCTTGACCACACACAGTTGGTCAGTCTACAAAAACAAAATGCTCAAGGATAACATGTTCAATCCTCTGCCCCCTTTAAATTTTTAACTTACTCATTTTAACAAAGTTTTCCTTTTTGCTGATGCGTTTTCAAATATTCACTATTTCACTTTTGTGAAAGAAGAAAAAATTCCAGCAGCTCCTTTATTCCAAATTGTAAATGCGAAAAATCAATTGGTATGTTTCGTTCTGTCGTGTTGAAAGTTGAATGCTTCACTCAATTCAAAAGCTTTTCATTCATAACGTTAACGGCGGTGACTGCGAAGACGACGTAGACCTCGACTGAGACGGCAACGGCGGCGTCAACTGGAGAAAAACGGTGTATAGAAAATATCAACACAAACAATCGCTTTTTTCAGTGAAAACTCTTCAAATCTTTTGGCCCATTGCACTACTTTAATAACTCGATTCGTTTTCAAAAATGTAAAGCATGATTTCACAAAAAATTTAATTTAAATATGCGAAAATTTTTTGTTTAGAATTTTTTTCAAAATATTAATTTTGGCAGCGGTAGCAGAATTCCGCTTAGCTGAATTGATTGTGCCGGGCAAGACCAATCTATATCCAGGTCGTCTTATGTGAAGCAAAATAGGTGATTACAGTTAGATAGCGTCTTTTAAGAATGTCAAAAGCAGAGAAAACGCGAGCGAACACACAACCGAACACAGACGCACAACCGAACACACAAGCTATTTCCACGAAAAACACGTGTAAGAATGCAAAATCAAAACAAAAGACAATAGTTTGACATAAGCTACAAACTCGCGTAAGAAGAGCTACTCTCCCTTGCATGGACCTTCTATAGTTAGGTTATGGTGCCGGGTTGCCGATTGCGATAACAGGGTTGCAGCTCTAATTGGAAAATGGAATGGTATTGAATTCTGCAGTTGCCAGAAGAAATCAATAGAATTGAAGCAAGGAGTGGTAAAGATTTATCTTACAAACAGAATATCTATAGAATGCCTATTTCAATTATATTCGCCCTGAAGTTCTGAGCAGTGCATTAAACTTAGAGCCTATACACACTTGCGACTCAATCGATTTAGTCGAATGTTGATTTGCATGGGAATGTATGGAAGCATTCACACTACATTCAATTAGTTGTACAACTGAAACAGTTGGATTTGCAGCCCAATTTCATTCCAACTGAAACAGTTGTACAACTGCTTGATCAGCAAGGCGCCCTTCTACGTATTCACACTTGAGACAATTTAGTCGAACGACTACAACAACAACAGTGATATTCGTAGAGGAAAGAGTTGCCATGCTGACAGAACTACTTTTATTTCACTTTTGGTAAATTGTAGAGATTGAATATTTCAATTAATATTTTCAAAATGTTTAAAAACAAAAGGTTCGTTTCTTATTAACTACACCATTTCCAGATGGATTTTAGAAAGCGTTAACTGGATTTTAGAAAGGGGAAATTGGATTTTAGAAATGTCAATTGGATGTTAGAAAGCGTTAAAAGGATTTTAGAAAACAAAATTGGATTTTTGAAAGCGTGAATTGGATTTCAGAATGTGCGTTTATAATAAATTTTACACAGAATTTTTCGAATAGAAATTCTTTACTGCGTATGAAAGTATAAATTAATAATTATATAAATTTTCGAAAATCCAATTTACAGTTTCTAAAGTCCAATTTCCCTTTTCTAAAATCAAATCGACATTTCTAAAATCCAGTTGACGCTTTCTAAAATCCATCTGGAAATGGTGTAGTTATAGACAAGAATTATCTAACTAAGGATATTTACTTCCGTTTTCATATGTTTCTTGATATTGTTGTTCTCTTCAAATGTCATTAATCGCATTTTAAAATAGAAATAATGAAAATGAAATTTCATGAAAATTATTAATGGCTGATTTTTACTATTTTTCCGTTTCTTGTACTTCTGTTCGTTTCGCCTTTATGAGCGTAATTCCTTCCGTTTTTCTCTTTTCATTTACTTGACAGCTAGTTGCTAGTTTAATAAGAAACAAAGCCAAACAATGTATGCACTTTTTGTTTATTTTATTGTTTTTTATTTATTAATCAAGTTGACAGCTGACAAGAAGGTGCTTTCATGTAAGAATGCAGATAAACTTTAACAATTTAATACTTCATCACTTTATATGAAGACCACTAATGTAAAATTTGCTGAGTAAAATGTGAACATTGGCAACACTATGTCATTGTCAATCGCACGACTATTTAGTCTCAAGTGTGAATAGCTGCCACCGATTCGACTAAATAGTTGGAGTAGTGTGAATACAACAGTCCAATTCGACCAAATCGATTGAGTCGCAAGTGTGTATAGGCTCTTAGTTGACGACCCGTAGAGGAAAGATTTATGTACATATATTTAAATGCTTATCACATCTATTCCGGTTTACGATCCACTTTCATCGGAGGTGAATCGGATCAAAAGGCATTCTGCAATTCGATTGACGTCCGATGAACGTCAGATTTTTTCGAAGTTCGGAATTCGGCATTCTGGTTCACGATGGATCGGATTTTTGACAGTTTATCGGAGCGATTCTTTCCGTCAGCTTTTGTGTATCGGAGGCAATAGAAATTTTGATTATTTTTGGAAATATTACCAATTTAATGTAATTAAACTATGATTTTTAAATTTATGCAACATTATTATACAAAACGGGCTTGGTTTAGCTATGCTACTGGCCTTTTCTTTGCAAAATAAGTGAACAAAAGGAATCTGCTTTAGTACAATAGACTGAATAGAGGGAAATAAGTACAAGGGGTTTCAACGTATTGAACTTTTATTTAATAATAAAATTTATTATCCTTTTTAGCAATATTTATATATTATTGTTTAATAAAAGCTTCTGAAAATAATTTTAATTGTGTATTATTACTACGATCATGTAAGATGAGTGGGTAGCGCAACTCGGGCATAATTTCTGTGCCAATATGTACTCCTTTAAGCATTTTTGCCTGTGTCTTTTTAAAGATTTAAAATATCGCCTTGCAACATGATTTACAAAAATTTGCACGAGAAACTAACAAATCGAAGAAACGTGCTCACTTTCTATATCCGTTCATGCTCAACGCGTTCTGGCGAGTCACAAAATTCCTGCATATGTACATATTCATGACTTGATTGATCGCAACCTGGATCTCAAATTTGCTTTTATGTTTTGCGATCCATAAAAACTTGTTGATATGCGACCAGTGTGGAGCGTCATCCATGGATTGCATCAATATAACATATTACTATAAATACATAGTGTAAAACAAACCAACTGCAAGAGGTTTTCGCATGAAACTTTGTTGGAATAAGCTGTAAATGTTATTTTCACTAAAGTTGGCATTTTCATTGCCCTTGAGTTCATGGAGTCCAGTTTTTTTCATTATTTTTAAATTACTAATAGTTAAAGTGGGAATCGCAATAATGTACCACTGGTGTTAAGGGAAAATTTGTATATAATGAACCACGATCCTATCACAGATCATAAAAAAGTCGCTCCCGCGGACGATTATAGCGCAAGAAATATTCCTTGTTAAAGCAATGTGTGTATAGAAGACTTCTTTGTGTCACCGGCTTTTGGAAGCGCTTTAAAAAATCCTCAGCCGGCAGAATTCTCCTTTTGGAGAACTTTAATATTATAATTTAATAATAGTTGAAAGCGTTGAAGGTAGATGAATTATCATCCAAAGAATATTTCCTGAAAGTTTCACTGAAAAATTCGCAGTAGTTTGTAAATAAATAAAATTGGTTCATTCTATCCAAGCTTAGCCGGTGTTAATTTCCGAATTACAAGGTATTATCGCATGAAACTTGGTGACAGTATTCTATAAATGCCGTTTTCATATATATGTTGTCACTTTTTTTTTATAATAGAAAGCAATATTTTAAAAAATTGAATTAAAATTAATGTCCAAATTCCTTTGTTCTTCCATTTAGTTGTCCACTAAATAAGCTGTTGCAGCAATGGAATCCATTTTTTAACCATTTAATATATTCTTTCTGAAAATTTAATCTAAAATTTACTGAAAATATAAATTTGCTGTCAAAAATACACATGTGCTGTCAAATAATACATATTATTTCGCATAAACGCTACCTAACACTGATTCGAACATAGTTTAACACTTACCAACACTTATGTTCGAAACGTCGTAAACCAGAATACCAATTTTCGTTTTGTCGTAGCAGTCGACGTCGCCGCGAACGGAGTTCCGAGGGATAGTAGAATAGCTGTGCATATGTCCTGCTCCTAAGTTTCTGTATTTACCCACCTGGGTATTTTAGATCTTCGTATGTAAAAAACTTTACAACACTTGCAACTAACAGCTGATTCTGACATTCATTCATCCAGTGAAGCAGTCATTTGGCGGTATTCGCGAGTTCGTTAATTACATTTTCACAATTGTTTAAGGAAAAGTGATTGTAAACAGTTTTTGTGTATTAAAAAACAAACATAAAAGTGAATAAATAAAATACAAAAAATGCCACCAGCATTTGAAGCACGCACTTTTGTGAATGGCGCTATGTTGCGCAAATTTAATGGCAAATATGTGAGCATATTGTTGCGTATCGAAGATGAGGCTGGAATGAATCTCACGGGCATGACGACCGATAAGCAGAAGATACGTGTTAAACTGCAAGATTCGACTGGCGGACGCACCGGTAATTGGGTTGAAATCATTGGCAAGCCAATGGGCAGTGATACGATAGACGCCAAAGAGGTGGGTAAACAAACGCACAAACCTAAAATTAAACGAAAAATCAAATTATTCTGTTTTAGGCAATTCTGTTCACGGAAGACGATCCGCCACTAGATGAAGACGGTTATAATATGATGGTGGAGTTTTTGAATAACTGTAAAGAGCTGTATAGATGCGGTTGATTTAATAATAAATATAATTTTTAAAAAATTAATTCAAGAATCATAATTAAACATTCGTGGCAACATGTGAAAACACACGAACAGCCTGAAAGAAACCCGACACCGCACATAGCAATTCATTAAGATAAGTTCTATCTATATCTATCGCAGTAAGTTGCTGGTGTACAAACTTCCAAGGTTGAAATGAATTTCAAGACAATTGCTATCTTTATTTTATTTCATATTGTATGTATATTCAAAAATCAACAATTTAAGGAATACTTAAACCATTCAAATGTGGACTTATTGTAAGCCCTGTTGTAATTTTGAAGTCCTGCTAATATAAATTTGGACGTAAATTACTAATCATCATTATCACTATCAGCGTCCGAATCAGTTTCACTAGCTGCTGGCGCTGGTCTATTCGGATTTCCCATTAAGAAGTCATCAGCGTCACCATCGCTTCCTTCTTTCATATCCTCATTCCATTCACGTTTCTTTCCAAAACGTTTTGGCCATATACCAGCTTTAGTGTACTCCTTCACATGGTCCGGGGTAAAGATCTTACAAATTTCTGCTTTCACTTTGTCACCTTCTTCAATTGGCTCGACCAACACAAAATCACCACGTTTAACATAAACATTGCGACGGAATTTATTTGGCATGGAAACGAGAAAATTTTCCGCATCGTTTAGGGCCGATTCAACTTCATGTAGGTTATTGCCGCGGCTGCCGATTATACGAACGATTTGTTGCTTTTCGGTTGGTAATTCATAATCGTCTTCCATCATTTCTTTGAGGACATGCTTGCGACGTAGAACTCGAGACATTTTTGCGCACTGGCGTGAGATAAAGTTTCGGTAAGAAAAAATTTGCATTTTATGGTGTGGGCTGCTGAAGCCTATGACGGCTTGATTACTTACCTTTTCTGTATTCAGGATTTTAATTCAATTCTTGTTCTCAATTGTTGCTTTTCTATGTAATTTTCTTTACTCAAATTCATTTAAAAATTTAATTGTTTTGCAAATTTTGCCGCAAAATGCGAGCTTCCGTAGTTTTCCTAGTTCCCAAAAAACGCACGCAAATTCTTTTGTCAAAAATTGACAACCCACATGATGATCAGCTGTTGTAGACGACAGTGTTGCCGTGGCGTTGTTGTCATAAAGTGATATAGGGCCGTCACATAGCATACGTCAATCCGTCTACGTCGACGTATGTGACTGACAGCTCACGTACTTGACGGAGAGGGCGCCACATAGGAAACGTTGGCGGATATACACAAATCAGCTGTTTGATTAACCTTTAACTACAGGGGTGGTGGCAAAAATTTAACTATTTAGAATATTTTGTAATTTCTCTTTTAAGTTGCCCTCTTGAAATTCAGTTTTCAGTAACTTCACATCTCCTGATAATTCTTGACCATTTTGTTTTATGGAGGAATGTTATACAAATGAGAAAAAACTCGAAAAGCAAATTGCAAAAAAAGTGAAATTCAAGAGTAGCTAAAGGTTAACAATCAAAAGCAATCAGCTGACATAGCGACGGATTGGCGTATACCAAAAGTTGACTTTTGGGCAACTTCGGTACGTTGCGGCGACGGATCCGTCGTACGTGTGACGACGTTCGTTTAAATGCCGACATTTTACTGAGCTGTCAGTCACATACGTCGACGTAGACGGATTGACGTATGCTATGTGTCGGGGCTAATAGGGCCGTCATAGCCCCGACACATAGCATACGTCAATCCGTCTACGTCGACGTATGTGACTGACAGCTCAGTAAAATGTCGGCATTTAAACGTACGTCGTCACACGTACGACGGATCCGTCGCCGCAACGTACCGAAGTTGCCCAAAAGTCAACTTTTGGTATACGTCAATCCGTCGCCATGTCAGCTGATTGCTTTTGATTGTTAACCTTTAGCTACTCATGATCATCGTTTTTTGGTTGTTATAATGGTTATTAATGACCAAAAAAAATTTTTCTCATGATAATGGTTAAAAATTCCCAAAAGAAGATAAAGGTTATTTTTGCGTAACCTTTTCACCACCCAAAAAAAAATAACCGTTATTTTCGATCCCTGGTTTATTTTGTTTACGTTTTTGATGCTCCTCTTCATTTCACTTGGTAAGCACGGTGGATTACTAAACGTCAAAATTTCTTGCCTACTACTATTTTTTACTCAAGAAATAAATCCAAAAATTTCTTGAGCTGTTTCTTGAGAGGTCGATACCAGCCTATACGAAGATCTAAAATACCCAGGTGGGTAAATACAGAAACTTAGGAGCAGGACATATGCACAGTTATTGTACAATTCCTCGGAACTCCGATCGCGGCGACGTCGACTGCTACGACAAAACGAAAATTGGTATTCTGGTTTACGACGTTTCGAACATAAGTGTTGGTAAGTGTTAAACTATGTTCGAATCAGTGTTAGGTAGCGTTTATGCGAAATAATAAGTATTATTTGACAGCACATGTGTATTTTTGACAGCAAATTTATATTTTCAGTAAATTTTAGATTAAATTTTCAGAAAGAATATATTAAATGGTTAAAAAATGGATTCCATTGCTGCAACAGCTTATTTAGTGGACAACTAAATGGAAGAACAAAGGAATTTGGACATTAATTTTAATCCAATTTTTTAAAATATTGCTTTCTATTATAAAAAAAAAAAGTGACAACATATATATGAAAACGGCATTTATAGAATACTGTCACCAAGTTTCATGCGATAATACCTTGTAATTCGGAAATTAACACCGGCTAAGCTTGGATAGAATGAACCAATTTTATTTATTTACAAACTACTGCGAATTTTTCAGTGAAACTTTCAGGAAATATTCTTTGGATGATAATTCATCTACCTTCAACGCTTTCAACTATTATTAAATTATAATATTAAAGTTCTCCAAAAGGAGAATTCTGCCGGCTGAGGATTTTTTAAAGCGCTTCCAAAGGCCGGTGACACAAAGAAGTCTTCTATACACACATTGCTTTAACAAGGAATATTTCTTGCGCTATAATCGTCCGCGGGAGCGACTTTTTTATGATCTGTGATAGGATCGTGGTTCATTATATACAAATTTTCCCTTAACACCAGTGGTACATTATTGCGATTCCCACTTTAACTATTAGTAATTTAAAAATAATGAAAAAAACTGGACTCCATGAACTCAAGGGCAATGAAAATGCCAACTTTAGTGAAAATAACATTTACAGCTTATTCCAACAAAGTTTCATGCGAAAACCTCTTGCAGTTGGTTTGTTTTACACTATGTATTTATAGTAATATGTTATATTGATGCAATCCATGGATGACGCTCCACACTGGTCGCATATCAACAAGTTTTTATGGATCCCAAAACATAAAAGCAAATTTGAGATCCAGGTTGCGATCAATCAAGTCATGAATATGTACATATGCAGGAATTTTGTGACTCGCCAGAACGCGTTGAGCATGAACGGATATAGAAAGTGAGCACGTTTCTTCGATTTGTTAGTTTCTCGTGCAAATTTTTGTAAATCATGTTGCAAGGCGATATTTTAAATCTTTAAAAAGACACAGGCAAAAATGCTTAAAGGAGTACATATTGGCACAGAAATTATGCCCGAGTTGCGCTACCCACTCATCTTACATGATCGTAGTAATAATACACAATTAAAATTATTTTCAGAAGCTTTTATTAAACAATAATATATAAATATTGCTAAAAAGGATAATAAATTGTATTATTAAATAAAAGTTCAATACGTTGAAACCCCTTGTACTTATTTCCCTCTATTCAGTCTATTGTACTAAAGCAGATTCCTTTTGTTCACTTATTTTGCAAAGAAAAGGCCAGTAGCATAGCTAAACCAAGCCCGTTTTGTATAATAATGTTGCATAAATTTAAAAATCATAGTTTAATTACATTAAATTGGTAATATTTCCAAAAATAATCAAAATTTCTATTGCCTCCGATACACAAAAGCTGACGGAAAGAATCGCTCCGATAAACTGTCAAAAATCCGATCCATCGTGAACCAGAATGCCGATTTCCGAACTTCGAAAAAATCTGACGTTCATCGGACGTCAATCGAATTGCAGAATGCCATTTGATCCGATTCACCTCCGATGAAAGTGGATCGTAAACCGGAATAGATGTGATAAGCATTTAAATATATGTACATAAATCTTTCCTCTAAGGGTCGTCAACTAAGTTTAATGCACTGCTTAGAACTTCAGGGCGAATATAATTGAAATAGGCATTCTATAGATATTCTGTTTGTAAGGCACTCTGCACACGAGGCGTATCGTCATAGACGCGTACGAGACATTTAATGTAGCGTCGATTTCCCTACGCCTCAATATCTGCACACGAAGCGACATGAAACTTCGCTGCACAAAACAAACAAACAAATTAATAATATGGCATTTGCTTTAAATTTCGAAGCTTTAAATAGAAAAGATGAAAAATTTTACGGAATCTTCAATTTTCTTTGATTATACACTCATTTTTTCCGATTTTTTACACAAATTTTACTGCTTTCATAAATTCCACCAAGTGGAAAAATGTAAACAAACATCTTCTTCTTCCTGTTTTCTAAGCGTAGTACGCCTAGCTACCAGCACTGCTTTACGCCAAGCGACATGTAGCTAGCATACTTTGACGAATGCATGAAGCTGACGACTCGTGTGCAGCCCTCAATTGAAATATACGTGCGCGACATCAAAGCGTACAGCTTTCGTCTGTAGTATCTAATACGCGTCTAATAGCCCCGACACATAGCATACGTCAATCCGTCTACGTCGACGTATGTGACTGACAGCTCACGTACTTGACGGAGAGGTCGCCACATAGGAAACGTTGACGGATATACATAAATCAGCTGTTTGATTAACCTTTAACTACAGAGGTGGTGGCAAAAATTTAACTCTTTAGAATATTTTGTAATTTCTCTTTTAAGTTGCCCTCTTGAAATTCAGTTTTCAGTAACTTCACATCTCCTGATAATTCTTGACCATTTTGTTTTATGGAGGGATGTTATACAAATGAGAAAAAACTCGAAAAGCAAATTGCAAAAAAAGTGAAATTCAAGAGTAGCTAAAGGTTAACAATCAAAAGCAATCAGCTGACATAGCGACGGATTGACGTATACCAAAAGTTGACTTTTGGGCAACTTCGGTACGTTGCGGCGACGGATCCGTCGTACGTGTGACGACGTACGTTTAAATGCCGACATTTTACTGAGCTGTCAGTCACATACGTCGACGTAGACGGATTGACGTATGCTATGTGTCGGGGCTAATAGCCTTGTTAACCTTTAGCTACTCTTGAATTTAACTATTTTTGCAATTTGCTTTTCGAGTTTTTTCTCATTTGTATAACATTCCTCCATAAAACAAAATGGTCAAGAATTATCAGGAGATGTGAAGTTACTGAAAACTGAATTTCAAGAGGGCAACTTAAAAGAGAAATTACAAAATATTCTAAAGAGTTAAATTTTTGCCACCACCTCTGTAGTTAAAGGTTAATCAAACAGCTGATTTGTGTATATCCGCCAACGTTTCCTATGTGGCGACCTCTCCGTCAAGTACGTGAGCTGTCAGTCACATACGTCGACGTAGACGGATTGACGTATGCTATGTGACGGGCCTATGAAACAGCATCAAGGCAAATTTATTATGGTAATGGCACGGCGAATTCGGCAATATTCGCTTTAAATTTTCGTCCAGCAAAATGTCAAACTCAAAAAGGTTGTTCTCTCTCTGTGATTTTGGCCTGGCAAATTTGCCGAGATGACATAAATGTGATAAATTTGCCGAGCACAACAACAAAATGCACGTCTTGTCCAATTTGGAGCTTCGGCAAATTTCTCATACCCCAACCCGTGATATGTGATATCATGAGAAAAATATCACGGGAAATGCAACCATGTTATTACATTCACAATGGTCTTCTATGAGAAGTGAGTTTGAATTTATGTTTCTAGTTCTTTTTTTTAAGTATTTTATTTTATTCAGATAAAAAATTAATTAATTCGAAATTGAAGCAAGCAAAGCAAAGCGACAACAGTTGTTTAAAGAGTGGAAAGAATATGACTAACATGCTAGTTCACAATGAAGTCAGTTAGAATTTTATTTTCTTAAAGGTGCGCTCTCTCTGTGTGGCAAATTTCTCAAGATATCATGATATCTCGGCAAAAATATTAGACACAGAGAACAACCTTAAAGTAAAATTTTTCTTTGTTTGATATTTTCCTGTATTCATGGCCAAATTATATATGGTCGTCTTACTACGCCAACAACAACGATTCCCTTGTGTTTGTTAGTATTTTTTTGGTAACTGGTTGTCAAAAGCTTTGTTCGCGTACTTTCTCCAACAGCATTTACTCAGCAGCCTCCAACAGCCAGGTGTTGGAGAAAAATGTCACCTATCCTCTCACAAGAGAAAAATATCGTAAGAGGTATACGAACACAAAATTTGCAGAGTTCAACAGCTTTGGCAAACAGCTGATTTTTATTTACATTCACAAGCCCCAAATTCAAAGGATAAAAAGGATTAAAATTAAAATGATAATAAAATTGGTGGAAATTATTGCTGTTAATTATGTATATATGTACATATAACATAAAAATAATAAAATAAAACATAGTTTTTTTCTTATTTAATTTCTTTTGATTCGTTTTGGGTTTCGTTTTGGTCAGTCTTTTGTCACTTCGCGATAACCTCCTCAATCTAAAAATCGTTCGCATAGGCTCGCACAAAGTTTTTTTGAAGTTCGGAAATGCATCCGGAACTCTCTTTTACAATAAATCGGCACTGTTTGTTCTATATAAATGCTAATGGAGTTACAATTCTGCCTGAAAACAGTGGAGATATATGCACATATGTATGTATGTATCTGCAATACAATTAACTTCATGTTGTTGTTGTTGTAGCCACCAAGACACTCCCCGAAGGTTTTGGGGAGTGTAGGGGATGTGACAGTCCTTTGCCGGATAAATCCGGTACGCTCGGGTACTAGTCCCTTCTGACACTAGCCCGACTGTCGTGCGAACGATTTTTCCTGGCCATAATCAACCTTCTAGGCCGGTGGATTTTAGTCGCGTCTTACGACAGGCATTCCTTACAACGGGTATATTCTAGACCCCCTAACCCGCTGGGGTTCGCTGTTATTATCTAATAAATAGGATTTCATTGTAATAATTATCACACTTACAATTGCTTTTCTTTGTACCCATGTCCATACTGTTTTCCACCGCAGTATATCTTCGCGTCTGCTGCCCCGCAGAAGAGATTTAAATTTAATGCACCCGGCCCTGGCCATGCTTTAAAAAAATAACCCTCTATGGACCGATCCACAGTACTTTTGAGTAGAACAAACTTTTGCGTTGGCGGCATTTGGCCGCGCTTTAAAAAAAATAGCCCCAGCCAGCAAAATTTCCTTTCTCGAATTATATCTGCGGAGCGATCGGGAGTGTTATAATTAGTAAAATTAACATCCATAGAAGATTTCCCGAAAGTTCCAGTCGTTTGAAAATAAATACGGCGGGCGCATTATACTGAAGCCGACCCACTGCAGAACTACTCGGAGGGTGTGCCACCCACTGCCTAGAGTGGCTGCTATTTTTAAAATCCGGATAATTGGGTTTTAGTTAGAATTTGTTGTCTATCCAGGCTCAGTGAAACTTTCAGGAAATATTCTGTAGATGATAATTCATCTTATCTTAAGACTTTCAACTATTATTAAATTATAATATTAAAGTTCTCCAGAAATAGAATTCTCCCGGCTGAGGGTTATTTTTGTAAAGCGCGGTTGAAGGCAAAAGGTGTTCTATACAAAACAACTGTGGATTGCTCCATGGATATTAATCCAGAAAGAGAATTCTGCCGGCTGAGGGTAATTTTATTGAAGCACGGCCAAAAGCCGCCAACGCAGAAAGATGTTCTACACATACATACATTAATTTAACAAGGAATGTCTCCTGAACTATAAGCGTCCGGAGGGTAGTACCTTGTTTTTTTGTGATCTGTGAGACCACCCCTACCCTCTGCAAAATTAATTGTTATCGGATCGTGGATCATTATATACAAATTTTCCCTCTATCCAGGTTGGGGATCCAACCCATGACCTCTGGTATGGCAGACTAGCCACTGTCCGCCACACCATTCCCCACTGCACCACAGCGGCCCCGTTAATATATATTCCCGCAAAGGAGATTACAATTTACTAAGGTACATAATATACATATAAATACTTCGCAAAAAGTATGTAACTTATTTTGCATATTTAATTTATCCATATTTGTTGCCAATTTAGTGTATTTTTCCAATTTTATAATTGATTTGTATATTTTGCAAATCTTGTTACTTGCAAAAATTCAAGTCAGCTGTTGTTTGATCAGCTGTTTTCCTGTTGGAAAATTGCTGTTGGCAAAAATGTGTCCAACAGAATTCAACAGCTTCTCACAAAATGAAATGTCAGTTTTCTCTCTCAGTTGGTTCTCTTCTGTTGGAGATTTGGCGTAAAAAAACGGCGACAAAGTGTTTGTTTTTAAAAGTTTTCGAAAAACATCAAAAAATATCCGTAAACGAACAAAACTAAAATCAGACAAAAAAATGGCGAATTAGAGCCTATACACACTTTTTTTTTTTTTTTATACTCAGCTGTACTAGTACACAGAGTATTATAGTTTTAATCACATAACGGTGGATTGTAACAGAATGAAATAATCGAGATAGATATAGACTTATATATATCAAAATGATCAGGGTGAAAAGAGAAATCGATTGAGCCATGTCCGTCCGTCCGTCCGTCCGTCCGTCCGTCCGTCCGTCTGTCCGTCCGTCCGTCCGTCCGTCCGTCTGTAAACACTCTAACTCGCGCAAAAATTGAGATATTTTGATGAAATTTGGAACGCAAGTTGGTATCGAGACTGGGACGGTTGGTATTGAAAATGGGCGAAATCGGACCATGACCACGCCCACTTTTCCTATATAGAAAAAATCGGAAATTTGGTATCTCAGCCACTAATATAGCTAGAGTTTTAAAATTTTACCCACGTATTGAGCTCGGGCCCTTATGAAGAAATTTGATGAAGTTTTGGAAAATGGGCGGTGCCACGCCCACTTATTAAGGGTCAAACATTGAAAGTTTTATATGTCATAACTCAGAAACCGTTGAAGATATATCGATGAAATTTGGTACGCGTAATTTGCTTACATAGACAAATGTTTTGACGAAAAATTATCAAAATCGGTTTACGGCCACGCCCACTTTTATATATGTGTATTATAAAGTGACCTAATAAAACCATTTTAAGCGATATCTCTGTCAAATATAAAGATCTATCATTGAAATTTTGTCGCATGAGTCCAACTATGGACATAAAACAAAAAACACAAAAATTTTGGAATATGGGCGGTGCCACGCCCACTTATTAAGGGGCAGACATTGAAAGTTTTATGAGTCATAACTCAGAAACCGTTGAAGATATATCGATGAAATTCGGTACGCGTAATATAATTACTTAGTCAAATGTTTTGGCGAAAAATTATCAAAATCGGTTGACGGCCACGCCCACTTTTATATATAGGAAATATAAGGGGGCCTAATAAAAACATTTTAAGCGATATCTCTGTCAAATATAAAGATCAATCACTGAGATTTTGTGGCAGGAGTCCAACTATGGACATAAAACAAAAACTACAAAAATTTTGGAAAATGGGCGGTGCCACGCCCACTTATTAAGGAGCGAATATTGAAAGTTTAATAAGCCATAACTCAGAAACCGTTAAAGATATATCGATGAAATCTGGTACGCGTGATATATTTACTTAGCCAAATGTGTGGACGAAAAATTACCAAAATCGGTTGACGACCGCGCCCACTTTTATATATGTGTATTATAAAGTGACCTAATAAAACCATTTTAAGCGATATCTATGTGAAATATAAAGATAATTCATTGAAATTTTGTGACATGAGTTTTACAATAGACCGGAAACAAAAAATAAAAAAGTTTGGAAAATGGGCGTGGCACCGCCTCTTTTTAGACAAAGGGATATATGAGATTTCTTAGCCTTTAACTCGACAAATAATTGAGATATTATGACGAAACTTGGTTTATACACTTTTATAACATGTGTTAATAGACACGCAAAAATGTATTGAAATCGGTTTATGACCACGCCTACTTTTTAACAAAGATATTTCTGGAACACCCTTTTGGAATTTGTAACGTGAAGTCTTTGTAACTAAAAGTCATAGAGGGATGAAATTTTGCACTAACAATAATATTTGTATGCTTATTTGGATGATTGATATAAATTTTGAAAATGGGCGTGGCTGCGCCCTGTTTATGCAGCACTCGTTTCATATAAAATACACCCTATATCGAACAAACGCAAACAAACAATGAAAGCATACAGCTGAGTATCTAATGTTCGATTGCACTCGAACTTAGGCTTCCTTACTTGTTTTTTTTGTGTTTAAGGTTGCTTTGACGCCTTCTATTGACGGCTAAAGACTTATTTGGCCAGTATCAACTTAAAACGCCATGACAAATTATGTGCATATCTTTTTTTTTTTTTTTTTTTTTTTTTTTTTTTTTTTTTTTTTTTTTCTCTAGTTATGTGTTGTATGTATCGTTGGTATTTTATAGATTACATTTGATTTGTTGCAGGAAGTCGATTATTGTTCGATAGCTTTTTGTTTGTTCCATTTTTAGAAGTTCATAAATTGTGTCATATTTTATTAAAGTTGTAAATTTATTTCTGGTTGGAATGTATTTTTGGCATTTAAGAATGATGTGTTCCGTGCTTTCTGTGGTGTTGCAGGTTTCGCATACGTTGTCTGTTACGATTTTCATTTTTTCCAATGTTTCTTTACAAAAAGTGTGATTTGATAAAATTCTATTGATTTGCTTTACTTCTATTGCAGATAATGGAGTGTTGTTGAACCATGGTTTTGTCGCAATATGTGGGAATAATCCTCCGTAAACTCTTCCTTTGGTTTGTGTTAAAATTTGGTACTCATTTTCCCATTCGTTTGTTAAAATAGATTTTATTTCATTGCAGGCATCTTTGATAGACCATTTAATTTGGATTTCTTGGCCGGTATTAGTGGCTAATTTTGCGGCTGCGTCAACTTTTTCGTTTGGTTTTATATTAGCGTGACCGGGTATATAGTGAATTTCAATAATGTCTATGTTACTAAATTGTATTAATTTATGGATCTTGTGAATGATGTTGTTATTATTGTATTTGTTATTTATGGATATTATACCACTTAAACTATCTGTTAATATGGCTATTTTTGTAAATTTTTGTTCTATGGCGTATTGTAAAGCTTGATGAATTGCAATTAATTCTGCTGTCATTGATGAAACTTTTATTTTTATGAAAAATGATTTGCATGTATTGTTTTTTTCGTGTAAGAATGCTGCCGAACTAATGGTGTTTTGGATAGATCCATCGGTGTATATTATTTCAAAGTTGTTTTTTATTAGGAGATTGATTTTTTCGTTAAATAGTTGTGCAATCACTTCACTATTAGCATTTTTTTTGTTTTTTGTTGTATCTTTGAAAAAGTTTGTTTGGATATGTATTTTGTTTGACAAATCTATTGTTAAGTTTATATTTTCTATATTTCTAAGAATATGTTCAAATTTTTTAAAAATTGTGCAATAACTTGTATTAATGTTATAGTTTGAATTCAGAAGTGTATTTTTTATGGGTAAGTCATAAGCAATAATTTTTGCGATTTCTTTTGCCGTTTGTAGTTGAAATCTGTATTTGGGTGGAAGTTCTGCAGCAAGATGATAAATTATTGGAATTGGTGTGGATCTAATTAGTCCGAGACTTCTTCTTAAGTTAGTTTTGATACAAGTTTCTAATTTAGACATTGCTGTGTTAGATAGATTTGCAAATGAAGAAACAGCATATTCGATTTTGGATCTAACGAATGTTTTGTATATTAATAAGCCTTTGTTTGGCTTAACGCCGAATGTACATCCATTCAAAATTTTAACAAAATTGCAATTTTCATTTACTTTTTGGATTATGTTGTTGATGTGTGCTGTGCTTGAGTTATTTATTGATATGGTTCTTCCAAGGTATTTTATTACGCTGACTTGTTGTATTGTATTATTGTTTATATTGATTTGAATAGGTTCTTGTTTGTTATTAAAGTAAATTATTTTGGTTTTTTCAAAATTTAGTTTGAGGTTTAGTGATTTACATTTGTTATTAAATTCCTCTATTTTGGATTGTAATGATTGTTTGGTGTTTTCTTTGTTTTTATGATATGTTATAAGAAAGAAATCGTCGGCAAATTGATATAGAATTGTATTTCTGTCGTCTATCGTATGTAAGCTAGCTGTATATAAGTTGAACAGGACTGGACTAAGACTACTTCCTTGCATTAATCCTTGTGTTGCCGATAGTGTTTGGTTATTTAAAATTAATTGTCTATTTTTTAATAAAGTGTATATCCATTTAATTATATGAGGGTTAATTTTCATTTTGAATAAGATATCATGTAGGAGTTCTATATTAACTGAATCGAATGCTTTTTCCACGTCTATACATGCTGCCATTACTTTAAGGTTTTGTTTTTTGTATGAGTATATTGTGTTTATTAGATCGTTAATGCAGAGTGATGTTGAATGTTTTGTTCTGAAACCATATGTACGGTTGGGATAGAGTTTGTTCTCGTTTATTGTTCTTTCAATTTCCATTTTTATCAGTCCTTCTGTTAATTTTAGAAAAACTGATAATAAGCTGATAGGTCTGTAATTGTTAATTATTGAAATATTTTTATTTTTTTTTGGTATTGGTACTATTTTTACTTTAAACCATTCATTTGGAATTGCACCTGTTGTCCAGAGATTATTTATGTTGTTGAAAATTTTTAATTGTTCGTTTGGTTGAAGGTTTTTAAGCATTTGGTAAGAAATTCCATCTGGCCCTTTTGTGGAGTGAGAATTTCTGGTAGATAAATAGTGTAGAAAATTTTCGGTTTCAAATGATGGTTTTTGTGAGTGTTGTAAATTATTTTGGATGTCGTATTGAATTTGATAATTGAAGGTAGTTTGTTGATGTGTTATAAGGTTGAGGTATGCTTTGCTTTCGTCTGCAGTCCATGAATTATTGCATTTTTTTTCCATTTTGTATTTTTTAACACTGTTTATTTTGTTCCACATTTCCGTGGCTGAGTTGGGAAGTGATATTTCGTTTATAACATCTTGAAAGTTGTTGTGTTTGGCTTCGGTTATATGTTTTTGCAGCTTCTTTTCCGCTTCTAAATATTGTCTACAATTTTCCATTGTTCTATATTTATGATATTTTTGTCTAGCTGCATTTCTAATTCTAAATAGTTTTTTCGATTCTTCCGTCCACCAGTATTTTGGAATGTATTTATTTTTGGGGTCAATCATTATGGTGTTTTGCGTTATAATATTTTTGAATTTGGAGTATGTTTCGGTAAGTTTATTTGTTAGTTCTAGGTTGTTGATATCTTTCATTATTTGGTTGTGATTTATTTTTCTTGTTCTGTTGACTGTATTAAAATTACTGATTAGGTTGATAATTATTGGTAAGTGATTACTGTTGGTTAATTTATTTCTTACTGTTTCCCATTTGAATCTTGTGTTATTTGTTTTTATTAGGGATATATCTATTGCTGATTGTGAACCTGGTCTGGTAGTAAAGGTTGGTGAACCATTGTTCATACAATTAAAATAGTAATCGTTTATGAAGTTTTCTATAATCCTTCCCTTGTGATCGGTGGTGTTGTTTCCCCAGATCTGAGATTTTGCATTTAGATCGCCAGCTATTATTATGGTTGTTGAAATGTTTCTCATTTGTTGGAAAATTTTTTCTATTTCAGTTTTAAAATTATTTATTGGATGATTGGGAGGGCTATATATGTTAATTATTGTTATATTTGTTTTTAAGTTTAGTGTTTTTATGGCTATTGCTTCTAATGTTGTGTTAAGGTTTATGATATTGTATTTTATGTATTTTTTTAGGTATAGTCCAACTCCACCGAATCCATCTTCTCTTGTCTTACATGTAAAGTTATAGTTTGCTATGTTCGCGGTTGAGTTGTTCTTTATCCATATTTCATTTAGTATCGCTATATCAATTTTGTTGTTGTTTAAGAAAAGTTCCAGTATTTCTTTATTTCCTTTTTTTTTAAGACTTTGTATGTTGTATTGAAGTATTTTCATATTGATTGATTTATTGATTGATTTATTGTATCTGCATCAATTTCTGCATTTATTCTGTTGAAGTTGTCTTTTATATGGTTCAGTAGTTGTCGTATGTTTAATTCTGGAATATTTTCTTTGCTTGTTAAGAATTTGGTGATTGTTAGCGTTAGCTCAGTTAAGGTTTTTTGAATTTCTGATGTCTTGTGGATATTGTTTATATTTTTGTTTGCTTTATTTTCATTTTGCGGCTGAATTTGTTGTCGCCATTCGTCCATGGTCCTATCCGTGTTGGTGTATTCTAGTTGTTGTTGTTGCTTTCTTTTTGTTGCTTTTGAGTATGATACAGCTGAGTGTAAATACTTGGCTGATACTTGACTATTGTTTAATACATTCGTTGAAGTTCGATTGACTGTAAAATTTTGTTTTAGAGGCGGGAATTCTTCTTCGTAATTATTTAATATTTCAAAACGGTTTCCGAATATATTTTTGAATCTTATAGTTGCCTCTTTTCTGGATAGGTTTTCTATGACCATTGCACGTTGTATCGCGTGCGCCTTTACCCTGGCGGGACAGTTTTTGTCAGTTGGTGCATGTTTTTGTTTACAATTGGTGCATTTTATTTCCAGGCATGGTTGTTCTTCATGTTGCTGGAAGCATGTTCTGCAGCGTGCTTTATTGTCTTTACAATGTTTGGAATAGTGTCCGAATCTGAAGCAATTGTAGCATTGCGCGAATGATACAAAATGTTTTACAGGGATTTTTGAATATCCACCATATGAAATTTCTGCTGGGATCTCTAGGCCTTTAAAGGTAATTTTTATTCTGTTGGTTGGAATTCTTTCGTCATCCACCCCGGGTCCCGCTCTTGTAACCCTTTCCAGTCTTACAATATCTATTGGTGTTTTAATGATTTGTCGTAATTCCTCTGTTTGGATATGTTTGGGTATGTCAAAAATTATTCCAATTTTGTATATAAGGTGCTCGAATGTTTTTGGTTGGTAACCTTTATTGATCATTTCTTGGTTATCAAGTAAATTGTTTGCAGCGGTGTAGTTTTTTAGAGTCACCTTGCATCTTGCAAATCCAGTTTTTGTAATGTCTTTTACGTCCGGTATGTTCAAGTTCATTATTGTGTTTGTAAGAGAGATTACATTAATTCCTTCGTTTTGTGCTTTTATTTTGTCCACATAGACCACGTATGGACCTTTGTGTGAATCGTCGTATTTGTAGTTGTATTTTCTTGGTTCATTTTTTGTAGTTTTATTTGGATTGTCTTTTCTTTTGGAGATCGAGGAGCTTCGGCTCCGCGAATGCTCTGCGGTTATGGGCACGGGGCCCCCCGCTGCATCCATTTTTATTTTTTTACTCACTTTTTATTTTAATTTCTTTATTTTGGTTTGAATCGTGTAACAGATAAAATTTTTTAATGAAATTTAATTGGTTTTATGAAAGTTTCTGCTTTATTATGTTTTAGACAAATTTTCTTTCGTAGCTTTAATTTTCGCGACCGTAGTGATGGGCAGTTCAAATTCAACTGGCTATACACACTTGCGACTCAATCGATTTGGTCGAATTGGACTGTTGTATTCACACTACTCCAACTATTTAGTCGAATCGGTGGCAGCTATTCACACTTGAGACTAAATAGTCGTGCGATTGACAATGACATAGTGTTGCCAATGTTCACATTTTACTCAGCAAATTTTACATTAGTGGTCTTCATATAAAGTGATGTAGTATTAAATTGTTAAAGTTTATCTGCACTCTTACATGAAAGCACCTTCTTGTCAGCTGTCAACTTGATTAATAAATAAAAAACAATAAAATAAACAAAAAGTGCATACATTGTTTGGCTTTGTTTCTTATTAAACTAGCAACTAGCTGTCAAGTAAATGAAAAGAGAAAAACGGAAGGAATTACGCTCATAAAGGCGAAACGAACAGAAGTACAAGAAACGGAAAAATAGTAAAAATCAGCCATTAATAATTTTCATGAAATTTCATTTTCATTATTTCTATTTTAAAATGCGATTAAGGACATTTGAAGAGAACAACAATATCAAGAAACTTATGAAAACGGAAGTAAATATCCTTAGTTAGATAATTCTTGTCTATAACTACACCATTTCCAGATGGATTTTAGAAAGCGTCAACTGGATTTTAGAAAGGGGAAATTGGATTTTAGAAATGTCAATTGGATTTTAGAAAGGGGAAATTAGATTTTAGAAATGTCAATTGGATTTTAGAAAGGGGAAATTAGATTTTAGAATAGCCAAATGGATTTTAGAAAGGGAAAATTGGATTTTAGAAATGTCGATTTGATTTTAGAAAAGGGAAATTGGACTTTAGAAACTGTAAATTGGATTTTCGAAAATTTATATAATTATTAATTTATACTTTCATACGCAATAAAGAATTTCTATTCGAAAAATTCTGTGTAAAATTTATTTTAAACGCACATTCTGAAATCCAATTCAAGCTTTCAAAAATCCAATTTTGTTTTCTAAAATCCTTTTAACGCTTTCTAAAATCCAATTGACATTTCTAAAATTCAATTTCCCCTTTCTAAAATCCAATTGACATTTCTAAAATCCAATTTCCCCTTTCTAAAATCCAGTTAACGCTTTCTAAAATCCATCTGGAAATGGTGTAGTTAATAAGAAACGAACCTTTTGTTTTTAAACATTTTGAAAATATTAATTGAAATATTCAATCTCTACAATTTACCAAAAGTGAAATAAAAGTAGTGCTGTCAGCATGGCAACTCTTTCCACTACGAATATCACTGTTGTTGTTGTAGTCGTTCGACTAAATTGTCTCAAGTGTGAATACGTAGAAGGGCGCCTTGCTGATCAAGCAGTTGTACAACTGTTTCAGTTGGAATGAAATTGGGCTGCAAATCCAACTGTTTCAGTTGTACAACTAATTGAATGTAGTGTGAATGCTTCCATACATTCCCATGCAAATCAACATTCGACTAAATCGATTGAGTCGCAAGTGTGTATAGGCTCTTAAAGGAATTCGCCTTTATCAAAATGAATGCAGGCGAATTGTTATTGACATTTATTTGGCACTTAAATTTTTTTTATTTCAAATCATGTTTCAAATTGAAAAAATAAAAAAAAAATTAATTTAATTGAGAATTATGTATGTATGTATGTATGTACGCAAACCAATCGATTGCACAATATTGGTTAAGGCGAATGCACCAACAACAAACGCTACCAGTCCGGGTGGTGGTGGTTTGGAGCAGTTGGCAATGATGGTAACAAGTCTGTGAAAGCAGGTGGAAGTGCAAGTGCGAAATCAGCGCTGCTCGATGACTTGGCTGCATCTTTGCAACCGGTAATGATGTTGCTGAACAAGCCAGCCGACGAATATCAATCGACAACGTAGATATACGCCACCGCAGAACTTGCAAACTATGAAAATATTGCGTCAACCAACGCAATCGATTGAGCCGCGCACTAATGGTATTAAGCCGCGTCAACCGATGAAAACGTTCCAACACCGTGAACAGGAAGACGCAGAGGCACGTTTGCGTATATTGGTTCGGCGATAAATCCCGAAGATGGTGTAGGGTGAGTTGGGTGAAATTTGGCTTCTTTGTTTTTTTATTACAACTTTTCTTTGTTTATGTAGAATTCTACGAATGCACCGTCCACTTCGACAACAACTTACTTACTATCAGTACAACTGCCAGTGCAAACAACTCTAACAAAGGCAACAAAATAGCAACAATGCCAATGCCACCAAAGGCAATCAGCTTGGCATGAATGGCGGTGGAGTTGGAGGTCAGCGCTGTTGCCGTTACCGCTTCCCTTACCAACTACGCTCCAACATCACCATCAGCAACAGGAACAACCACAACATCAACTACATCAAACTTGGTAGCCGGTTGTTGGTGACAGCGCAACGTTCGCTGCAATAAGGCAACAGCAGCACTACCAACACCAACAACAACAACAATAAGAAAGCATCTTACTTTTGCCACGCTGACCCGATGGCTCTGCTGGTTTTCAGATGCGTCGGTACCATGTTGATGGTGGCAGCGCAAGCATAGGCGGATGCACTACTAGTAGACTATACTACAATTTGTAACACATTTGAAAAATTGGACTAATAAAAAAAACAATAAAAGTAGCGAATTTTCATATGTACATATCGACGCTTCCAAACAATACTGTACTAAGTCGACTTAGCACATTTCCCCGTTTTCAAGTAGAGCGTGCCTTAATTTAGATGCTGTCTAATTTGGTATCAATCGGACAATCCAATCAAAAGTTATAAGCAAAAGTGTACACATAAAACAACTCCAGATTTTTACAGAATAAAAACTTTGAGAGCTTGCCATGAAAAACCACGTAGCAAATTTTTATTTATTCTTGCGGTTTTATATAAAGCGTATCCTGACTTTGATATTGTCGAGTTTTGATGTTTATCGTTCCATCCAAACAGAAGTTACAAGTGAAAATATACTTAGCATACAATCGAAGTTTCATATCGAGTTTAAACTTTGAGAGCTTCTCCTGCAAAACACAGTTTTCAGACTTAGTACAGTTTTGTTTGAAAGCGTCGATATGTAGGTAATGACATGGATTATATGTTTGGTACGAAGCGACACAATGCATGCAAGTTACAGTGCCAGCATTCATTGCCAAAATTCGATAAGAATTTACAATTTGCAAATACTGGCGGTGTTTTCTTTTTAATTTTATGTATCGATTTGATTTTTTAAAGCAAAAAATATATGTATGTACGCACAATAAAAATTCAAACTCAAAAGGTAAAAGTAAATAAACATAAATGTAAACAAAAACATAGGTTTGACATGCATTTACCCAGCCATTCTGAAACAGCTCTGAAAAGCTGCATTTGACAAATATGTATCATTGCGGCGAAAAAAATTACAAAACAGCTGTCCTGCCGCTATCACCTTTCTAGTTGCATCATGCCTGTATTCTTCTATACACGGTGAACTAAAAACGAGAAGAAGAAGAAGTCAGCTGTTCATGTACCATTACCATTAGAATGAATTTGCCTTCAACAGCATTAAGGCGTCCCTACCAGTGTTGCCAGAACTTTTCCAGAGTTCCAGCTAGATTCTCAAAAAAAAAAAAAGCTAGAAAAAGCTAAAAAAATTGTTTCACACATAAAAAAAAAATTTAAAGCTAAAAAAAGAAGCTAAAAAAAATTACGAAATTACCAAGTAGAACTTGGAGCGAGATCTCCCCAAGCGAGAGCAGAAGAGTACTCTATTTGATATCCTTTCCGAGCAATTTCAAAATTTTTTCAGTTTTGTTTTATTTTGTTTGTGTTTATTACTTCCCTTCCTAGGACATACAATGTTAAAAGCGAGTATAAAAAATTGTATGCTTATACACGAAGTATATGGAGTAATAGAGTATCTATTGACAAGTAGGTACTCCCGGATTAATAAAACGATGATCCCAAGTCTTACTGCGTATTTTAATGCTTTATTAATAGGTGATTTCCCGTAACAGTGATCCGGACAAAAAATTTGCAAGCACCTGCAACAACAATTTTTTGATCCTGATGTTTATCTGGATCAAAAAAAATCTATTACAATCTATACGGACCCGAAATGGATCTAGATAAATATCAGGATCACAAAATTGTTGTTCCATTTGCACGAAAAATTTTTATTTGGATCTGGAGGGGAACTCGCCTTATGTGTTTTCAAAACACACATAAATTCAAGGTCAATTTAACAGGTCGGCTCAAGATACATAAACACATACACGCCGTGACCTTAATGTTGAACTCTCCTGACCGAGATGTCAAAACTGTAAGGAAGACGAAATAATTTGACATTCAGGTCACGGGCGAATGATGGATAAATTCAGAGAACGAAGAATTTGACGAATTGTAAACACGAATGCATGTATAGAATATGCAGAAGTAAACAAATTGGATAGCTGTTGAAGAAGAACAAGAAGTCAGCTGATCTGAAGAACCGACTTGTTTAGTGGAGCCTGCATATTTTCATATACTATATCGATGCCTTACTTTCTCAACCTCGTATCTTAAATAAGGAAACTTTTCAGGAAACAAAAAAAAAAACTGTTTATTTTTTTTACCGTCGTTTTTTATGTAAAAATTTTAATGCAATTATTAAGACATGAATTATAACTATGTGCACAATTAAAAATTATATACTTATCTATGTTAGTTTACGCATAAAACGAATTTTTTAAGATACGAGTTTTCTGCATTAACGATAATTTCATTTTTGAAACTTGATTTATAAGTTACTTGTTTGCTGCACTTATATGCATACAACGAAGATACTTCAAAACTATTAAATAAAAACAATATTTTGCTTAAATTCAAAGTTTTATTTGTTAGAGGATATTATAAAAAAAAAACAAGTAAGGAAGCCTAACTTCGAGTGGAATCGAACATTAGATACTCAGCTGTATGCTTTCATTGTTTGTTTGCGTTTGAGGGAAATACGGTGTGATTTATATAAAGCGAGTGCTGCATAAAATAGGCGTAACCACGCCCATTTTCAAAAATTGTATCAGTCATCCAACTAAGCATATGAATATTATTCTTTGTGCAAAATTTCATTCCTTTATGACTTCTAGTTACAAAGATATCACGTTACAAATTCCTAAAGGGTTTTCCAGAAATATCTTTGTTGAAAAGTAGGCGTGGTCATAAACCGATTTCTCTAAATTTTTGAGCATGTATTACCGCAAGTTATTAAAGTGTACAAACTGATTTTCGTCATAACATCTCAATTATTTGTAGGGTTATAGGCTCAGAAATCTCGTATATTCCTGCTTCTAAAAGTAGGCGGTGCCACGCCCATTTTCCAAACTTTTTCTATTTTTTGCTTCCGGTCTATTGCGGAACTCATGCCACAAAATTTCAATGAATTATCTTTATATTTGAGAAAGATATCGCTTAAAATGTTTTTATTAGGTCACTTTATAATATACATATATATAAGTGGGCGTGGTCGTCAACCGATTTTGGCAATTTTTCGTCCAAAAGTTTACCTAAGTATATCACGCGTAATAAATTTCATCGCTATATCTTCAACGGTTTCTGAGTTATGACTCATATAACTTTCAATGTTTTCCCCTTAATAAGTGGGCGTGGCACAGCCCATTTTCCAAAATTTCATCAAATTTCTTCATAGGGCCCTGAGCTCAACACGTGGGTAAAATTTCATCGCTCCAGCTATATTAGTGGCTGAGATACCAAATTTCCGATTTTTTATATATAGGAAAAGTGGGCGTGGTCATGGTCCGATTTCGCCCATTTTCAATACCAACCGTCCCAGTCTCGATACCAACTTGCATTCCAAATTTCATCAAAATATCTCAATTTTTGCGCGAGTTAGAGTGTTTACAGACGGACGGACGGACAGACGGACAGACGGACGGACGGACATGGCTCAATCGATTTCTCTTTTCACCCTGATCATTTTGATATATATAAGTCTATATCTATCTCGATTATTTCATTCTGTTACAATCCACCGTTATGTGATTAAAACTATAATACTCTGTGTACTAGTACAGCTGAGTATAAAAAGCTAGAATGGCAACGCTGGTCCCTACACGTTGACTTTCGAATTGTGATTAACAAATACCGCCAATGGATCAATGCGAACCATGGCTATTATCTACTTTATTTCAATGAAATCAATTATGTTATGTACAAATCAGAGATCAGCAGCGGTGCACCGCATTTTCTAAAGCACCGCAAAAATACTTATTTTTTGAGTGGCTCAAAAAATAAGTACCCAGAAAAAAAATTCACCGCTACCGCATTGATTGAAACCCTAAATGATATTGCGGTATTTAGTGTTGTTTACACCGCATACCGCAAACACCGCATAACGCAAACACCGTATACCGCAAACACCGCATATCGCAAACACCGTATATCGCAAACACCGCAAACACCGCGTTTGTTTATTTGTATACTATTCAGTGTTGCCGGAAATTTTTCACACACTGCAAAGGTATAGGCAATTGAAAATTCATTTTTGTTTGTACATAAATACATAGATATGTATGTATGTGTGTCTGATTACAGAAAATTTATTCTCAAGTATTTTTTTTTTATTTTTGTGTGCTTTGTTTTTTGTGGCAGTTTTTTGAATAAAATATTTTTCAATAATGAAATAATCAAAAAATTTCATTTTTAAATCCAATACGACTAATAGGGCCGTCAGAATGAATACTTTGCCGTCAAACTAGCAATCCGTTTAATTGACAACATAGTTGAATTAAATGCTTTTAAATGACGATGGACACATTCAGTACTTCAGCTTTGCCGTAAAAAGACATCTAATTCAGCTATGTTTCTCAGTTAAATGAATTGCTAGATTGACGCAAAAGTATTCATTCCGACGGGCGCATAATAAAATGTATAAAAATAAACATGTGTATTGTTGTTGCTCCAATAAAATGACAAAAACTCCGGTTTCAATCAATGTATCGTAGCCAATTTTGTCGATTGTGAAAATTGAATGAATGCCTCGTTGGAAAATAAAGAATTATGTCACAGACAAACAAAAATGTGTAAACAAAACTTATGTGTATTACTAAGAAGCCATAAATGTGATTCAAGGATTTTAGGAAAAAACTCTATTTCATGTAAATATGACATATTTTTATCTTGAAATTCATTAGTCAAATTATTTTGAATGTAAACAAACTCTAAATTTTAAGTGGCCCTTTCAATGAAAAAATTAAAAATAAAACCAATCCTGAGAGTTTTCTTTAGTTAAAATCAAATTGTAATCAGTAGTATTTTTCATCAGAAATCCATAAGACGGTAAAAATTACAAACAAAAAATCGCACTGGCACCATTGTAAATATCTCTATTTGGGAAATGCGGTGTTTGCGGTATGCGGTGTTTGCGATATGCGGTGTTTGCCGTATACGGTGCTTACGATATGCGGTGTTTGCGGTGTTGTGATATCCATACTACCTTATACCGGAATTGATCAAGAAAATGCGGTGCGGTGTTTATTATGATCGCATATTTTGCGGTTGCGGTCATACTCCCACCGAATTTTTTATGAGTATACTCTAAATCACAAAAAATGTATCGCATGCTGATCTCTGGTGCAAATCATGTTTTTATTATAAATAAAAATATTTTTATAATTGTTGTATGTGTATAATAATTTTAAACAAAATATTCTTGCAGATTCTTAGAAAAATTTTCAAAACTTATTATGCTTCAAATATAAAACTAAGTTTAAATCTAAATCTAATTATTAAAGGTAATCTGTATAAGGCTGCTTTCTAATAGAAAGTTTCTATATGCATATACAACTATTTAAACATATTTAAGCAAATTCGTAGGCAATTGAATATACTATATATCTACATATTTACACATTTATGTATATTCGTGTATATATTGTATAGCAAATAATTTAAACATGATTAGCAAGCATCGGCATTTCATAAAGAGCAACAAATGTCAAGCCATAATAACAGTTGTACGTATGTATGTGTGTTTTTGGGTACACCATTTTAAATGAATTATTTTAACAATGTAATAAATATTTTATTCTAAATCCATATTGAGCTTTTGTGCATACATAAATATTTGTCTTATTTTTTACTCAATCGCAAGATACGTTCCTTAAGGCCGCCCGGCTTCAATTTTGTAGTTTTGATATTTTTACGTGATTGTGTTTGAGTTTGTTTCGCTTTGCGTAACCTGAAAATACGGAGAAAATAAAGATATTAGAATCGAATTTTTCGTAACATATTCGCTTTGTATTCGCATCAAATCAAATCAATTTCGTATCGTATTCTTATCCAATTTGTATCGTTTTCTTAATGCATAGGTACGTATCGAAATCGTATCGTATTGTTATCTAAATCGTACCGCATTCGTACAGAATTAGTATCGTATTCGTAGAGAAATCGCAACGCATATTCTAAATCCATTCTTAAACTTATATACTTACAAATCATCATATAACGTCGCTATTTCCTTCTTCCATATATCCTTAAAATCATTCGTAAAGTTCGTCCAACATTCGAAGAACTGATCGGGTGTACATTGCTCCAGCGCTCTCGATTTCGGTGTGAAATGATAGAAATGCATTGTTTCGATAAACGTTTCACGCGATTCGTTCAAATCCTTATAAAGTTCATCAATCGCTTTAGTTGCGCTCTCTATGAATTCCTGCATTTTCGATTTAAATGGTTCTAGGGTATCCGGAGTTGCAGCGAGCACGACACGTTCAACTGTCTTTTTGTTGGCTAAGATATTAGAGGAAGAAAATATGAAAATATAAACTCCATTATAGCCCTCCTTATCCCACACACAAACCTTTCAATTTCTTATGCAGTTCCATTATTTGCACTTTCACTTCATCAAAATCCACTTGAGCCGCACGCTCCACATCCGATGGTTCCGGTATTGGCAGCGCCATCTCCAACAACTGAACGTCCTCCTTTCGTCGCCTACTAATGTAGGTACGCACGATGAAGTGTAACAATGTGGTATGCGATTCCTTCGATTTGACATCCTTCAGTTTACCCAAAATCTCCAATGTGAAACCATCTGCCTGACCACGCTGTCGATTGCCGCCGTTCATGTAATTGCCCAGCGTGAGGATTATAGCAAATACCAATTTGAGATCTTCACTCTCGATCAAGTATTGCGAAACCTGCTTAACCACTTCCAACTTGCGTGCGATCACCGTTGCGGCCTCTTCGAATTCCGCCTGGAATACTATGCATGATATGCGCTCGGTGGACATTGAGATTTGTGAGATCTTGAGTAGAAACTGCTCTGGATAGTCAAGGGGTATATCACTTTGTGCTGCCTCTTTGATTAATTCCAATTCCTCATTCGTTGCCTTAACATTGATGATCTGCTGTAGCGTCTCCAGGCTCACCACAGAAGTGTCCACATGATAGATGGCGTGTTCGATTTCGCAAAAGTCTACGTGTAGACTACGCGACACTATACCGACATTTTGGGAACGCTTGCTATCCAAAACCTTCATTGTCTTCACGCGTACCTCCTTTTTCTCTTTCGGTTTGCTAACAGGCGCTACCGCTTGGCGTGAAAAGAGTTCGGTAAATTCATCGATATTATCGAGACTCGTCTCTTCGATCTCCTGCCAGATTTCCTTTGGCGCTGCAGAGTCCACCGCATCGTCCGGTGAGCTGGCGTCGCTGGAGTCTGTGCTGGCTTGAGCCAGAACGGGTTTGGGTGGTGGCGCAGGCGTCACAATGCGTGTCCAGTAGAGGGGCTTCATAGGCTTTGGTGGATTGACGGCAGTCTTTCGAAGAGCTAATAAAAGGGAATAAATTAAACGATGCCTTCATAGTCTACGACGAACCGTTAGTGGTACTTACTATTTGTGTTATGGAACCAAGCTGCTTCAGTTGGATTTGGTAGGGGTGCTGGTGTCGTGCTGGTGGGTGGTTTGGGTGCGCCAGGCGGCGGAGGTGGCGGCACAGCAGTAACATTGAGCGGGGCAAGTGCCGGCGGAGGAGGTGGAGATGGTCCCCTGCCAATTGTCGTAATTTGCGCCGGTGGAGGCGGAGGCGGTGGAGGGCCGCCGCTGGCCGAATTCGTACTACCCAGGTGAGGTGGAGGCGGAGGTGCCGGCGGAGCAAGTGGAGCAAACGATGAAGGTAGCGGAGGTGGTGGAGGAGGAGCCGGGGTTATATTGCGATTAACTGGAGGAGGTGGAGGAGGAGGAGGAGGTGGCGGCGGAGCTGACGCCATTGACTGTCCTGCTTTGGCTAAGAGCAGAGCCTCCGTTTGTACGCACTGATCGATGTACTCCATTGGTTTTGCCTTGCCCGCGCATACCATACATATTGTTGTTTTTGCTGGGGTTGATGTTGGTGGTGGTGCCTTCTCTTCTACCAACATTTCAGTTTGTGTGGCTGCATTTTGTAGCGCTGATTCCTCGCTTTTCATATCATCAACCGCAATCGCCGGAATTGCCGTCACCTTTTCATATTCGTAAATTGTTGCTTCACTTGCATTGAGCAGTTCGGTTAGTTCGATGCAACGTTTCGATGGTCGGCGGGTCATTTCCCCGCCACCACCACCAGCAGTGGCACTAGTGAGCAGCTCATTGACCACCGCATGCACTTCAGTTAGATTGCCACAGGCGAGCAAACGTTTGCGCAAGTTTTGCTGGAATGCAGAGAGCTCGTTGGTTGTGCCTACTTGTACCCCCTTCGGTATGCGCGCCACTGTGCTGGGCGTACTGCAATGCGGCCAAGCTATAACAGCGTCGAGACGGCCGGGTGTGAGTGGAACTGATGTGGTTGGTGCTTCGGTGTGTGTCCATTGGTACATGTAATAGGGCTGCGTGGGAAAGAAGATAGAAGAGAGGACAAACAAAGAGAAAAAGCGAAAAACTTTTAAAAGAATCAAAAAAATTAAGGTAGAATAAATAAGCCATGTAAAATTTATAGGAAACTTGGTTTAAGGGAGAGAGCGCTCGGTATAATGATCTTAATAAAGTAAGCCATCTGATGTGGTCTGGTGCATCCCCCCCCTTTAACCTATTTTGTCCTAATGCGACATATATAGCACAAACTAAAAAAGCTATACAAATACCACATTTAAAGCTTGAAAAAAAAAAATCTTTAAAACAAATACCAAAGTAAACTGTTTCAATCAAATAAAAATTCAATTTCAAGCACTCTAATTGGACCACGATGTCAAAGCTGCGAATGAAAAGGCGAATTTATTTACGAGCCAATTTTTTCCTTTGCATTTAATGCAAATATAAAATATTTGGCGTTACAGAAACAAAAACAAATTGAAAACAAGACGGATGTGATCAAAAAGCAGAACGTGGAAATTTAAAAGTGTCGCAAGAAAAACCAAACAAAAAAAGAAATAGGAAAAAAGGACTAAGGCGTTGCCTAACACGAATGCACTTATGTATGTATATTCATATGCATGTACATATGTACCTATGTGGGTGGTAGAAGAGAGAATGTCCGTGTCCAAACACAGCAACTCTGCCGCGAAATTATCCAACGATTCTCTTTTGTGCCGCTGTTCTGTCTTCCATTTGTCCAAACACATCAACTCGTCGCTGGCCAACTTTTGTTCATTATGTTTTGTTCTGGCATTCTTCGAACGCTCTGATTGGTCACTGGCGATAAGAATTGCTGCACAAAGCGTGTTGTCCGAGCACCGACGACTTGGTGCCCCCCTCCTTTCCTCGTCGCCTTCTCACCCACAAACGAACAAAAGCAGCGGGTTGCTCAACTTCGTGTCTCCGTGTTTGGACGTCGACAATAAGATGTAAAATTATTTGCAAAGCGCAAGGGAAATTGCCAAGTCAACTTGTTAATGCCGGCGGAATTGAATATGCAACGTTAACCCTGCAGAAAAGTGTGCGACGAGTCTCTAAAAAGATTTGTCCGGGAGCGCTCTGTTTCGGGTACAATTAGTCTACAATTGTTCTCAATTGTACCCGAACGGGTACATATGTATACTAATTGTAGATGAATTGTACCCGAAAGGGTATCAAACGGGTACAATTAGTCGCACAAATGGATGTGTCGCATTTGCTACCTGTTCGGGTACAAAACGGGTACAATTGTGCGCTTTTGCTACCCGTTCGAGTACAAACTGGGTACAATTAGTCTCTTCATAGGACATGCTCAAACAAAAGAGAACACTTCAACCCATATAAAGAGATACAAATGGGTAGTAATCGCATGCTCCCTTGCGAGTTGTCCCGGATGTATCCCGGAGTGATCGCATTTTTTGCCGGGAAAGGACAACAGGCAAACATATGTGCATACATATGTGTATATATATAGAAATCTATCGCCGAGATCGTCTACCACACACATGCATACACCCGTTAAAATGATTGTAAATGCTTGAAAAAGTCTATAAAGTCATGAAATCTATTTTAAAAGTTAACACATCAAACAACGTTGATTGGCCTCAATGAATGAATGAATGAATGACAGAAAAATCTGAATGCCAAAGTGTGTTCTGTGGATGTGTGTTTGAGCGTGTGGCTGTGTGCTTCTTCCGCTTCTACCGATAGCAAGGGACTGTAACGGTTATGAGTTATATCCAAAAAGTTGATTTTTAATCATTATTTGCTGAGTTTTATTTTCTGCTCACAAAATAAAAGTTATTTCTTGAGTTTTATTTTTCCACCAGAAAATAAAAGTTATTTCTTGAGTTTTATTTTTCCCTCAGAAAATTAAGTTATTTCCATCAGAAAATAATAGTTATTTTTTGTTTTATTTTTCGATGAAAAAATAAGTTATTTTTTTAGTTTTATTTCAGAAAATAAAAGTTATTTTTTGAATTTTATTTTTCGATCAGAAAATAAAAGTTATTTTTTGAGTTTTATTTTTCCCTCAGAATATAAAAGTTATTTTTTGAGTTTTATTTTTCGATCAGAAAATAAAAGTTATTTTCTGAGTTTTATTTTTTTGCTCAGAGAATAAAAGTTTTTCAGTATAATTTTGGCTGCAATTGTAGATTTTGCCATTTAAATAGGTAAAGTCGATAAATAAATTTTTAATTTTTTTATTTATAAACCTTACCTATGTACGTGTTAATGTGGCAAAATTGACAGCTGCAGCTAAAATTAAACTGAAGAAACTTTTATTCTCTGAGCAAAAAGATAAAACTTAGAAAATAACTTTTATTTTCTGATCGAAAAATAAAACTCAAAAAATAACTTTTATTTTCTGAGGGAAAAATAAAACTCAAAAAATAATTTTTATTCTCTGATCACAAAATAAAACTCAAAAAATAACTTTTATTTTCTGATCGAAAAATAAAACTCAAAAAATAACTTTTATTTTCGGATCGAAAAATAAAACTCAAAAAATAACTTTTATTTTCTGATCGAAAAATAAAACTCAAAAAATAACTTTTATTTTCTGATGGAAAAATAAAACTCAAGAAATAACTTTTATTTTCTGAGTAGAAAATAAAACTCAGAAAATAATGATTAGAAATCAATTTTTTTATAAAAATCGAAAAAATAAAAGTTAATGCACCTAGAGGTAGTCTGCGTTATGGTGATTACATCTGTGTACTTCTTTTACGTTTAACATTTCTCCTTCAGTATGATTTTTTTAGTCAAAATTTAAAAAATAACGATTATTTGCAATCCCTGAGGGTAACACAGAAAGGAAAGGAAGAAAATTGCTGTAGATTAAAAAAGCTTTGCAAGTGTAAAAATGTGTGCATATGTATGTATGTATGCAGCTGTTGAGAGATATGTACATGCCCACCAAAAAACTCGATGACCGTGGAATTAAGAGAGTAATCCAGAAAAACCCTGGCAATCGCTTCCACATTCGTTGACATAATGCCTGACATTAGCATGGGCTTGTCATTGGAGGGAAGGACTTGCCCACTGCATTACCGCTGAATGAATAAATCAAGCAATACCGCAAGGATTCTAGTGAATCAAATAAAGAATACCTTACAGGGAGGCAGAGAAAGAAGGCGAAAAATGTAAGGCATGATGGAAATTTCCACTGGTATTTATTCCAGTTCATTTTTCGCGCTCCATTCTACTTTGCATTACGTGGAATGGGTAATGGAAGCTCATTCCACTCTGCATTACTGGCAATGCGTGAAAGAAGTGATGTTCCATGGCAAGGCCTTTTATCATGCCTGACAGGTAATAGCGATGACCAGATTTTTGCTGGGATGTTCGTATGCATGAATGTACATGTGCAAAAGTATTTAACTGTGTGATGCTTACAATTCTCCTGCCAATTACAAGTTTTCTAATACAAATCGCCAATTTCCATTCATTCTATGTTCTTGTAGCTGAGCTCTACAAACATACATATATGTATATGTACATACTATATACACATATGCATATCGTTGATGCCTTGCTTTATAAAACCGCCCATTGGATGGCTTTCCAATTGTAAAGTATAATGACTTATACCATGTCTCCACATAACGTGTTTCGCTCTTTTTTTCTGCATTTTCTCTCTCAATCTTGTTTCGACACGGAAACCAGTGCCGAAACTCGCCAATTTCCATACAAATTTCTGAGAGCGAGTGAAGATTGAAACACTGTTTCATTCTGAATCATCTTGCCAACCTCGATGATATCGATGTCTTCTCTAATTTTGTATCGAAAATCTATCGAAATCTCACACAGACCAAAACAAAGAAGCAAAAATAAGCAAACATACAAACATTTAAGAAGAACAAGAAAGAGAAATGTCAAACTGAATCACGATTAGCCCCGTGGAGACGGGTTATTGAGCGAGATGTTTTGCTACATGTTTCTTTGGTGAATCAAGTTATGTGGAGACGGGCTTTTAGGCGCTTTTTGCAAACTGTCGTGGGAGTTGAGCTTAGGTTTGCGGTAAAGACATCGACGACGGTATGCTCCCCTCCCTGCTCTTGTTTGCACAGCACAAATTATCAACAATATGTAAACAATTTTCACAAATGGTGTGAAATGCGATTAAAGCTTCGTGTGTGTGTGTGTTGATGTTTTTCTTTTTCTTCTTCTTCATGCCCTTTACTTATTCACCCTCCCATTCAATTGAGTTGTTCATTTCTTTGCCTCCAAACGTTGATTTGCATTTTTATGCGCCAAAACGCTTCTTGTGCAAGTACATACGTACATGCATATCATACAAGTTTGTGTTCGTAAGTGTTTCTTTGAAAAAAAAAAAAACAACAAGGTTTAGTGGCTTTGAGTGGCTAAATGAGTGTGAAGTGTGTTTGATGAGGTTATTGGGTGGAGTGGGCTGTGGTAGGGTTTTCGGTGTTTGCTGCTGATGAACGTTTTGCTATGCATCCTTATTTGCATACATACATTCGTACTTATGTACATACATATGTATGAGTGCTGTGTGCCAAAGGGTCGATTCTAGAGGCTCTGATAAGTGTTTCTTAAAAAGGAGTTAATTACACTGCTGATGTGATGAATACCATTTTTGTTGTTGCTGTTGCACTTGAAATACTATTTTATGAAGTGAAGTATGCAAATTTCATTAGCCATTTTTGGTTGCTTTGGATAATTCAGATTAAGAGCAGTACCTAATTTTCTGAGCGTACACTCAAAAAAAAAAATTTCTCTCGATCAAAGACATAATTTTCCTTATTTTGAACACGCGTCCCAATACAAAATTTTCTTTGTTTTGTTTAAATTTTCTCAAAAATGTGGAAAAAACATAAAAAAACATTCAAACAAATTCGTTGCCATGGGGATTTGTATGGGAATTTAATTTCTCAAAATTAAAGAAATCAAGTCTTCAAAACAAGGAAAGTTGGGAATGGAATGGCGCTTAAAGAATTTTTCATTACTTTAATGTATGAATTTTTTCAAAACAAGTATATGAAACCATGGTAACGCATGTAACAACAATATTTTATAAACCTTTTAACATGTTTTAAGGAAAATTTACTCAAAACAAAGAAAGTAGTGTTCAAAATAGGTAAACAATTTCTTTGACCCCTCCATATATTTTTTTTCTCTCAGTGTAAGGAGTGCCAACAATCCAGCAGGTAAAGAGGTTGAAATTACACGCAAATAAGTGTTAATAAATTAAAAAATGAATAAAAGTAAGTTAATTTTTCTCTTTTAATTTGTTCATACCGAATTTGTATCCCTATCAGCAACTACTCAATTGGCATTCCACACAACGCAGGCATTATAAGAGATTAAACAAGGACGCCAATCCTTACAACCTTGAATTGTTGGCATACCGAAACCAAAAGCCAAACAAACACATGCCAACTAAACTTCCTTAATGAGCTTGCTTCAATTAATTAGGTACAAGTGAGGCTCAACTTTTGCCTTAGGCAGCCGTCGCTTTTGAAAACAACATTAAATAAAATTGAATTGATCACGTATTACTTTTATTTCATGTTTCTGCCGAATTATCCATGTTGCTGCCTCTGCTTCCTCTCGCGTACATACACCAAAAAAAAAATCACTCAGATTATGGAAAAGTGGGAATGATTCGGCGCTAAAGACAATTTTCATCGTTTTGATGTACAATTTTCTTTAAAACGTGGTTTTTGATCCTGGATTTGAAGAAAATTGTACATCAAAACGATGAAAATTGTCTTTAGCGCCGAATCATTCCCACTTTTCCATAATCTGAGTAATTTTTTTTTAGTGTATATTAGGGTGGGGCGATTTACTAACTATATCGCGCGATCGAAATTTGTATTCCTCTCATTTGTCTGAGTAGAAAACACTTCCATGACATTTGTCTAAAACAGATATGAAATCGAAACTAAAATCGGATGATCCGTTTTCGAGATATAGCGTGATTTCCGGTTATGGAGGCTGAATGCCCAAAATCGCATATTTTCGCGATTATCTCTTGTTGTGTACAATACATCTTAATTTTTTTGCAAACTTTTTACAGATAAGTCAATACAATATATGAACAGTACTTTAAAATATTAATTTATCTTCCGGTATAGGAAAACCGTCTACGTTTGGGTTATAACTCCTCAATTTTTGCAGCTAAAATTCTGAAATTTTGCATTTAGAGCATTTATTGTACACAAAGCGCTGCCGGCGAAAATCATCGGTATCGGATGACTATAACATGGAGATCCCATACCGCGCTTTTGGGCCAAGGAAAAAAGAGTGTATTCAAGTTTTCCTATACAGGAAGATAAATTAATATTTTAAAATTTGCTCATATATTGTATTGACCTATCTTTAAGAAATTTGCAAAAAAATTTAAGATATATTGTACACAGCAAGAGATAATCGCGAAAATATGCGATTTTCGGCATTCAGCCTCCATAACCGGAAATCAGGCTATATCTCGAAAACGGATCATCCGATTTTAGTTTCGATTTAATATCTGGATTCAGCATAAAATTCTGCTTCAATTCGATGTGCATATTGGCCTGGATATTTTTTTGTCGATTTTTGCCCAATTTTTATTTTCAAAAATTCGTCTTGGTTAATAAAAACCAAATTCCGGAACATCAAAATTAGGTTTAGAAAAATGTCGTAGAGGCGTTTTCTACTCAAAAAGATGAGAGGAATCCGAATTTCGATTGCGCGGTATCGATTAATTTCCCTCCATACAAATCACCCACCCTAGTGTATATACACACATATGTACTCTTTTAACTTTTGCTATTTGTTGTTGTTGCGCTAAGTCACATGCTATGCCATGCCACCCTTTTACTAAGTGCATTCGTATGTTAAACAGTCCAATAGAGCCTTGCTGCCGTCTGGTGAGTTGAGCTGAAAAAAAGTTTCTTATTTTCTAATATTCCTTTATTTCCACTACGTGATGCTTAAGCAAAGGATAAAAAGGTAAAGTTCGTTGGTTTTTGCAAAATTCATAGAACACGTATTTGTAATTATTTCTACAGACTAAATGGCCGTGAAGTCACCTGTCATGTGATTTATTAACTTTGTTGCTTCACCAACTAATCGATTGAGTTACGTAGTTAGTAAGTAAAGTAGTAGTTAGTAGGTGCAATAAACGGAACGGAATGGCAGTTGGTTGGAAGAAAAAGGCGCAAGTGCAGAATGAAAAGGTGCAGACAAAAGTTTGCCCGAAAAAAAAGAAAACAATTCGGATAAGAAAATATATGTACGTAGATACACATGTTGCTGGATGTACTAGATTAACGAAGTTTGTATAGATATTAGCTAGTAGATAAGTAGTGTAATTGAATGAGATTTTGATTATTTGTAATCATACGTGCAATGTGTTTTATTTTTGTTTTCGCTTTGAGGCAGCAGTCGGCATTCCCACACGCATGTACAAAGTTGATTAAGTACGTGAGACTGCAGGCGTAGTGATGGCTTTTGGCTATGACGCTCGGAGTTACTTTAAATTAAGTACATACATATGTACATATGTATGAGGCAGATTGGTACACAAACAGCGCCCGCGAGCTATTCTTTAAGTCTTTGCTTGCGAAATTTACTTACATAACTCTGTACATGAACCACTACATTCCTGAATGCTAACCAAGGAAAGTTCATTACTAAGAGCAGCATCTTCGCATTTTATTTTAAATTTAATCTTGCAAAATGCCCTGCATGCCACATTGCAGAATTAAGGCAGGCGACAAATGTCTAAAATATTTTCATAATTCCACTTTCAAAGAATTGCCAGTCAGTCGTCAGCTCTTTGTTTACTACAAAATTCATAATTTACACTGTCTGACAATGCATTCCTCTTGAATTGGCTTTAATTTGACGAACACTCAGCACGAGAAAAGCCAACACCAACACAACGACTGATTACAGTGAGACTAGGAAAATGATAAAATAAAGTAAGGAAAAAGTAAAAAAATAAAATTAAACAAAACAAAAAAAAAAAAAATACATGCAAAAAAATCAAGAATTTGAAGGTAAAGCTTCCGAGACGCACGACGCAGCAGCACATAATTGAAATTGCAAATTTTCACCAGAAAGTCAAGTCAATGAAAAATTCCACGTTGATGCTGAGAGCAGCACCAGGAATCTTTAATAAATATTTGGTGACGTAGAAGCAGCAGCAGCAGCAACAGAAATGACATAAACTTGAAAGGTTTTTCAGCCGTTTTTAAATGATTGAATGAATGCGTTTATGCAATGGCTCTGCACTCATTGAATTTGCATAAAAAAACAAAACCAGTTATATTAAGTGAAATACTCAGAGAAATGCAAAGAAACTAAAAAAATATACATAAATTAAAAGAAAGATTATTACAAAATATGCAAGAAGACTAACTTTACCCGTTAATGTATACGGAAGTGTCAGTTCTCGTATAAAACACCAAAATTACTTGAAAAAAAGTGGAAGAGCGAAGTAATGCACAGTCGAGCTCGAAAGAAACCTTTATACAAGTTAATTAAACGATTACATTCTTGTAAACTTATTTATTTAAATAAAATCCATATAATACTATTATCTGTGCAGGTTATCTATGTATATGATACCAATATCTTAAGTTCCAACTGGTTATAAAAATCAAAAAGAAATGCCACCAAGAAACTCCATGAAACAAACAAAGAACATTTTAGAAAAAAAAAATTGCCACTTGAAACTGTGCACAGTTGCTAATGACACTTGAGATGACGAACAAAAATAGCAACAACAACAAAAATGGTCGTTCGCTATGTCAATCCTTTCATATCCGCTATGACCATTTCCGTTTTGCCATTTCCTAATGTCACAACTTGAACTCTAGACAAGCCTCTTCTTCTTCTTCTTCTTCTTCTTCTTCTCAATCGCTCTCTCTGTATTTTAACCCTTTCTATCCGCAAAAACTTAGCAGCCGTCACACACAACTTCACCAATGAACGCTCTAGCTTAGATTTTAAAGCAGTGATCTCCACAAAGCCCTTATGGAAGCGCGGGTACCGTTACTTTGAAATAAAAATCATGGCCGACAATAAGAGCAAAAAAATTGCGGCCGCCCACTTCCTCCATTATTAAAAGTACACCCGAAAAATTTCGAAAATGTATAAATTGATATTTTTTTATGGTGCTGGTGTTGTGCGTTTTTATATTTTTCATTATTAGCGCACGCTTTAATAGTTAAAGTTTAATTTATACATAGGTACTATAAATTTTATACTATAAGTTTTATAGCTAAAACAGCGCCATCTGATTGAATTAATCTCATTAGAAAATATATTGCGTATTTTTAGGCACAAAGAAATAACTCATATGCATACAGGTGAAGCTAATAAAAATTTGTTAAAAAATCTACATAAGTACATACATATCACACTATTGAATTCCATATCAAATTTTAATTTACAACAATTTGTCTCAGTGTGTAGGCGGCGACTCGCTGTAGCTCGCTTCTGCAGAAAATAAAAAAGAAAAATGGAAGCCAAAAATGGCGTGTACACAAACCCCGTCGGAATTGATTGCTTTGAAAATTCAGGTTTCGTTAAATACTTTTAAAAGTGTTCAATATAATAAAATAAACTAACACCATAATTTGTCTTCCAGGTATGATAGTGAAAAAATTGTTTGATACAAAAAAAATTCCAAAATTATTCCTTTATAAGTAATTTCACATGAATTAATAGTAATTTTGCGCCGCTGTTCCTAATGGGTATAGCATTAAACTTCGTTTGTAGGCGAGAGGATAGAGTGCGCGGTCGCGGTGATTTTCGGCGCGCTTGCACATGCTTAAGCGCGGCACAAAAACAAAAAGCGCGGAAGCGCGATAGCTGTGAAGACCCTTGTTTTAAAGCAATAGTCGAAGTACAAGTCAGTTAAAAGTACAAACACTCGAAGGCATTGAAGTTGTTTGGTGGGTGGGTGGTTGGTCGGCGGTTTGGTTGGGTATAGTACCTTGGTTTCAACTTCCAAGTACTCCAAAAACTTTAGTTGCATTTCTGCTTGAACAAATACATACATACAGTTTTTTTTGTTGCTTTTGTTTCATTTCTTGTTTTTGTGTGCAACGTTTTTGGTCTGTCCTATCCACTTATGCTGAAGGAGTTTATAAGTTTTTCAATTTCTAAGAAGACTTTTTTGGTTTTTATTTATTTTTTTTTTTTTGTTGACTAGATTGGCCTAAAGCGCTAAAGAGACAGCACAGTCACTGAACGTTGGAATAATAATTTTTAATTTGTGGAAATGATGGATGCGAAGTCTTTTTTTTTTAAACTCCTTTGATGACAATTAAAGTTTATGGCGAGGTTTTTTTTGCATAAAGAAATTTACTAGACTCTTAGGGAGAGGAGGCTAAGGAGGCGGATATGCTCTAACCTTCATTTCCCAAACTTGCCATTTCCTCATTTTGTACACATTCATTTACATATCGTCGTACCATACGAAAACTAGCATATTTAAAATTTCTGGCGAATGCTAGCAATAAAAAAATTCTGTACGAAAAGTAGCACATTTGACTTTTGGCTAACGAAAAGTATCAGTAATTAATAATTAATTAATTAATTACTATTTATATATGTACTGTTTTTACATTAAAATTGTTGCTGTTTAAACGAAATTGATAGTTTTCGTTAGCCAAAAGTCGAACTTGTTTCTTTTCTTCAGTCACAAAAACACGTATGCTAGTTTTCGTATGGTACGACGATATGTAAATACATATATTAGTTTTTTTGTACTTACACTAAAGTTTTTAATATCCGTTTCCTCCGAGATTTGCTTCAACACACCATATATATACATATATTAGTTTTTTTGTACTTACACTAAAGTTTTTAATATCCGTTTCCTCCGAGATTTGCTTCAACACACCAACATTTATCAAATTATTACAATACTGCATTGTTAGATTATTCAAGTCTTGTTCATTGAGATTATTGCCAGTTTGTTGTAGTGATGAGATCAGCCATTTCATAAGCATTTGACCTGCAAGAAAGGAAAAAAAATAATAGCAGTATTAGATATTGCACAGTTTGCAGATCCTTGGCTGCTTTTTCGGCGTTTTCCATCCACTCACTTATCTTATAAGAACCATAGATGATGTGTAACATTTGCAAAAACTCTACGAAATTGCGAAAGGGGCAATAGAAAACCTCTATGTACATATACCGTTTCGTTCATCTCCTTTTCGAAAATGGATTTTTGTAAACAAATCTTGTTTTTGAAATAAAATTACTTGCCGAATTTTGACAAACAGTCCCAGTAAAAAATAGTCATGGTTAACAAGCCGAGAAGGATTTGTAAACGAATATTTTTATTCAAGTCGCATTTTCGATAATGAATGCGGAAAAGGCTGCTTTTTGTTTCCAAAACCAGGTCATTCTCTCAAAAATTGTAATCTTCGTTATAAATTCGAGCAACAACACATTCTAGAAGGAAAATTTTAATGAGAGAGAGATAGAGAGAATGGCGGCCGATCGCTTTCCCTTGTTACGGAGCTTCTGATTTATATCCAAGCCATTTCGAGCGAATTTGTGGTAAACTATAGACTTAAAAAAAGTTTGGCTATAAGTTTGTTTTCAGTTTGATATCCAGTTTGAACATTTTCAATAATATTTTTTCGTGTTTGGCATAAAATTTTTCCTGAATGATACATATCGTGTATATCTTGCTTCGTTGAGGGTTAAAAAAGATACACATTTGATAAATTTTAACAGCAAGTCGACCATAAAAACGCGCAACAAATGTGAAAAGATAAGATACATAAATATGTACATAGATATACATAAGTATATAAGCAAATAAACCTAAGTATTTGTCAATAAAACTTAACGAGTCAATATCAGCACAGTTCAGTTACATATACATACATATCTTTTTATTGATTATCATGGTTTTTGTTGTAGTCTTCGCAAACTTTTGTTTCGCTGTCATAGATGTACATTTTAATCTATTTTAGTTGTTTTAAAATTGCTTATTTTTTTCTACTTTTTTTTAAACACGCAGTGCTTAATAAATTTTTAAAAATTTGTACAGAAAGGTCTGTTTGTAATGTACCGACTGGAAAATTGGGAAAATTTAATTGGTTAGTGAGTTGAAAATTAACGTTGAAATTTAAGTAAAACAAGCAGCTCTTACCGCAACCCACAACTGGGTATATAATTTCTGCTTCCAACAGAGTTCAAAATTTTCTACATTACAATTAACCTTTTTTTTCAATTAATTGGCTTTTGCGAGTGAAACTCATTAGAAACTTAGAGCCCGTGCACAATTGGCTTTGTCTGCTCCAACTTTGATAGAAAAAACCTTAAAGCAAAGCGAAATTTCAGATGCTTGCTACAATTAACACTTTGACAATTTCCACCTCACTTCTTTGCTTTAATTTATAAACCAGATTTTTGGTAAAATATTTGGGGAATTAGCTTTTTTCTGCTTATTCGAATGTTATTTTTTACTTTTCTTTGTTCACTTCTCACGAAATTGCGCGAAATCGCTAAATTAAGTGTAGCTATACAAACATACACACACACACACACACACAAGGGGAGATGTTTGTCAAAGTGTAAAAAAGTTGAAAGATGGCTAACTTTATACCTTGCTTTACTCGCTTCACCTCAATTGTGAACATGTCCCTTTGAAAAGCACATGCTGAACGAAACTGTCAAAGCAAAACTCTGAAGCAAAGCGAGGTAGAAGTCAATTGTGCACGGGCTCTTACGCTTCATGGCAGTCAGTCTAGTCGACGACGACGACGGCGCTGATGACGAATAAGCCTTTGGGAGCAGTTGTTCAGCAACAATTGTCGAATAATTAGACGCTCCCACGTTAGCGACGGCGCTACTTGCGCTAATAAGTTGGCCATTGGTAAGTGAGTTCTGTGTGGGTGCCCTTAGTTCAGCACAACAAAAAAATATGCGAGGTTGTTCTATATTGCCCATAAAAATATCACAACAACACAAGTTTCGAAATCTATCAAATGCGTTAGAGGAAATTGAAAAATTTAAAAACTCATTTGTTAATGAATTTATGTTACAGCGCGTGACGTTGAGTCTTAGTTCAGCTGGTAATTGTTTGTTGTTTGCCTTGTAGCTGCCAAATTTTCCCACTTGCAGCTCACAGCTTTGCTTAATTGTTCTACTAAACTCAATGGATAATTTTGCTTTTGTTGAGAATTCTACTAAGGCATTGAGTATCTGCTCGGTTTCCTCCACTTCCACACACTCCTTGCTACCTCGCTTAATCACTGCCTCTATAGCTGAGATCGCTTTATTTTTATTGCCACTTGTCTCCAAATTTGCTAGTTTGGCCAGCAAAGGACACCAGCCGGCTGGTAATCGTATGCCGTCACGATCTCTCACTGCCGCTTTGGTAGTCTTGAATGGTTTTATTTTGAAGTCATCCTCCCAACTACCACTTCTCTTGCTCATCACAGCTAAATTGTTCTCGGACTTTTGTTGGCATCTTTCGCCGTAATCTAAATCAAATTCCTCGCCATTGTGCATTTCATTGCGTGTACTCATGTACTCATGGTAGAGTCCTTGTAAGCTTGGCGTCTTCAATATCTTTTCCACTAAATCGCGTTTTGTTAGATAAACTTCTTCATTGGATTTTGACATTTTTTTCACTCCACGTTGTTTTCTTCTCTCATTTCACTTTAAATTTTGCACTTTTGCGTATTTTTTCTTGTCTTCTTTTACTTTCTTTCCTTTTAATCTTAGTGCGTCAACAACTTTTTAAGAACTGCAGGTGTAGTATCACCGTATTTACTTCACACTTATTTCTTCTAAGTTTGACGTAAGAGAGAGTGTGAGCACAGAACACAAAACGACTGCCAAGGTGTTTCCCACATGACAAATGAATCGCTTATCAGCTGGTCTGTTGCTGATAACCGCCAGCAGCTGAGTTGAGAGCTACTTTGCAGCGGGTTCTGCTAGAAAGTCTGCGTAAATGTGATTTATTTTTGGTTCTACTAGAAAGTGTGAGTACCTCCGACTACTTACTCACCAACTCACGAAAATATTAATGATGAGAAATATTGATCGATGCCTCTTTAAGTGTGATCTGCTTATTTTATGAGAATTTGTATACCCATATGCGTAACCAGCGCTCAGATGAAGTAGAAGTTATTAGTATTTTATGTGAGTTAGTTTAGAAAAAAGATGTGTAAATTGGCTAAGCAAACGCCTTTGGAGCCATATCAATTCATGTACTGAAATATAGTATGAAAAATATGAGTTATACCTTTATTTCAACTGTAGACTGGGGGTATATAACGTTTGCTTCTAACCGAATATTTGTTTCATTTGCACAGAATTGTTGGGAGCACCGCATAATTCGTCATGCGATCGCTTATTTGTACTGAGCGAGCGTTTTCGGTTATAGAAAATTATTTAATTACACTGCTGTGCAAAATTATGAACAGTTATGCAAATAAATTGTTTATTGAAATTCTACTTAAGTAGTTAACATTAACGTGAGAAAATTTTGTTATGTGAAAAAAAAATGTGCTAACGGCTGCTTTTAAATTTCCTTATTTGATTTTCACACTTCATTTGTTGGCTGTTAGATTTATTGTTTACTCGAATTCAAATAAATTTGTTTTTGTGAACAATAACTGCCGCGTACATGAATGAGTGCCATTATTTTTGCTGATTTGCTGGGAGCGGGCGTGACAGATTGTTTCTTTGGGCGCAGCTGTTCAACAAAAATAAAACTACACGTAATGGTCGCCAGATCTGATATTGGACTACCACTTGCTATCAACTTGAAAGTTTCAAGAAAGGCAAACGGTATCACTACTCTAGCTAAACAAATTTATTTTTGCTCTCGAAAGATAGTTGTCTTTGGAAAGACAGTGGCCAGAATAGCCCAGTTAAAGGGACGATTTGCATCAAGGTCGAGTTCGCTACAATGGCTCTTCCTCAAGCATCAACCAACGCAAATCATGCTTACAGTAATTTCCGTTAATAAGACTTTCTTTGACTTTTCACGCTCTTATTAAGTGCCCAAGTACATGTGTATGTGTGCTCTTATACAGAAGTATCTATGTAGATAACAATGCATGTTGCGCTTATATCACATGACGTCCCCAAAAATTGGCAAAACTTCATTTGTGTCATAATGAAAACTTATAGCTTATTTACCCTGTAAGCTGTTAATGTCTTTAACGAAATCTTCAACCCAATGTCCCAACCTCTTTTAACCCCTCTTAACCTCGCTATGTGTACAGCCATACATGTAGAAACGTTCCAGCCATCAATGCGCCCAACAAAAGCACATTTTCCACTTAACTCAACAAGAATAATATGCCGATGGTGCTATAAAGAACGCGTCCGCCATCCGCCATCCGCCATCCGCCATCCGCCGTCCGCCTAAGTTAATAGGACAATATTTTTGATGTGATAACACAACGCCGGCTGTTGGCAGGCTTTCTTCATTTCGACACATGCCTCCACAAGCTGTGCAGAATGACTTTGAGAGTGCTCGTGTCCTCTCATGTCCTTCTGTCGGCCTGGAGTGATTATGTACATCGCGCTCACTTGCTGGTTGGTTCGTTGGTTGGCGACTTGTGAAAACAAAGTTTAGATGATTATTGCCGCCATTAAGTGGAGATCACAAACTAACCCAAAACACAATGATGAAACACTGTGCGAGCCTCCAGCTCCTAGTTATATCAATCTCTTTCTACATCAGCCTCGTTCTTGTTGTTCCACCATTCTTGTATGTTTTGCTTTGGCTAGAAAAGTGTAGGTGTGTGTGTCCTGTGTATCAGCAGTTTGGGGTAAACAATGAAAATCTGATTTATAAGTGACAGCAATAAAACTGACAGCAACAGACAACAAAATGTTGCAATACAACAAATGTTGAATCCTACTTCATCCAACAGTAACCAAATGTAATGGAAAGGGACATAGTAAGTATGTATGTACGGTGTGTAGTGGCGCTCCAGCTCGCTGAGCTGCTTTGGTGTACGAAATATCCCATTTTCTGTTGGGATAAAATTTCAAATTTACAAAAGTGTTTGGTTGCTCGATGCTCTGCTTGTGAGTGCGAATGGCTGGTGTGGGTAGGAAGAAGCGAGGGGCACGGTAAGGGCTTAGCTAAAGTTAAATGTTTTTGCTTTTTGTTTGCATTACATTAATGAAATGCATTGGAGCGCATCTGCATCTGCTCACAATGCCTTGCCGAAATGCTGCTTTCGCATAAATACGAGTACATACATACATAATTTTGCAACAATATTTGCAATGTGATCATTAGTTTAGTGTTTAGCACAAATTTTATGCACAGCTGTTTTGCTATTTTGTTGTTTTTTTTTCTGGCTGATTTTGTATATCACATACAAAAAGTGAGCTTACATACATTTACATACATATGTATGTAGCTTCAAACGAGAAAGGGGGAAATTGGGAACATATATAATTAATTAGCTTAGCTTGCTTGATGTTTGATGCTTTAGATTCTAAAAAAAATTTTCAAAATTTCCTCGAATTTTCAGAATTTTTGTATAAGCTTGGAGACACTGATTTAACCATTTTTCATCGGAAAATTATATATATATATATTTTTGCGAGAAATTGGCAAATTAAGTTTATCTAGCAAATTAATGTTATGCATCTGGAGCATTTCGTCCATTCTCGTCCAAATAAAGGACTAGGCCAATAATATTTTGCAGTATTACTTCTGTACTAGAAAGGCAACTTTCAGCAGGTACAGCAATAAAGGTCCTGCCAGACGATGCAATGAAAGTGCTTTCAGAAAGTGAAAAAGTAAAATTTTCTAGTGTAACCACCAAAAAAAGTACTTTCTGAAAGTGATTTCCGAAATTTCAGCAATTAGTTACTTTTCGTCGGCCATAAAAAACGTATGTTAGTTTTCGTATGGTACGACGATATGTATAAACAAAATACAATTATTAAAATAATTAATTATCACGTTATATTTTTCATATGAACACAAAAAACACAAAAGTCTCCACCATCACTATTGCACGCACAGCTGTTTGCTCTCCTACATCTGTCTTGCTCTCACAGCTGTTTGAATTTAATTTGACAGCTGCCAGAAAGTACTTTCAAAAACTCATTTCCTTTCACCGTGTGGACAAACGAAAAGTAATTCCTGAAAGTTTTCGGAAAGTGGAGGTAAAATGTGCTTTCTGAAAGCACTTTCATTGCGTCGTGTGGATACTCATGAACGATCTTTCAATGATTTGACACTTTCGGAAAGCACTTTCATTGCATCGTTTGGCAGTACCTTAATGATTTCAAAATAAGCCCCAATTCACTCCGCCCTATTAGCTATGTCAAATAAATTAAAAAAGTACATTAATTAATCGATTAATTAATTTTAATTGCATGATTAATTATTTAATCAATTAATTATTGTAAGTTTTTGTTTTGGAAATTTAAATTGTGAATAAGACATTGTAATGCTTCAACTATTTTCAAAAATAATTAAAAATAATCATATAAAAAGAAATAATTGCATAATTGAAAATAATCAAGCAGTAAAAGTCAATCTAACAATTATACAATTAAAAATAATCAATTAATTAAAAATTATCATGGGATTAATTATGCCATACTGGCTAAACCATTATCTGATTTATTAAAAAAAAATAGTATATTTAAAATAGAGAAGGAACAGTTAGAATCGATTGAAAAATTAAAAATCGCTTTAACAACACCACCAGTATTACGTTTATATAATCCGAATGCAGAAACGGAAATTCACACTGATGCGTCGAAATTTGGTTACGGGGCAATACTTATGCAGAAGTGGAGCGAGGACCAACAGTTTCATCCCGTAGAGTTTATGAGTAGAAAGACAACCAAATGTGAGGAAAATTATAGTTCATACGAGTTGGAGGTGTTAGCAGTAATCGTAGCTGTAAAGAAATGGAGAATTTATTTACAGGGAATTAAATTTACTATACTTACCGATTGTAACGCATTTGCATTAACCATGAGAAAAGAAGATGTACCGTCAAAAATTACAAGATGGGCTATGTTTTTGAATGAATTTAATTATAGTATAATACACAGACCTGGTGAGAAAATGAAGCACGTAGATGCATTGAGTAGAATGTACTGTTTACAAATGGAAGAAACATTTAGGCATCGTTTAATACAGGCACAAAAACAGGATGAATGGACAAAAGCAGTTAGGGAAATCGTAGGAAACGGTGTGTATGAAGATTATTATATATCACATGATGTCCTATGTAAAAATCCTTCAAAGGAATTAGTTGTAATACCATCACAAATGGAAAATGAAATCATAAAGAGTATACATACACAAGGCCACTTTGCTGCACGCAAAACACAAGAGCTCGTAGAAAAGTCGTACTACATACCAAATTTAGCGCAGAAAGTTGTATGTGTAGTGAACAGTTGTATTGAATGCATTGTTGCAAACGCGAAAATGGGGAAAAAAGAAGGTTTTCTTACACCTATTCCAAAAGACGACTATCCTTTAAGTACTTTACATCTCGACCATTTAGGCCCTTTAACATCCACACAAAAAAGATATAACCACATTTTATCAGTTGTTGATAGTTTCTCTAAATTTACTTGGTTGTATCCAACAAAGGATACAAGTGCTTTGGCTGTAGTTGACAGACTAAAGAGGCAAGCAGCAATTTTCGGAAACCCAAGAAGGATAATAACAGATAGAGGATCTGCATTTACGTCTGAAATTTTTAAAGATTACACTGCTCTACAGCCAAAAAATACTCTGAACGCGACCATCCTATTTATATGTAAAATCGGTCGCTGATTCCGAAAATCGGGTTCATTTTTAATTCTATGGGAAGGTTTTTGAGATATCGGCAATTTACCGTTATTTGGCTAATTGCTCCACTTAATCCTTTATACCTCTTTAACGCAGTAAGCTATCTTCCTTGGAGTGACACCAAACGAAAGAAAATTAAATTTCCTTTTCATGGCTGCTATAACATTTTTCCCTAACTCTTATAGTTTCTGAAATATTAACGATTCAATTTGAATTTTTTCGATTTTTTACGATTTTTTGAAGAAAAAATTGACTTTGTCAGGCAATATCTTTAAAACCAATGTTTTCACCTTCGGTTTTACTCCTTTACGTGAAGCTCCATTCTATTGGGAAAAAGATAAGCTATCAACGAAGAAAATCCATGGTAAAATGGAAAAGTTATAGGCGATCAAGTAAATACAGCCAGGTCGCGCAATGCCTCTGCACGGGTATATTCTATGCATGTTATACCCGTAAATGCGCTGTTACCTACTGCGCTGCCAATGTGCTGCTACTGCAGATGTGTAGGTATTGGTATAATATGCATAGAATATACCCGTGCAGAGGCATTGCGCGACTTGGGTGTATTTACTTGATCGCCTATAACTTTTCCATTTTACCATGGATTTTCTTCGTTGATAGCTTATCTTTTTCCCAATAGAATGGAGCTTCACGTAAAGGAGTAAAACCGAAGGTGAAAACATTGGTTTTAAAGATATTGCCTGACAAAGTCAATTTTTTCTTCAAAAAATCGTAAAAAATCGAAAAAATTCAAATTGAATCGTTAATATTTCAGAAACTATAAGAGTTAGGGAAAAATGTTATAGCAGCCATGAAAAGGAAATTTAATTTTCTTTCGTATGGTGTCACTCCAAAGAAGATAGCTCACTGCGTTAAAGAGGTATACAGGATTAAGTGGAGCAATTGGCCAAATAACGGTAAATTGCCGATATCTCAAAAACCTTCCCATAGAATTAAAAATGAACCCGATTTTCGGAATCAGCGACCGATTTTACATATAGGTAGGATAGTCACGTTGAAAGTACAGACAAAAAATTTCATTTTGTGATCCAGTGTTATTGTAATGAACAAGGGATACAACATTTGGTGATTGCAACAGGAGTTCCGCGGGGTAATGGTCAGGTAGAGCGCATACATAGGATAGTGATCCCAATGTTGACAAAGTTAAGCTTAAAAACTCCTGATCAGTGGTACAAATTTGTAGAGCCGGTACAACAATATTTGAATAATTGTCCTAGCCGCAGTACAAAGTTTTCACCATTTAAGCTTTTGACAGGGTTGGACATGCGTTTAGGAAAGGAGTTAGATTTAAATGAATTAATTGAAGAAGATGCAATTCGAGAGTTGAATTCAGAGCGCGAAAATATAAGAGAAATGGCAAGAGAAAATATTAGAGTAGTTCAAGAGGAAAACAGAAAAAATTTTAATGCAAAAAGAAGATCTGAACAAACATATGAAGAAAATGAGTTAGTTGCTATTAAAAGAACGCAGTATGGACCTGGACTCAAGCTTAAGAGGAAATACTTGGGTCCGTATAAAATAATCAAGAAGTTGAATCATGGTCGTTATGATGTGGAAAAAGTAGGGGAGCAGGAGGGATCGAACCGAACGACAACGGTTGCGGAATACATGAAGAAATGGAATGCTTCGTTCGAGGTCGAACGAATGTCAGGACGGCCGATTGTGGGAACGGGACTAAGGACGAGAAGTGGACAGACTTATCAACAACCCTAATAATTACAAATAAAATAAAATGAGTAATTTTAATAAATAAATGTATCTATGGAAATATAATGACTCAGCAATTTTGAAAAAATGTAAATGAGTAATTTTTATAAATAAAAATTAAGTTACTATAGAAATATAAAAAAATATGTATTTATAAATAAAGCTAAGTTACTATAGAAATATAAAAATGAGTACATTATGAAAATTTGTTAAAATATTTTTCAGTTCTGGTGAAACAGCCAAAGACAAAACATATTAATTGAAATATAATTTAATATTACATTTTTTCAAAATTGCTGAGTCATTATATTTCCATAGATACATTTATTTATTAAAATTACTCATTTTATTTTATTTGTAATTATTAGGGTTGTTGATAAGTCTGTCCACTTCTCGTCCTTAGTCCCGTTCCCACAAAAATTACTTGATTAGTTCTGATATTTTATTATTTCTGATTATTTTTTTAAATGGCTATTACTCATGCATATTTTTTTATTTAATTGATTGCTACTAATGTAAGAAAATTAAAATACTCATCGTGTACATATTTTAATGGGAATTTAACACGTCTGGATAAGACTAACCAGAATTGTTAAAAAGTTGTATCAGATTAATAAAACAAAAAGTTAGCGATCACATCCTCTTTTCTCAAGCACCAGACAGATTTTTTTTTGGTTCTATAGACGAGATTATGCAGCTTCTCTGCTGTGTATGTGGGAATATGCTAAAAAAGCTAACCAATTCTTTAAATTTTACTTTCCAAAAGCTGCTGCTAATTTACGCGAAAATTTAAATATTTCAATACTCTAATTCTTCCTCTTTCCTATGTAGATATGTATGTAATCTGCGTCCTCGCTGAGCAAAAATCAATAGTAAAATATTACGCCCAAACATCATTAAAAAAGTCAATATTTATAAATCGTTTGCTTGGAGACAATTCCCTCTTCCAATTGCTGTATAAAATATTTCGATCTGGCGGGGAGTGAGAACGAAGAAGAGAAAATTTATTAGACTTGACTGATTTTCGATTCTCTCTACTCAACTCTAACGATTTTCGTTAACAAAGCACGATAATATTTAAAAAGAAATTAAATGAAATAAAAAAGTGATGAACTCAAGTGAAGTGAACCAAATCGAACTGAATTAAAGTCAAAACGCGCATATTATTATATGTTATTCTGCCATGATAGAACAGCTTGTACTTGAAAGTGAGGTGTGAATGACTCCACTCAAATGATTACAACAGATATGTTTGTAAGTATGTACATAGTAGTACATATAAGTTAACAAAAGTTAAATAGAGACGCATGAATAAATTTGCGTACCAACAACACAGACGCACACACAAAAGACAGGGAGCTTAGACATTATCTACAAGCCAGAAGACAGATCGAAAGAAGTAGAAACAGAAGTAGAGGTAGAGGCAGAGGCAGAGGCAGGTGTCAAAGTTGGCGAAACTTTAGTTGAATAGGAGAAACTCGGGCTAACAAGAAAATAAAATATAATAAATACATCCTCTTTTGAGCATTGACAGATGCCAGGATATGGCGGGTGTCACTTGGTCGAAGTTTTAACGGAAGGAGTACTAATATAATAAAAATGTATATAAACATGGATGCTGAAACACTATGTACAAGTAAAGGGTGACTTTATTTGAGAAGATGAAGAATTTATTAAGTGAACAATGAGCGTGTGTTGAAAATAAGATTAAGACTAACAAAGAACCGGGGTCAAGTAGAGTCTTTGATTTAAGAAAAGAGTACATTAGGGATGCTTCGTCAACCTCTTGGCCTCTTTACTCAACGAATAAAGATTCTCCAAATGTCCAAAAGCAGACCCTTCTTCACTTAAGAGAAACCCTTACCTATTCACAAAACACAATTTAGATACATATGTATGTACATATATTCATACATACAAACCATGCAAACCCTCCCCCTCACACTACTTATGTACTTACCTTCAAACTTTTCATACGCAGCGAAGCTTAACTTCTCCGGCACATAAGTTAAACGTCGACAGCTGCCGATATGCTCCAAATGTGCGGCCATACCCGCGGCGTTCGCACTTCCATTTGTGTTGTTATTGTTGTTATTGTTGTTGTTGGCGCTATTAGCGTTGTTGGCTGCTGATGCGGCCGCCTTTTCAGCTGTGAATGTAGCAACCTTTTTGAGAACATTGTTGCTCAAAGTTGGTGTGGCTGCTGCTGCTATTGCTGTTGTTGTTGTTGTTGTTATTGGTGTGGCTGGTGTCAAAAGTGTTGCGATGCCCGATTCTGCGAATACCGTTTTAGGCGTTGATGCAGCAACATCCGTTGCTAATGCTGCTGCTTTTGAACTTGTTGTTGGTGTTGTGATTGGGGTGGATGCCAGCGAGTTTGCGTTGATTTCCCGTTTTGCTCTGGTCGCTGTCGTTGACGCGGATAGTGGCGGTTGTGGCGGTGGTTGTTGCGGCGTTATCGGTGTCGCTGGCGATTGCTGATGAGACTGAACAGGTGTTTGTGATGATTTAAACGAAATTATAACGGTTGATTGGGTTTCTGTTGAAGGCGGCAACGTTGATTTGCTGTTGCTGTTGCTGTTATTATTCGCTGTGTTGGCATCTGTGGCGTTGACGAAGGTGAAAATGTGGAATCGTGGAAACGTAGGCGTGGTTGATGATGCGTATGCCAAGACATTGAAAGAAAAAGGACAAAAAAACAAGAACAAAGGAAAATGTTTTATTAATAATATGAAAAGAATTGATGTAATATAGCCAGCGTGCGCTTAGCACACATCATAATTATAATAATTTGTTCACATAATGTTGGTTTATAACAACATGGACTTTGATGTGTGATAATAACCCAACTAAAGAGCTCCACTGAAGGAGACTTGCTTATAATATCTTTGAACATTTCCTTTTGTAACAACTGGGTATATGAACTTGTTTCTTTCTTTTTAATTTTTGTATTTTTATTTCTCTTGTTTTCGTAATTATTTTTGAATGTAAAGGCATCGCTGATGAACCGGAAAAAGTAGGGAAATCAAGGGTAATGAGGAAATCAAGAAGAAGCAAATAAACTCAGCTACGCAATGAACCAATGCCAATGAATACAAGGAAGGGATAATAATGAAATAAATAACTACAAGGAGGCCGACGCGCAAAAGTTTTTTGTTTTCTTTCCTTTTTTTCCTATACAATTTTTCACTTCATTTTGGTTTCTTTAATTTCACTTCATTTTGGTTTCTTTAATTTCACAACCCATAAGAAAGAATAATGCATATGATGTTAGTTAATACGTTTTTGGGTTCGTAGTAATTAATTTTTTACTCTCAATACTTTTCTCATTAATTTTCGCATGCGCTGGTTGTACAAGGTGGCGCTTGGAAGGTTAAAGTTTAAGACGTTTTCCGTTAAAAAAATGCTGCAATAAACCAATGCGTTTTCATAGTGGAGTTTCTTCTAGTGATGAATGTTTAGTTTCGTATCAATTTATATGAGAACTGGCAGATTAACTTGAAACATGTTATAAGAAAAATTACCAACCCTGAGAAGTGCCCAAAAAAGGATGCTTGTGGCCGATTTTTATAGAAATTTACAAGTTTTTATATCTATCTTTTTTATGGTTAATTGTTTTTCCGAAAGATTAGGAATATGATGTATTGTGGAACGATTTTCCGTCATCGCTTGTCAAGTTATCTTTAAAAAAACTGGTTTCGACGATGTGCCATCTTCAGTTTTTTTTTTTTTTTTAGAAAAAATTAAGTTTAGTAAAAGATGACATAAAATCGTCTCTCTTAAATTCCTTCACCTTTCATATCACCCTGTATACTCAACATTTACTTGTTTTGCTTTCCATTATAAATATACCACTAGAGGTGGTTCTCTTTAACTCTGTGTACCGTAATCTTGCGCGGCTCATTTCAGCGCAAATGTTGCATATAAAAGTAAAATAATTTAATTACAAATAAGAAATTAAAAGAAAACAGTAATAAAGTAAAATGAACAATTAAAATAAAAAAAAAATATCGTCGCTATAGAAGAAAAAAGACGCAAACTGTTTTGTTGAGGAAGAAAGACGCAAACTTTTTTTCTTTCAAAGAAAGACGTATTAAAAATATTTTTCGAAAGAAAGACTCTTTATTTTTTTTGATAACGAAGAAAGCCGCTTTATATTTTTTACTATAAAAAAAAGACGCATTTAAATATTTTTTAGGAAAGAAAGACGTATTCGATTTTTTATTTTTCTTTGTCAATATTAATGCTAATGCGTCTTTCTTCGCAGTTAATAATGCTAATGCGTCTTTCTTCGTCGAAATATTTTATAATGCGTCTCTGTTCGTCGAAATATTTTTTAACCCTAGTTCGACTCGTCGACCTGGGAGACTATTTCACATTTTTCGCACAAAAAAACATATTTTTAATAAATTCTATTACCTTGTGTTCCATGACATCTTAAAGTTGTTAATTTTGAGCAGAAAAAACACGAAATAAAGTTTTAAGATTTAATCCATAGAACACTGTTACAGTTTGAGATCTTATATTCTTATTCTGGCCGACGTAGTCACCTGGGTGACCACGGGTAAATTCAAACGTAATATACATACATACAAATGAAAATGTTGGCATATGATTATTTCCTGCACTCAACACATTTGACAATTGATTGAATGCACTCCTGGCACCCTGGCCGTTTACAAACTAAGCAAACTTTTCGGGAGTTCCGTTGTCTTTCGTTCACATGCCGACAAACATGACACCTGCCTTTGATTGCCATTTGACCAGTTTCATCACGGTGCTCAATTCGCGTTTCTTATGCGATGGACGGAGATAAACGAGTATTCAAAACAGGCTGCATATCGGTAGGTATGTACGTGATAATGCTGCAGGATACGAGGGTTTGATGCGTGGCGGCTTATAGCTCCAGTGGCCAATTAACGAGCAAGTCCTTTTAGATAGGTTGCTGGCCTAAATACAAAATATTTGTATGCCATATTTTGCTGGCTTTGACGGGATACATTGGATCGTATTAATAAAAACCAAGCAAATGCTTTTACTCAATATTTCGAAAATTTGACATTAATTTGTATGAACCAAATTTCAAAATTTTAGCAAAAGGTCTGAAATCTTAAGCAAAAGCAAATGCTTGGCTTTTATTAATATGACCCATTGACGGAACGACACTCGATCACGAAATGGAAAGTTTCTCTAAATGGTAGAGTTGAAATGAATAAGAAGTCCATAGGTCATCAATCGCCTCCATGCTGGACTTATGAACTCCACAAGCTATGCAATAAAATTCCATAGAATTCAATATTGTCAGTTTTGTCATCTTCAACATCGTTGTCATTGCCAAATTTAACATCATAGTCATCCTCCTCGAACAACTTCTCAATATCCGCTCCCGTCAATGTTCTATATAGTATAAATATCCAGTACACATTTCATCAGAAATAGCATACTTACCTTCGATTAACGGTGTTCTGCAGTCGGTTATGGCTACAAACCGCTCAATATCAATCCTACAGTCTGCATTTTTATCTTTATTGGTTGAACTGATTGCGTCCTCGTATTTTACACGCTTAGAGCTGGCCATTTTCAACAATTTAAAGTAACTGAATTAAGTTTTTCACAATTGTACCAAAATGAACAGTAAAAATAATCAGCTTTTAATCTTTTCAGATGCCTATTTTCACTTAATTTCTGTTATTTCGCAATTTTTAAGACATTTTTTCTTTACTACCCTCCATTTACATCTGAACTTTAAAACTTTTAAATATGGTCACCCGGGTGACTGCTTCGGCCGAAATGAGTTGTAAAAATCGTTGGCCGAACTAGGGTTAAGGCGTCTATCTTCGTCGACATGTTTTGTAAAGCGTCTTTCTTCCCCGACATATTTTTAATGCGCCTTTTTTCGTCGACAAATTACTGACATGCGTCTTTCTTCTTCCGGAGCGACGATATATTTTTTTAAGAGAAGAAATTTTGGTCGAAAACTTTTAAAATAATTTACATGGCTCTTTTATTTTGTTTTTTATTTTGCGCGGCAATTTAAAGCTATAACTTAAAGCGACCAAAATGAAAATGGCGTTTGATTTTAAAAATATTCTCAATAACCCGAAATTTCATCTAATTAGTTAAACAATCGACATAAATGAGTCACATGTTAAGCGAATGACAAGGATTTTGTTTCAATAGAATTTTCAAGATTACTGATTTGTTAAAAGGAGCGGCTGACACATATGCGAGGACATTCCTTAATATGTAAATAGTTCAGAATTTCCATTTAAAATGCCCATCTAAAATGTAATTCTAAAATCAGACAACAGCAAAAACAACAGCCAGTTGTCAGATATGTATGTTATTTGTGCTGCTAAAACTACTCATTTACTTATTCCACATTCCTTTATTTGCACACAGTAATTGTCACCACATAAATACTCAATGAGTAGCCACCAGTCAATGGATGTATATAACTGGATATTATCCTTTGTGTTTGTTGGTCAAATTAATATTTAAATAATTCCCAACTTTGGCTGGACATTTACGTGCATGTTGGATAAATGCATACATATCTAATGGAGGTATTACACACATACATATGTATGTATGTATCATCGTACCATACGAAAACTAGCATACGATTTTTGGTGGCTGACGAAAACTATCAATTTTGTTCAAACAACAAAATTTTAATGTAGAAACAGTACTTTTTGGTTGCTTGTTTTTCCGACAGGGTAGGAATATGATGTATTGTGGAACGATCTTCCGTCATCCCTTGTCAAGTTTGGTTTGGAGACAAACCGGTTTCAGCTAATATGCGCCATCTTCTTACAATACATCGTAAAAACAGTATATATTTTTAATGAAAGTTATAAGGCTAGCAAATTTGTATGGCGTAAGGCTTAAAATAAGGCTGATTTTCCTGTATTGATGTCATCAGGCCTTAAGGAGTACTCTTCTCTGAGAGCACTCCTTAGCCCAAAGGCTTATTCGCCATGCGAAATAAGACCTAGATAAGTATTAGATAGTTAGGAGCAGACAGACTGAGTGCATAACAGAGGCAGCGCTGCCAGCGTACTCCTTTTTTATACCTGATTTGTCAACAATAATCAACACTTTCTTGCAGGTTCTCTACATATGTAAGTACGTATACCTTTACGTATAATTCCTGTGCTAATACGAATTAAATCACTTTAACGTGTTTTGCTTTTCTAAGTATGTATATAAGTTCGTATTTACGTACATATGTATACAACTAAATAGCATTAATTTCACTCTTTGGTATGTAAATATGTATATTTATCTGCTAAATGAAAGCATTTCTCACATATACATACATATTTATCCCCAACAGATCGAGGCTAAAAAGAGTGGCATTTTTGGTATGAGCCCTGCAAAAATCATTGGATTATATGGTAAATTTTGCGGTAGGTTGGAGTACTTTCAAAGTGATCATAAACATAGACCCAAGGGAGCGACTCATGTATCTGCATAGGCTCGTAGTTAGCCGAACATTGCTACGAAAACGAAATGTTTATCACGATAACGACGAAGCAAGTTCGTACATATGTACATATGCATGATTCTTTGAACTGCACGATTTAGTAGGTAATAAGGAGACACTGAAACGCACCGCAACAGATACCAAAAACGAAAAGTTAAATATTTATTAAAAAAAAAATATACTAATAATTCAAAATGAATTGGCAGTCGTCGGCACAAATCTTTTACAGAGATTATTGAATTTCTTTAATTCAAGTACTCCATAATTTAATCCAATGTATGTACTCCATGGATTACTCGGGTGTCATGTTAAATGGACCATATTTTTTATATGAAATGTGGTAAATTCTGGAGTACTCGAATGCTCCATACTCCAGTACTCTATACATACGTGCATGGTGTACTTGGCTTTTTTGCAGGGAGTATCTACATACATACATACATACATATGTATACGTATGTGCATATGCAGAAATGGAATGGGAATAGCTGTCGGTTTTTCTCTTTGGCACATTTGCTTTTACTGGGTTAATGGGTAAATAAATAGTGGCGGGATGCGCCTAAAAGTAGACCACACAGTTGCATACATATGTGTATGTGTTTATCTTAATGTTGATGTCAGAGCTCGTAAATAATTTTACTGTCTGGCTTTCTCATATTTTCGGAAAACTTTTTATATTTTTGTTATACGCGAACTGTGATTTATGTACATGTGCATTGTGTGTGTCAGACAAACACACATTCACACAAACATACATATGTACGTTTTAATGGCTTGTTGATGGGCTTGCGAATTTTATTGAGCTTTTCTGTTTTGCTTTTTTGCTTTATTTAAATCAAATGGGAATGCTGGCTAATGGAATGTGTGAAAGCACAAAAGACGTAGGAAAAGTGAATATCAACAAGTAAAAGCGCGGCTGTCTTCGGCCGTACTGAAGACTTCATACCTTTCATGAGTGGGGAAATGAAAAGTTACCTATGTATGTACATAGCCTGATTAAGTTTAATTTATAATTTTAATTCTGTGGGTTATTTATGGAAAGATTTATTAGAAACAAGTAAGGAAGCCTAAGTTCGAGTGCAATCGAACATTAGATACTCAGCTGTATGCTTTCATTGTTTGTTTGCGTTTGTTCGATATAGGGTGTATTTTATATGAAACGAGTGCTGCATAAACAGGGCGCAGCCACGCCCATTTTCAAAATTTATATCAATCATCCAAATAAGCATACAAATATTATTGTTAGTGCAAAATTTCATCCCTCTATGACTTTTAGTTACAAAGACTTCACGTTACAAATTCCAAAAGGGTGTTCCAGAAATATCTTTGTTAAAAAGTAGGCGTGGTCATAAACCGATTTCAATACATTTTTGCGTGTCTATTAACACATGTTATAAAAGTGTATAAACCAAGTTTCGTCATAATATCTCAATTATTTGTCGAGTTAAAGGCTAAGAAATCTCATATATCCCTTTGTCTAAAAAGAGGCGGTGCCACGCCCATTTTCCAAACTTTTTTATTTTTTGTTTCCGGTCTATTGTAAAACTCATGTCACAAAATTTCAATGAATTATCTTTATATTTCACATAGATATCGCTTAAAATGGTTTTATTAGGTCACTTTATAATACACATATATAAAAGTGGGCGCGGTCGTCAACCGATTTTGGTAATTTTTCGTCCACACATTTGGCTAAGTAAATATATCACGCGTACCAGATTTCATCGATATATCTTTAACGGTTTCTGAGTTATGGCTTATTAAACTTTCAATATTCGCTCCTTAATAAGTGGGCGTGGCACCGCCCATTTTCCAAAATTTTTGTAGTTTTTGTTTTATGTCCATAGTTGGACTCCTGCCACAAAATCTCAGTGATTGATCTTTATATTTGACAGAGATATCGCTTAAAATGTTTTTATTAGGCCCCCTTATATTTCCTATATATAAAAGTGGGCGTGGCCGTCAACCGATTTTGATAATTTTTCGCCAAAACATTTGACTAAGTAATTATATTACGCGTACCGAATTTCATCGATATATCTTCAACGGTTTCTGAGTTATGACTCATAAAACTTTCAATGTCTGCCCCTTAATAAGTGGGCGTGGCACCGCCCATATTCCAAAATTTTTGTGTTTTTTGTTTTATGTCCATAGTTGGACTCATGCGACAAAATTTCAATGATAGATCTTTATATTTGACAGAGATATCGCTTAAAATGGTTTTATTAGGTCACTTTATAATACACATATATAAAAGTGGGCGTGGCCGTAAACCGATTTTGATAATTTTTCGTCAAAACATTTGTCTATGTAAGCAAATTACGCGTACCAAATTTCATCGATATATCTTCAACGGTTTCTGAGTTATGACATATAAAACTTTCAATGTTTGACCCTTAATAAGTGGGCGTGGCACCGCCCATTTTCCAAAACTTCATCAAATTTCTTCATAAGGGCCCGAGCTCAATACGTGGGTAAAATTTTAAAACTCTAGCTATATTAGTGGCTGAGATACCAAATTTCCGATTTTTTCTATATAGGAAAAGTGGGCGTGGTCATGGTCCGATTTCGCCCATTTTCAATACCAACCGTCCCAGTCTCGATACCAACTTGCGTTCCAAATTTCATCAAAATATCTCAATTTTTGCGCGAGTTAGAGTGTTTACAGACGGACGGACGGACGGACGGACAGACGGACGGACGGACGGACGGACGGACGGACGGACGGACGGACGGACATGGCTCAATCGATTTCTCTTTTCACCCTGATCATTTTGATATATATAAGTCTATATCTATCTCGATTATTTCATTCTGTTACAATCCACCGTTATGTGATTAAAACTATAATACTCTGTGTACTAGTACAGCTGAGTATAAAAATGGTGTCTTGGCTATTTAAATGGAGGAGCTACACACCAAAATGTCCATATCTGAACAATCGGTTGTAGGGGAGCTATATGTTATAGTGGTCCGATCTTGACAATTTTCGGTAAACCCGTTTGGGCCCATGTGGGTACAAATACTTTAAAATTCCACGCCGTTAGCTGTTAAAATAGAGGAGTTATACACCAAAATGTTCATATCTGAACAATCGGTTGTATGGGAGCTATATGTTATAGTGGTCCGATCTTGACAATTTTCGGTGATCCCGTTTGGGCCCATATGGGTACAAATACTTCAAAATTTCACGCCGTTAGCTGTTATAATGGAGAAGTTATACGCCAAAATGTGCATATCTGAACAATCGGTTGTAGGGGAGCTATATGTTATAGTGGTCCGATCTTAACAATGTTCTGTAATCCCGTTTGGGCCCATATGGGTAAAAATACTTCAAAATTTCAGGCCGTTAGCTGTTAAAATGGAGGAGTTATACACCAAAATGTGTATATCTGAATAATCGGATGTTGTGGAACTATATGTTATAGTGGTCCGATCTTGACAATTTTCGGTAACCTTGTTTGGGCCAAAATGGGTACGTCTACTTCAAAGTTTCACGTCCTTAGCTGTTTAAATTGGGAAGTTATGCACAAATTACATCCAAAAATTTCATGTATATCTGAATAATCGCTTGTTATACTCAGCTGTACTAGTACACAGAGTATTATAGTTTTAATCACATAACGGTGGATTGTAACAGAATGAAATAATCGAGATAGATATAGACTTATATATATCAAAATGATCAGGGTGAAAAGAGAAATCGATTGAGCCATGTCCGTCCGTCCGTCCGTCCGTCCGTCCGTCCGTCCGTCCGTCCGTCTGTCCGTCCGTCCGTCCGTCCGTCCGTCTGTAAACACTCTAACTCGCGCAAAAATTGAGATATTTTGATGAAATTTGGAACGCAAGTTGGTATCGAGACTGGGACGGTTGGTATTGAAAATGGGCGAAATCGGACCATGACCACGCCCACTTTTCCTATATAGAAAAAATCGGAAATTTGGTATCTCAGCCACTAATATAGCTAGAGTTTTAAAATTTTACCCACGTATTGAGCTCGGGCCCTTATGAAGAAATTTGATGAAGTTTTGGAAAATGGGCGGTGCCACGCCCACTTATTAAGGGTCAAACATTGAAAGTTTTATATGTCATAACTCAGAAACCGTTGAAGATATATCGATGAAATTTGGTACGCGTAATTTGCTTACATAGACAAATGTTTTGACGAAAAATTATCAAAATCGGTTTACGGCCACGCCCACTTTTATATATGTGTATTATAAAGTGACCTAATAAAACCATTTTAAGCGATATCTCTGTCAAATATAAAGATCTATCATTGAAATTTTGTCGCATGAGTCCAACTATGGACATAAAACAAAAAACACAAAAATTTTGGAATATGGGCGGTGCCACGCCCACTTATTAAGGGGCAGACATTGAAAGTTTTATGAGTCATAACTCAGAAACCGTTGAAGATATATCGATGAAATTCGGTACGCGTAATATAATTACTTAGTCAAATGTTTTGGCGAAAAATTATCAAAATCGGTTGACGGCCACGCCCACTTTTATATATAGGAAATATAAGGGGGCCTAATAAAAACATTTTAAGCGATATCTCTGTCAAATATAAAGATCAATCACTGAGATTTTGTGGCAGGAGTCCAACTATGGACATAAAACAAAAACTACAAAAATTTTGGAAAATGGGCGGTGCCACGCCCACTTATTAAGGAGCGAATATTGAAAGTTTAATAAGCCATAACTCAGAAACCGTTAAAGATATATCGATGAAATCTGGTACGCGTGATATATTTACTTAGCCAAATGTGTGGACGAAAAATTACCAAAATCGGTTGACGACCGCGCCCACTTTTATATATGTGTATTATAAAGTGACCTAATAAAACCATTTTAAGCGATATCTATGTGAAATATAAAGATAATTCATTGAAATTTTGTGACATGAGTTTTACAATAGACCGGAAACAAAAAATAAAAAAGTTTGGAAAATGGGCGTGGCACCGCCTCTTTTTAGACAAAGGGATATATGAGATTTCTTAGCCTTTAACTCGACAAATAATTGAGATATTATGACGAAACTTGGTTTATACACTTTTATAACATGTGTTAATAGACACGCAAAAATGTATTGAAATCGGTTTATGACCACGCTTACTTTTTAACAAAGATATTTCTGGAACACCCTTTTGGAATTTGTAACGTGAAGTCTTTGTAACTAAAAGTCATAGAGGGATGAAATTTTGCACTAACAATAATATTTGTATGCTTATTTGGATGATTGATATAAATTTTGAAAATGGGCGTGGCTGCGCCCTGTTTATGCAGCACTCGTTTCATATAAAATACACCCTATATCGAACAAACGCAAACAAACAATGAAAGCATACAGCTGAGTATCTAATGTTCGATTGCACTCGAACTTAGGCTTCCTTACTTGTTTTCTATATGTTATAGTGGTCTGATTCGGCCGGTTCCGACAAATGATCAGCTGCATATAACAACATACCTGTATTCCGAATTTCATTCAGATATCTCAAAAACTGAGGGACTTGCGTTTGCGGACGCGAGTTTGCGTTCACACAGACGGACGGGCGGACAGACAGACAGACGGACAGACGGACATGGCTTAATCGACTCAGCTCGTGATTCTGACCATATCGGTATATATTTTGGTGGGTCCCCCACGCTTGCTTCTGGTACTTTCGACAAAAATTTTTTGGCACTAAGTTATAATACCATTTCATTCTCATGAAAGGTATAACAAGCTCACATACTCAAACAAACATACTTAACACTTCATTAAAAATGAACGTTGGAATTTTGTTGTGGAAAATATTTTGCTTTTTGTTTCGTATATTCTATGATAAGTGGCTAATATTATGCTCACTTCCACACTAATTGCATTTAAATTTCTTTAGGGAAGTCAAGTGCATTTTTCTACATATTTTAAGGCTTTAACTATTTTTTAGAAGCATGCAATTAGGCGTCGTACTTTCTGTTTCCTTTTTCTACTTGGTCAGTTCATTAGCACCTAAATTTATAATACATTTAATGTCTGTAAATTATTGCTTTTTGCTTGACGTAGCTCTAAACTTTAAAAACTATTTCTTTTCATATTAGAAATCTAAATAAGCACGCATTAACACTCACCCGCTTTATCATCGGACATCACGCTCGATGTTGTCGTATTCGCTGACGATCCCAGTCTCGATGATAAATTATGCAATTCGATCTTCTTGGTTTTCGCTATATTACTGAAGATGTCCGCGCCATTGCCATTACCAGCACCACCCCCAACACCAACACCTGTCCCTGCTGTTGTGCCACCATCTTGCGGCGTCACAGTGGCACCACTGCCCGCACTACTCCCACTACTACTCAGCACCTGTGCCAATTTCTTGCCCAATTGCAAAGCCATTTGCTCATCGGGACTATCCGATTCGGGGAGTTCCGGACTCGTCGTATCGGGCAACAACTCCAAGTATGTTGTTTGTGTCACAGACAAATGTGCCACCTTATCGGCGCGATGTCGTCGCCGCAGTTCGTGTACTGCACGCGCTGTGGTTGGCGAAAGTATGCCCGAGGTATCGGCTGATGTTATACTAATATCACTAATCGGTCGATCTTTGGCGAGACGTGGTAAATCATTCAAACCGCGTGCGTTGTACGGATGGCAGATGTCGGCAAATCGATCCACTTCATCAACGTCGGCGACTGCGCTGTTGCTACGCGGCGACAGGGGGTCTGTAAAGAGTGAATCAGAACTTGTTGATAACTCGTTGAGCAGTACAATATCATAGTTGTGTTGTTGTCTTGAACGTTGTGGTTGTTGTGGATGGGTAACCTGATGATCGGGGATAAGCATATTGTGGTACTCATTCTCATCGGCGACCCCTATGACGACATCCTCCTCCTCAAGAAGTTCTTCTGTAGAGGACATTATTTTTTTTTTTGGATTTTACACGCGCAGCATGGAGTTTGGGGTAAAGAGAATTCAAAGTTAGAAATTGAAAGTGAGAAAGATATGAAGATAATTTTTTTGCTGCATTGAACTTATGTACGTTGATGAAACGGGAATGGGTTGACGGATGTTTTGTTTGATAGGGAACACTTTGTGGGAAAGGTTATTTTCCGTAATGAAGTGAATGACTGTACTTCTCTAGTTGTTTTCTAAGTTATCTTTTCTAAAAGTTCTTGTAAAAATCTAAATGTTTGAAATTAACGAACGACTAATGTTGAAACTAGAAAACTCTATTTACTAGCAAAGGTTATAATGAGTTATGGTGTTTCGTTTAATCAGGAACCGTCATGAAAACGGTTGAAATTCTCGACAGCTTTATGGCGAATTAAAAGGACTAATATGGGGCTCAACAACGTCTATTTAGCGGGAGCAATGTTTTATAGAATAAACAAAAATATTCCAAATCTTTGAGTGCTTTAAGATTTGTTGTTCTCAATGTGAAATAATTTTTCAATGATCGCAATTAATCGTCACACCATATGTTTAAAATCAAATAAGTAATTAAAAAAAAAAACTAAGCGCATATACATGGATATGTACGTGCAAACATACATACATATGTACATATGTGTATACACATATAGCGAATTTTATTACTCATAACAGCATTCGGATCTTTTTTGTGGCACTCATGAAAGGGTCCGAGACGTAAACAGAGACGCCAAAGTGGCGTTGGCGACATAAACAAGAAAAATTGTGTGCCAGAAGACAATACTCTTAAAAAAGAAGCAAAACACCTCATTCCAAAAATTCCAAGAGAAAGGAAAACAACAAAAAAATAAAAAAAAAAAAATATTCCACGAAAGGTTGGGAAAAAAGAGCCGAGCAAGGGCCTAAGCTCGGGCTGAGGAGACAGCTTGAGAAGAGAAGAGAAGCTTGCACAAAGTAAGGCAGCAGAAAATACAGTGACTACAAGCAAATAAAACATACAATAAAATTAAAAAAAAAAACAAAATCCAATAAAACAATAATAGTGTACTATTTGTTTTGTCTAAAACAAAGTATAGGACGAGCGATTGGGAATTGAAATAGAAAATGAAAGACATTGAAAATCAGTTGAGGAAATATGTTAAGGCCGATTATAAGTCAGCAAAGGTCATTTGACAGATAAGAATATATAACAGAGACATAAATATGTAAATTACATGGTTCCGCAAATTAGCATAAATTGTGCGTTTGAGCTTGATAGAGATTGACTGATCTTATTTGGGGTGTAGCAAAAGTTTGTTTCTGTTTGAAAAATTTCAAATCACCATAACGCAGGCAGAGCATTAGCAATTTTCGCGTCTACTCGTTTGGAATTGGAATTCAATGTTTTTTGAGTCGCTGAACTGCAGCGTGGTGGTGGTTGCGTGCAACATGTTTTGGCAGTGAAATGACCAAAGGCGGACGTCAAATTTATTTTTGTTTTCTTTTGTTTATTCATACGTACATATGTATATTAGTATTCGGTTGAGCAAAAACATGAAGTAACCCCAACAAACACTGAGGTTAGATATCGATTTGTGAATGACTCTAGAACTAGTCCTCTGTCGAGTATCATAGCGATCTCAAACCAAATGGAACAGAAGTCTTAAATCGAGAAAATAATAATACTCGAATCGAAATCTAATATATGTAGTTCTCTTATCAGATTCTTATTAGAATTGGCAAATACTTCTTTTTCTAATCAGTTTCCAAATAAATTCTAATGAAGTTGTCTAACTTCGTTTTCAAATAGTTTGAATTTTATACTAGTTACCTATGTAGACACTAGGGATTCCACCAGCTAGAATTTTGTCCCGGGATTTTCGGGATAAGATAAAGAGAGAATATGACGCTATTATAGCAAAGAAAAGTTATATTTTATATAATTTTTATTGGTCTCAGATCTGTATACTAATAGCATTTCCTATTCTGAATGAAAATGTTGCATTATTACATTGCAGCATTATCAACATGTGTCCTGTGCCCTATTAAAGTGTTGCATTTTTCATGTGATGAATGAAACAAAAATAATACAACCTTTTACTTTTGCTAAGAGCAGAAGATGTTGCCCGTAGTCGGGCCAGTTTTATATTTTGTCAATAGAACAAACATCCCTAAAAAAAGTGTTGAGTCTGTGTGGAAGAGAACATAAAAATTTGACAGCCGGAAGAAAGTGCTACATTTTAGCTAGAATAAAAAAGTCCATTGGTCAAAGTAAGGAGCAAAATTTTTGATTTTTTTAATAATTAAATTTTTTTTTTGTGTTGAAGTACGCGTTGTAAGGAAACGTACGTTAGGTATTTTTAAAGCTTTTAGCTTGAGGCAAAATTCATTTGATAATTTCTATTTCCTGATTTTTGGTCATTTATTTCTCAAATGTTTTTTGGAATTTTCACACATGGAAAGTAAATAATGGAAGAAAATGGAAACAAAATCTTAACTAGACTTGATAGTCTTACAACACTGTACTAAAATTAAATACGCAGCTGCATACTCGGAATTCATTACAAAGTTTTGCCTACGATATTTATTCATTCAGAAGTTGCATTAATTTTCTGATTTTTTCGGCAAGCTTGGAAATATTCGCTTAAACAAAGTGCGTCGTTAAATTCTAAAAAATTTTTTATTGGAAATTATCAAATGAGTGCAAGCCTTTTTATTAATATCCTAAAAGTACCAACTGCAAAGGCAAATGTTCTGTTCACCAAATGTATGTAATTTTCGTTGTTGGTTGTGCTTTTTAAGGTAACTCTTAAGTATTATTAAATAATACTCATGATTTTACATTCGTATTTTATTTTGTTACTAATGAAATAATCACAAATGGCAATAAAAATCTATTTTTTCTCTGCATTTTAAAGTTGTAGCGTTTCTCTATAAATGTATTTACTTTTTTCAACCCCAAATGTGGGAAAATAATACTGGTCGAAAAATTTTTGTAACAGAAATAAAATTCTACGTTTCAAAAGGATTTCGGTGTAGTTTTTGAGATATTCATGTCCAAAGAGGCGAAAAGCGCAGTTTGTGGCCATATTCACTCCTCAATATTTTTAAAATTACTCACTTTCATTAAAAACTGATTACATCTATTGAAAGCACGATCATTTCTTTTGAAGACAACGTATATATCTGAATAAAATATCCGAAAAAGCAAAGCGCTGTTTTCAAGAGAAATGATCGTTCTTTCAATAGCTGCAATCATTTTTTAATGAAAGTAAGTAATTTAACAGATTGAGCAGTGAATATAGCAAAAAATCGAATTTTTCGTCTCTTTGGACATGAATATCTCAAAACCTACACGTATTACCGAAAATCCGACTTCAGATTCAGAATCAGCGCACCGAAATCCTTTAGAAAAGTAGAGTTTTTTTGAGTTAGAAAATTTTTTGGCCTGTGTAGTTAAAGTCCAAATCCCGGGATAAATCCCGGGATCCCGGGATAATAAAAACAAATCTCGAAAATCCCGGGATCGTAAAAATCGGAAAAATTGGAATCCCTAGTAGACACCACAAATTCTCTAACGTTAGAGATTGTGTTTGCTGGGACAAAGCTGAAGAGATATATGTAATTACAAATTTAAAGGGGGAAACATTAAAAAATATTCATTGAAATATACTTCGTCGCCCGGATAAATTAATGTCGTATGTTGCATTTGAAGACTTTTGGGAAAACGGGTTTGAAGTTTGGAATTGTATTTCTCCAAAACTTCTGATTAGTTTTTCTCCAAAGTCTGGCAGAACACTACTAGGCCACAAAATTCTTAAATTATTTTAATTTTGTTATTTATTATTTATTATTTTGGAATTTATAAAGGATTTTCTTCAGTAAAATTTTGTCGTATGTTACCTTTAGCAACATTTTTGCAGGAAATTTGTATGACGTACGACAAAATGTGTTACCAATTTTAACTAAATTAAAGATTTTTAAAATTAGTTAAATATTGTATTTGATTTCTCATAAAAGTAAATAAATTAAATAATTGACAGCAATTAAAAGCACATTGGAATTTAGACGAAATCGCTTGCGACCTTGCACAAACGAAAAAATTCTGATCAATATCTCTTAAACTAAAGGAGATAGCAAAAAACGGATAACGTCATTCGAAAGATCTTGATTAGTTTAGTATAACTGTATTATTAACTCAATTCGGCCCAAACTTCACATACGACACTAATTTATCCGGGCGACGACTTAAAGGTGTGTCTGATGATCGGGGCAATTTTGAATTGTATCTTAGCGTATTGGTCTAATTGTACTTTTCTTACGTACATATGCAGGTATATGAAATATTTATTTTTAAATGAGCTTGAAGTGGTATCATAACTTTGAACCAAAATATGAAGAGATATGCGCGGTTTTACTTGTTTCTACACTGCACTTCAACAAATTCCGTTTCATTTCGTTTTAAAACATTTTACTCTTTTTATATATGTATGTATAATTTACTTTGATTTAATATAATTTATTTTAATTTAAATTAATTTTATTTTATTCGATTTTCTTTATAACATATTTTATTGCTTTTTCTGATTTTTTTATTGATTCCTCTTTTTAAACAATTTCGTGGAAAGCGCATGTAAACCGGCATTAATGATTCTCAAACAAAATGCATTCATCTGAGCTTTGTATGTACGTAGGTGTGTGAAAGTACCCTGCAACAAATGCGATTAATCCGGGACGTGTCCGGGATCAATCGCAAGGGAGCATGCGACTAATACAATTTTACATCCCTTTATATGGAGTGAATTGATCGCATTTGTTCGAGCATGTCCTATGAAGAGACTAATTGTTCAACTTGTATACCCGAACGGGTACCAATGTAGATTAATCACTAACATACCGAACGGGTACAAATGTAGATCAATCGCTTTCATCCCGAACGGGTTCGAATGTAGATTAATCGCTTTCATCCCCAACGGGTACAAATGTAGATCAATCGCTTTCAGCACGAACGGGTACAAATGTAGATTTTTCCTTAAAAATTGTAAATGTTCATGCATATTTAAATAAATGTTATACTTTTGTAAAAAAATCTCAATAAATAAATTTAAAAAATTGTAAGTTTTGAGTATGCATTATATGAGCGTAATGTAAAGGATTTTTTCATAGGATATTTTAGGCAACATTTTGTTAAAATTGATATTAAAAAAGGGTGTTCAATTCGTTTTACCGGTTGTTCTACAATTTTTTAAATACATTGCATATTTTTGTAAAATGTCTACATTTAAGGAATCTAGATTTGTACCCGTTCGGAATGAAAGCGATTAAACTATATTTATACCCATTCGGGATGAAAGCGATTAATCTACATTTATACCCGTTCGGGATTAAAGCGATTAATCTACATTTATACCCGTTAGGGAACAATTGGTCTACAATTAGTCTACATTTATACCCGTTCGGGAACAATTGGTCTACAATTAGTCTACATTTATACCCGTGCGGGAATAGTCGGGGACTAATTGTGGACCGATTGTTCTCGAAAGAGATCAATCGAGGACAAATCTCTTTCGGGATTGATCGCACATTTTTTTGCAGGGTATGTACATATGTATGTATATACATACATATGCGCATATGAAGCTAGACATGCAGGTATTCACGATGATACGTATGTTTGTATGATGTGACCACTGTGCTAATATTTTAATGAAACTACTCCAAAAAATTAATTTTTATAAGCTACTTTTTTTTTTATTTATTTAAACACTTTTCACTCCCAAAAATTTCACTAAATTTTATTTTTTTATCGCCCACCTGTGGCTTCTCTTTTAACTGAAATTTCGCTATCTAGCCTGTGCTTACTTTTTTTTTGTTGTGGTTGCTTTTGTTGCTCTATCGCTTGCTCTCGATATTGAACTTCGACACGTTTTATGGCATTTGCTGTTTTCCACGATTCAGTTTGTACAACCAACTTTCGATTGCTTTCCCGTTTTGTATGCTTTATGGAATTTTTTTTAAATTTATCACAATCTACAGTTTGTGTAGCAGAGAATGGTCCAGAATTTTCCAACTTTTCATTATCTTTACATCGATTTATTAAAAATTCTTTATTTTCCCTTTGTGGCTTCTCTATAACGTCATGGATCGATTGCACTGCGACGCCGTCGTCGTCGACGTCACTGCTTTTATTATTGCTAATAGTCACATTAGTTTTTGTTGTTGTTGTTTTAATACGCCTTTCGTACGATTTATTCGATCCGTTGTCTGTGAAATGTAAAGCGTTACTGACGTGAAGAAGTCCAACTGGAAATTTTTTTATTATTTCTGTGTGGTTGGTGCTCACAAAAGAAAACAACAACAACAACACTGTTAATAGTGGCAGCAGTCGCGTTGGAGCTCCAGTTGGAGCTGTAGGCCATTTTAATGTATTTGTTGTTATTTTATTCCAACAAGAAATGACAAAAAGTAAAAAAAATCAGCTAACAGCGGTCTCAGCCGCTCTTTGCCTCTTAACTGTGGTGGTATGTGCGCGTGTGTGTTTACTTTTGTTGGCTCATACCCAATGACAGTGTTGTTCATTTGGGTACTTTATTTGCTGCTTTAAAAAGTTATATTAGCCAGACAGCGCTGTTAAATTTTCACTACAATTAATGCATAAATTACTTATTGAATTCTTAGGTACTTATATTCGTTTTCAGCTAGTTGTACTCAAGTATTTCCAATTTATTTTTCATTGTCAGTGATCGTAATTTGCAATTGTTTAAAAAAAGGTTGGAAGAAAATAAACATAAAACTTGTAATTTAGCGCATTATAATTCAAAAAGTAAATAATGCAAAGCTAGTCTTCCTATTTAGTAATCACGGTTTAATAGCTCTGAAAGGTGGGCTTATTCATTTGATGGATTTTAAGGTGTGTTAAATATTTAAGACTTGTTACATAGAATTTGCATTTACAGTTGCGTGTAAGAAGTGCAAAATGGAAATTTACATACAGACGTACATACATACAAATATATGTATGTTTTTCTCTTGCGTATGTTAATCAAACTAATAAGGCTGCCATATTGAGGTCAAGCAAGCGGTTAAAGGTCAACTCATGTCATGGCAATGTGTTGGCACATTAGGTCGGTAGAGCACGAGACTTGATGCGTTTTGTTATTTCATGCCACGCCATTTTAATTAGTTTAAGTTTATGTCATATTACCTTGTTTTATTCTTATTTCTTTACGAATTTAATTGAATTTTCGATCTTACGGTATTTTATCCGCTAAAAATTGTAACCTGCACCGACAACACTGTCTCAGCTCGTCTTCTTAACACAGAGAATTCTCACGTTTGAGCCACTCTCTATCCCCACTAAATTCTCCTACACTCACTAACTGATCGCAACGCGCGTTACCTTCTACCACAATTAACATTTCCGTAGCATTCTACAACCACTAGCTACCAGGTGTTTGAGTATGTGAGTCTGTTGTACTCTACCATTGTGCTTTCTGCTCTCATTCTTCTGCTTGATAGCGTCGTTGTTCTGGTCTTTGGTCACTGGAAGTTCCAGCTCCGTATCTTTGGTTTCAACCGTTGATTCCAATTCGTTGATGACATGTTTTTTACGTGTTTGTTTTGCTTGCTGGTTTCTGCTTCTATCATCGTCGTCATCAGCTTCTAGCCATTCTCGCTCTCTGGCTGTGGAGCTGTGATCGGTTGATTCGGCGGTAGCAAAGAGTTGCTCAATGAACTCGCGATGATCTTCTGTCTGCTTTATGTGTTCAGTATGTTCCCCTTCATTGAATGCTTTGTTAGTTGTTGTTGTTGTTGTTATTTGCTGATCTTGTTTCGTTATCGCATGTTGTCTCGTCTCGTGTTTATTGACTTTTGTTGTATCGTTTGTTGGCGGCATGTCTTTTTTTATTACGGGTGGTTTCGGTGCGGGACGCTTCAGCTTGATACCGGCACATTTTTTGTGTTCTGTGGCGGTTGTTTTTCGTGGAGGCTCTTCTGCCTCATGTTCAACTCTCTTGCTGCAGAGCTTTGTGATCTTCTGTTTGCTTGTTTGGGGTTTTTCACTTTTACCTTATCAATGAAATTTTTAGAAACGTTAGTTGTGGAAGAAAAATTGCTTTTAAAAAACTATTTATTCTTACATTTATTTTTAACGGAACACTAGTTAACTCACAAAAAAACGTCATCAAACACCAAACAACTGCATGCAAATATAAGTAGATAGATATGTAGATAAAATATTACAGATAATTACATATAAGATCACTTACATACATATATATATATATATATATATAAGAGGGGAGATAAATAGTTCATTGAACTTTACATGGTATAACGGTAATTAATGTAATATTTACATATGGATTTTTATTAAGTGATTCAATGAAAATGATGATTTCCGAAAAATCTGAAATTAATGGAGCTTAACAAGAAAAAAATTGAGTATAAAAGATCATCTACATTATGGAAAAAGGTAAAGTTTCTGTACTATTGGTCGGCAAAGTTGTGAGATTACGTCAATATGTGAATCGACTGAGTACAACGCAGATACTCAATGAAATATCATGACATCGATTTCGAAAATTTATCTATATTGTATATCTCTGCTCTTTATTCGGCTTAATGATTGTGTGAACTTTACATTTTAAAGACTTGACATGCAGATACAAACTCTATCTTATATGTATCCACCCGAATATGCGCAATCGTCATTTAATTAAAAAAAAAAACTAAATTTCGTCTGAAATCCTCTGTGACTTCAATAAAGTCAGAACTCATCAAATTTCAATGGCCCAGAGCGGCACTGGCTTTGGTTGGCTGACTGTCAAGCGCGATGAAGTTTGACGTATTTTACATAATTCGAAATTGCATTTCAAATCAATTCAGCCACAATTCACAAATTCCGTTGCTTATTAGAATAAACGCGACTACGGTCTGTGTGTCTGTCTGTGCGAGTTTATCGACACTTTCAAATGCCAACGCCAACAAAATTTCCACAGAAATTCAATTTCTATAACTACTGTTTTGGCGCATTTCTAGAAGCGAAGCATTTTAATATGCAAATATTTATGATTTTGCCATTTCGGATTTTGGCGAAAAGTTTATTTGCAAAAATTGTATACGTGCGATGGCTACTGGTGCGTTGCGGTGTTCCGTTGCTGCTTCCTGCAGCATCATCGCCAGAGAGTTGAGTTTGTTGACGATGAGCGAAACAAGCACTGATGGATATGAGTGAGTGTGATGGGCGATTGTAGGGGATGTTTGTGTGTGTGTGCGTGTGTTTAACCCTTGCATATGCTTTGATGATGCAACGGCATAATTCGGCAGTTGCACCGCGTTGTCTGCGGCTATTGTTTATTAAGGTGTTCCAAGAAAGCTAATTTTTTGAACTTCTCAGGCTGGTAAGTATTTTATGTTAGTATTTTTAACCATAACCTTTAACCTTAAGTTTTACTTCTTACTTTATGACTTTACTACTAGACGAGTACTTGCAATGGAAATGTGAACTTGGATTGTGGTCCCACCAAAAAGAAGATGAGCGGATATGGAGAAAATATGTAAATAATTCTGGTATCCCCCAATTTTTCGTATAAATTTCACACTCAATATCATTTAAATGAATTAAAAAAGTAGGATTTCTACTCCGAAACTGTTGATGATTCAATTTCAAAAATTTTAGGGACATCCCAACATACATATGTACATACATATGTACTTGTATTGCAATTGATCACGCCAAATGTATATTAAATTATGTATGTGTGCCTGTGTATAGGATGCAACTCTGCCGGCGGACGGACGGGACGCCTACATCCATTCAGCTCAATGCAAAAGCTTCCCGTTGCAAACTTAATTGACCACGTTTCAGCAAATAAAACTCCCTGGAGCCTCACAATACAACAACCCACAACAACTAAAATTCGCGTTCATATTTAGTACAACAAAAACAACAACAAACATGGAGCATAACAGGTACCACAGCAAAGAGAATAATCACTGACAACTAGTATAGTATTGTAGATAGTAGCGGCGGCGACATCGAGTTCGAGCATTGCCAGCGGACAGCTATGTATTCATAGATGTGGGATAAAACTAAAAGTAATGAAAAATGTGTGAAGAAATGAAAGAAGAAGGAATTTGAAAATAAAAATTGGGTTAGAAATATTTGAAGCGAACGAAATTTGATTTTGAGTTTTGATCGCGTGACGAGCAACAAATCGTCTGCTGCCCTTTCCGCCACCCACGCCCCCAAGCAGACGCTATTAATTATTAACAAATCTGGGCGACTGGATTGAAAGAGGTGGAGAGAATAACGTTGAGTTCATGAGTTCATATGCCCAAGGTGGCTGAATGACTAACTGACGCGGTGGGTGGGTGACTGAGTGACTAGCGGAATACTGCAATAAAGTGCGCTTGAAAAAATAAACGAATAACACTGAAACATCGCGATTTCACCAAATAAAGTCTGTCAGATTTGTTGCCCAAACCACAAAGGTGTTGATGGCTGGTTGTTGGTGTGCGAAAGCACGTTGCGTTGATGGCGATGGCGACAACGGATGGATGAATGGATTGCGGTGGCAGCTTTGTTTGCTAGAATTTCGAATTTAAAACCGACGTAAATGCACAGTGTTGAGTTATGTTTCGAATAAATTCTTATAAATTGAGTTCACGGCAGTTATTTGGGGACAAATAAAAGTAACTGAATATATGTAAATGAAGAACCAGTTCCTTAATTTTTGCTAGAGAAACCTAATGGGTTATTGAAGTTACTCAGAATCGATTAGCAGTTAAATAAATGAGAGACATTTTCGAAAGATATTCTAAAGCATTTCCACTTTATAGGAAAATTTATAAAATCTTTTGACTTCATGCAAATATGTACAAATATGATCCAAATGGGATTCCAAGCCAAATAGGATAGCCGAATCTGTAAGTAGACCGCTTCATACATGTGAAGTAAGCACAGCAACATCGACATACAACAAAAAGCACTATCTGCAACATGAACGCACGTGTCAATTTGTATGTCCAATAAGTGGTTGTGTGTTTGTCTAAATTTTGTTTTGGTTGTATGCGCACGAACGCCTAAAATCAAACTTCGTCTGTGAAAGGCTTAAAAAAAGTTTTCAAAAATATTATACACTGCCTCGTATCTGCTCATGATTGCTGAATTGCATTACACAAGCAAACCTGTATGTACATCAAATTTTGTGAATTGATGCTTTTTTGCATTAAGTATTATACATTTATGCATTTGCAAATGATTTTCTCCGAATACCAAAATTTATGCAAAATAAGTTTCTGCTTTCCAAAAGCATGTCAATCGCTGCTGTGCTTGATAAATTCGTGGAATTTAAAATTTGCAAAAAAAGACACAAACGAAAAATGCAAATAAATAAATGATTGAAATAGGGGATTTCATATTTAAGCTGAAAGAAAATGTGTTTTTGTATAAAAAAAAAATGAACGTGAATTTTACGTGAAAAAGATGATTTAAGTTATAGTGCGATATAGGTAAATATGTTTGTATGTATGTATATAAGTATGCTTTGCCAGAATATCTAAAATTGAAAGCTATAGGTATTAAAAAACTAAAAAATGTAAAACGACGCTTTATTCTACTTCAAGTCTAATTCTTTCTCTTCTTCATTTTACAGTTCTTCTTTTTCCTTCTTCTTCTTCTTCTTCTTCTTCTTCTTCTTCTTCTTCTTCTCATTCTTATTCTCATTCTTCTTCTTCTTATTTTTCTTCCTCTTCTTCTTCTGCAAGGGGAAAACAGCGCCCATAGAACTCGTGTCCCTTTCACTACCAATACGGACACTAGAGCAATATGCAGTAAAGGAAAGATGGGTGGGGATAAAATGGACTTTAAGTGGTGCGAGAACGAATCGAATAGCAGCAATTTTAAATATAAATAACAAAAACAAATTGAAGGTTTTAATAAATAAAATTCAACAATTAAATAACAAGAATTGAGTACTAAATCAACAAATCAGCCAAATTCTACAAATCAAGTGTGTAACTTTTAAATTATGTAAGATCAAGTTCCAAATTGATTCTTCTTTAAATATGAAGTTAACAAATTTCACGTGAAAGAAGTCAAGTAACAAGGAATCAAATGCACGTCGAAAAAAGAAAGTAAAATACATTCGATAACAACAACAATAAAAAAAAAAAACAATTAAAAAACTTTTTGTTTTGTTTTGTGTTGAAAGAGGGGGTGTTACACTGGAATTTTTCATATACAAACATATGTAGGTATGTGTATCAGCTACAGTAACAACAAACAAAGAATAAGAAAAAAAAAACAATGCAAAAAAAAAAATTGAAACCACAAACTTACGGAAATCCATTTGTTCATCTTCCAATTGCCTTATCACAGCCGCATGGCTTTGCCGCAGCATCAGCTCCTCATCGTCAATGCAATCATCGTAAGCTGAAATCGAGGGAGTGGGTGTGGCAGCTGTAATGATGGCGGCAGCGTCCTTGTAAGGTGACGAAGGCGCCGCCACTTGCTGCGATTGTGACTGTTTCCTTTGGCCGAAACGTGCGAAAACGCGCACTCGGCTGCTGCGACGACTTTTCGACGATGCGGCACTTCCACCGCCGATGCCACCACACACTCCGACATTTGTTGGTGTTTGAGGTTCGTTGACGGAGGTGGTGATGTCGGTGCCAGTGTTGTTGTTGGCATTGCTGCCTCCTTGCGTATTACCCATTCCGCTGCTGTTTGGCGCTGTTGCGCTTGAGTGATTCTACAATTTTTGTGTGCGTTGGTTGGTTGATGGGAGTGAGTGAAAGCAGAAGAATCAAGAAGAATTAAAGTCAATAACAAAATTTTTAATTCTTTCATTATTTTTTGTTTGTTTTCAAATCGGATTAATTCTTTCTACTTGAGAATTCTAAGTTAAATGATATCAAATGAAATCGCAAAAGGAATATACTTATGTACCTACTTAAACACCAACATTCTTCTAAGTTTATGTTTTATTTTTTGATATACATAGATCTACTTAGCAACTTTTTCCGCATTTACAAAGAATTTTATTTAAATTTGCGTAGTTACATATAAATTCAATTGAAATCAATAAATATTTTAGTAGATAATACTTAATAGAATTACGATGAAATGAAATAAATTGGATTATTTTTTTTTTGGTTAAAAAAAAAAAAATAAGTCTTTCGGCAGTGGGTGTCTGTGGGAAGTGGGCGAGTGTATTTCTGCCACGGAAAAACTTCCTAACAAAATGAAAATATTACGTTTTCACTATTGGCAATAACGGTGGGCGAAAAAATATTCTGAATTTCTATAGTTTTCTAGCTCTAATCGACACTTCGAGGTCATACTGAGAAGCCCAAGGATATCGAGATGAATTGGCCCGGCATTTGAAGTGATTAGAGACGCCTAAAAATTTGACAAATTCATCAAAAATTTTAGCAAATTATTCTTCGATCATACCATAAACAAAATCCAACATAAAATATAGCGAAATTTGGAAATGTGACCATTTATTTAATTATTATTATTATTTTATTCATTCACATTAAGTAAAATCATAAAAATTATCGACAAAAAAAGTATCACTTACTGTTGCTAATTATCACTTACTGCTGAGCTAATTTGTTCGCGTAACCAAATTACATTGAAGCTTTGCAATTTCATAAATTCGACAAACAGCTGGTGGGGAGTGAGGTGTGTTGGTTGGTTGTTATTATTATAGTACAGAACTTAGATTTAATTATGCTTTTGGCAGTTATTTTTGTTTTTTATTGTGCCGCATTGTCCTTGTTGTTATTGTTATTGTATTGTGTTGTGTATTTCGCAAAACTTTCTAAAGTTGGTAAACGCGATTTTTATTTTGTTTTATTATTGTGCTGACTTTTGTTTTTTATTTTTTTTTTGTTTTTAGTTTTTTATTTTTCTTGCGTTTCAAATGAGTGGTGTTATTGTTTTTAATGTTGTTTAAGTGTTTATTTGTGTTGCTTTTATTGTTTGTTGATTTTTGATAAAATTCTTTGCTTAGCTGTTAGTTACCTTGTGCGCTTTTTGGGTGTATCATAACTTTCTTTTTGTGCAAATTACTTACTGAAATTGTGTTTTTGCGCATTTTTTGTGTGTGTTTTATATGAATCTTAATTGTGGTTTCTTCTCTCCCTATCTCCCACACTCGCTCGGCACAGTGGGCTGTAAGTGATGAGTTGTGCTGTGTGAGTCTGAAATACTAAAAGTGAATACTTAAGAATACAAGTCTGGCAATTTTTAATAGACTTGGGAAGAAAGTGATATACCGAGGTGCAATTTTCAATAACAATGGGGACCTGATTCACCTCTTATTAAGTGTAAGATACTACTACACTAGAATCTAACCGCTATCCAATGATACAAAACTGGAAACGAATCAACCTCAGTTTTCCAACGTTTCTAGCACATAGGAGACATACTTGAAATGGGTTCGAAAAATATAAGGGCACACTTTACTTTAATAACAGTAGAAAAAATTGCGTATTTTAAGGTAACAAATCTCTCTCATTAACCTTTCACTTCGGAATGGTCTGGATTTCTAATTCACAATGTAAGAGAAAAGGTGAGACTTGATTGTCAGGATTTATTGAGCATTTCTTAAACGCTTTTTTATGGCAATGAGCTGGATTTGAGCTATATCACTTCGTCAGGTAATGAATGGCCATCTAAACTTACAAAGTATGCAAACACGTGCATTTCAGAAAGATATAGAATGAGTTGGTTTTGATAGCAAACGCTTCTTGTATTCGTTTTTCAGTGGTTTTCGAATTTTTAATCAAGTGTAATGTTGATTGGGTAGTAATTACGAGTTTAAGAAAATAATATCGCTTTGACCCACTGTACCTTTGATAGGCATAAGTGCTTTGGGTGCGGCAGACGAAATTTTGGGTTCATTATTATTTGTTATATTTAAAGATTTGTTGTTGTTTTCTTCGTGTATTTTGCATATTACTATTTCCATTCAAGCTGCCATTCTTTTCGCAGTTCTGTCTTGATTGTTTTTTCTTTGTTTTTTTTTTTTGTTACTGTTATTTTGTTACTATCCATTCCAACTTTTGCAAATGCGTTGATATCGTGACTTTAACAATTAACTTTAATTTGATTTTCATTGAATTATCAAAGCTATCAAGCATTTCTTTCGTCGGCCATGGTTGCCACAACCCACTTCAGCTCTGGGCGAAAACTTTGGCTGCCTGGGCCTCAAAATACATATATTTGTACACAAGTATGTTTGTGTGTAACCCTCGGGCTGCTAATGGCTGTAAATGACACTTCCGTTCCAAATCGGTTGCATTTATTTGTTTAGTTGTTTGCTCACTACGTACTTTTCCATTTCACTTCACTTTAATTTTTCGATTTTTTGATTTTTTCTTTTCGTTCCATACTGTGTTGTTGTTGTTGTTGTTGTTTATGAGCGGTGATTGCACGTTAATGGGTCGTCATCATCGTGGTTCGCAATCTCTTCGTGCACGCACATTTATAATCAATATAAAATTTTTCCATAATTTCCTTTACTTTATTGCAAATATTTTGGTGGTTTTCACAAACATAATATGCATTCGCTTTGCTTTGTGAAGTTCACACTCTCCGCACCCCCTGCTCGCAAGGGAAATGCCAGTTTTTCACGAAATCACATAATAATTACAATGCCAATACTAACCTACAGCAACACATGATAGTTAATGCAGCCGGAGCATGCGAATGCAACAACAACAAAAAACCGAAAATAATAATAAACAGCAACAACAACAGCATATAGATTCAGAACTGTCATTTGACAAATGTAAACAAACAAATGACAGCTGTTTGCATTGAATTTTCTCTCTCACTTTGCGCTCTCTAGCTTTTCAGATGTCAACTGTCATTTGTGAACACGAGTTTGCGCGATTTTCACTTGCGTACTTTTCGCAGTTGGGAAAAATCGATTTTAAACGTCAGCGCCGTCCCACGCTCGACAGATAACTGGCGACTCACTGGCTTTTGGCTGTGGTGGATAGGTAAGTATGCTAGTTATTGTAGGTCTTGGTGGGTTGTTTTCGTTGTATTGTATAGTCACCACAGTGGACGCTACTAATGCACTCACATTTTGTGTGTTAACCATAGGAATAACAAGTGAATGTGAATTAAGTACAGTGGGCTATCGACAAAACGAACTTTGTATTCTCTTTAAAATTTTGTTTGACCCTAAAAGTTATTTTTTAAGAAGTTAAATTCAGGGACGCGATTAAAAATTATTTTTTTTCGGGGGCCAAAAAGTCTGGACCAGAAAATGAAGCTAAGTGAAAATCGTTGACATCGAAATGAGTCCCAGAACTTCTACAGGACCTTTTCATTTTTCTAAACTTTTGGAAAACAGTCCTCTTATAACTATTATATTATTATTATTTTGCATATAAAATCCCCATTTTACTGAAGAAATGAGTCTGAGCTATAGCTCGATTTTTATGCATTAGACCTTTATCTCTCTTCGACTCAAGGCCTTTATAAAAGTCTGTGGTAGTCGAGCTCTCAATTCCGAAACATATTCGGCTCAACCATCACATAGAGAGTTGACTGTAATGGCCTGTATAATATATTAATAAATTCACATAATAATTACCCATAGAACAGAACACGATCGCGCACAATAAATGTATTTATGGATGTTTGTACATATGTATGTGGCTGTCGTCAACGGCAGCTAAAAATTTAAATGCCATTTAAAGCGAAAATACATATGTACATATTTATTGGTATATATGCACATTTTTTCATATACCTACTTATGAATGTGTATATATCCATATGATTAAAAGTTTGTTGTGATTAGTGGTCCAACATTCCAATCGTGCGCCACGATAACGTCATACCACATACATATCTACAGTATACATACATACATAGGTACATAATTGTCGACCACTGGAGCTTTTCTGACTTTTTATTCGCCGTTTTTATACTCAGCTGTACTAGTACACAAAGTATTATAGTTTTAATCACATAACGGTGGATTGTAACAGAATGAAATAATCGAGATAGATATAGACTTATATATATCAAAATGATCAGGGTGAAAAGAGAAATCGATTGACCATGTCCGTCCGTCCGTCCGTCCGTCTGTAAACACTCTAACTCGCGCAAAAATTGAGATATTTTGGTGAAATTTGAAATGCAAGTTGGTATCGAGACTGGGACGGTTGTTATTGAAAATGGGCGAAATCGGACCATGACCACGCCCACTTTTCCTATATAGAAAAAATCGGAAATTTTGTATCTCAGTCACTAATATAGTTGGAGTGATGAAATTTTACCCACGTGTTGAGCTCAGACCTCTAGGAAGAAATTTGATGAAATTTTGGAAAATTGGCGGTGCCACGCCCACTTATTAAGGGTCAAACAATGAAAGTTTTATATGTCATAACTCAGAAACCATTGAAGATATATCGATGATATTTGGTACGCGTGATTTACTTATTTAGGAAAACGTTTGGACGGAAAATAGTTAAAATCGGTTGACGGCCACGCCCACTTTTATATATGTGTATTATAAAGTGGCCTAATAAAAACATTGTAAGCGATATCTCTGTCAAATATAAAGATATATCGTTGAAATTTTATGGCAAGAGTCCAACTGTGGACATAAAACGAAAAACGCAAAAATTTTGGAAAATGGGCGTGGCACCGCCTTCTTTTAGAAGAAGGAATATACGAGATTTCTGAGCCCATAACTCGACAAATAATTTATATGTAATGACGAAACTTGGTGTGCACACTTTTATTACTTGTGGTAATACATGTTAAAAATTTTAGCGAAATCGGTTGACTTTTATATATGGGTATTATAAAGTGACCTTATAAAAACATTTTAAGCGATATCTTTGTCAAATATAAAGATAATTCTTGGGGTAAGTGGAAAAAATTCAACAACTATTTACAGCGAAGGTTGAGTGTATAGCTATTTCACGAAAAACCATTTTCGATCATCAGCACTCTTTTCGGAAGTGGAAGAGGATTCACCGGGGATTGAACCCGAGTCCATTCCATCTTCAGCCGCAATGACCCAACGCTTAACACACTCGGCCATTGAGACTCTGTGCAAGCTGTTGGATTTTCACCACTTTTGCCTTTTTCATTTTCAACATTTAACGTTAGTGTGTATATGCTTTTGCATATATTCTACCCAAACGTGCTGAATTTACTCTTTCAAGTAAAATTGTTAACGTTGTTGGTATATAAAAAATACATACCAACAACAAATGTTCATTGCGAACTGCCAACAAAAAATTCAGCACGTTTGGGTAGAATATATGCAAAAGCATATACACACTAACGTTAAATGTTGAAAATGAAAAAGGCAAAAGTGGTGAAAATCCAACAGCTTGCACAGAGTCTCAATGGCCGAGTGTGTTAAGCGTTGGGTCATTGCGGCTGAAGATGGAATGGACTCGGGTTCAATCCCCGGTGAATCCTCTTCCACTTCCGAAAAGAGTGCTGATGATCGAAAATGGTTTTTCGTGAAATAGCTATACACTCAACCTTCGCTGTAAATAGTTGTTGAATTTTTTCCACTTACCCCAACAATTAAAAATTGAATTAAAAATAAAAATTTCGTGCTAAGCACTAAAAACTCTTTCAAATAAAGATAATTCATTGAAATTTTGTGGCATGAGTTCCACAATAGACCGGAAACATAGAATAGAAAAATTTTGGAAAATGGGCGTGGCACCGCCTCTTTTTGGACAAAGGGATATACGAGATTTCTTAGCCCATAACTCGACAAATAACTGAGATATTATGACGAAACTTGGTTTATACACTTTTACAACTTGTGTTAATAGACACGCAGAAATTTATTGAAATCGGTTTATGACCACGCCTACTTTTTAACAAAGATATTTCTGGAACACCCTTTGGGAATTTGTAAAGTGACATCTTTGTAACTAGAAGTCATAAAGGAATGAAGTTTTACACAAAGAATAATATTCATATACTTAGTTGGATGACTGATAAAAATGTTGAAAATGGGCATGGCTACGCCCACTTTATGCAGCACTCGCTTTATGTAAAATACACCCTATATCGAACAAACGCAAACTGTCAATGAACGCATACAGCTGAGTATTTAATGTTCGATTCCACTCGAACTTAGGCTTCCTTACTTGTTTTTATAAATAATGATGACATAATTTAATTAAATGTTTTCTATAATTGATTGTTGATCGTTTTTTATATTTAAATTAATTTTATTATACACAAATATTTTACCTACTGTAACAAAAAGTGAAATTAAAATGCAGCGTTTTGCATTGTTCAAAGGAAATGTCTAACGAGTTCAACTGTGTATGTAGAACTACCTCTTCTTGGGTACCGAGGGGCCTTACCATATAGAATTTAGAATAATTGTTTTTTTATCTATGTACATATATTGGCAACACTGGCTTGCTTGGCGGCTGTTCTGTAATGACTACCTTTGCCGGGAAGAGCTGGACCACTTTTCTTCTGGGCAGCAGTAAAATTGTTCATTAGCTTTTTTTCGGACTCTCATGCGAATATGTAAAAACAATTTACACTTTGCATGTAAATTATGGATTTTATTTAGTTACGAATGCTAAGTACGTATGTACATAAGTATGGCATTGGGTCACCAGATCACTGACTCGCCAGTGCTTTGTGCGTTCATAAATCTATTTTTGGAAAAAGTTGTGATGAAGTGTGTGATTTTTTTTGCGCAAATGTAAAATGCAAATAATAGCAATAAGTATAACTATAAAAAGTAGATACTTGTACATACATACTTGCTCGTTGAATGGATGGTTAGTGAAGTATAGACCAAAAATGAGAACTGAACATAAGAGTGTGAGTCTAAGGAAGAATGAACTTGGAGATATGAGTGATGAAGAAGACCATGTACCGTAGCGTTGAGAAATCATTTTGTGGAATGACTAATTTTAAGAAGGTCGGAAAATAGATTATAGAGTACGTAGAAGCATAACTTCCAGATAGATGCTTTTCAATGGGGCCATCGCTGAAAAATGTGCATACGTAGAATGCATATATATTTGATAACACAATCCAACAATTTTACAAAATTATTACTCAACAAAAACAAAGCCGCTAAGTATTTAAGAAGCTCGGTGTCTATAGAAATCGATTTTTAGCCCTTCATTGCTTTCTATGAGGTGTAGGTACATATATCTTGAGGCAGCCAGATCTTGGCTAAGTAAAAAAATACTTCTAAAATTGAAAGTGCAACCTTCGAAACTATCCAAGTAAAGTCGCGTGGGAAATGGAATGCTCTGAGCTTTAACCCTTCCACTTTGACTGACAACTGTCAACCCTTTTCATCTTACGCATTGGTTCAAAAAGCTTACTTCGATACAAAATAATATTTAGTATGCAGAACGTTCAACTGCAGGTCAATGAACTGCTTTTCAACGACTATGACTCCCCTTTTAAAAGTACATTTTGTGTAATTTAAAGAGACTCTGTGTGTGATTAATATTCAGTCACTTTAAATGAGCTTGACGTTAACAAAAAGTGAGGGCAGCTCCCTGATGTTGCTGCTGATTAGTCATTTGAGTAATAAAAGAGCGCACAAAAATGGGAACAATTTAGCTCCGCTGTGCTGCAATGCAGAAATTTAAAACTTAAATGTTTGCTATCTGTGAAACTTGGCAGACATTTAAATTGTTAACATATCATTTCATTTCAATTCCGAATTACGCATACCGTTTTAAAAATAAATGTTTGCAGCTTGGTGTGTACTCTTAATAGCATCAGCATTTCTGCTGCTTAAGGCGGCAAGCAAAATTCTTCTGGCTCTCCGGCTGCATACAAGTTGCTGACGACAAGTGATGTCAGCCGCCATGCCTCCCTCTAGGTACACATTGTATTCGTCGTACTTCGTAGAAAATTCAGCTTAATAGCCCAGTTAGTCGAGAACGTAAACCCGTGTACCGTGTCAGCTGATCCAACCTATTTAATGGGATTTGTATGTAACCGATTATTCAACGACATACGACGCAGAAGCCCGTACCGCAGAAATCAAAATCATTTTGATTTTTTACGTAAAAATGTGTCAGCTGATCGCTCGCATGGTTGCAAGGTAGAAGGATTGCCAGTTGAACATTTTTAGTTATTAAATATTTAAACAGTAATTTTCACAGCATTATACAACTAAATCAACAAGATTGTAAAATGTTATCGAATATACATATATGTGTTCACATGGAAAAAATAGTATGTCTACTTAAACGAACCATTTATTATTACTTTAATTTTTAAAAAAGAAAGGAAAGACAACGTTTATAATTTTTTTTTAAATCCCAAACAAAATGTAAATATATATATAAATTAATAACAAGATAATAGCTTTGTTCAAAAACTTTACTTGCAAGTACTTGCAAAAAGAGCGTCAATGTCAAATCAAGAGTAAAAACGAGAAAAAGAGAAAATTATCAACCAAAGTAATTGAACAAAAAATCGTAAACATTCGCAAGAAAACAGCTGATACGCTGTTTTGACAATTTGATTTTTAGGTTAGGTTGTAATTGAAATTTTTGAAATTGGAAATGAATGGAAATAACTGAATTAGGAAAACAAAATTCTACTTTGGCTATTCCACAACATCATCAAGATTCGTTTTTGCGCTAACTTATTTAGTACACAATTAGAAATTTGCGTTTAAAATGTTTGTATATTTCCAATTGAAATTTTTGTGATCATACATTTTTGACACTTCTATTTTTTTAAAGCTGCTAGTAGTTGCAAGTGAAAATTTTACTTGCAGATTTTATCAACTCTCTCGAGGTCTTACTCTCTCAATTTGGCTCTCGTAAAAATATGTAAAAATTTTGAGATATTGAAAACTCCTAATAAATGAAGATATTACTGAAAATTAAAGCAAAAATTGTATTTATCCACAATGGTTGCTGTATTTTCTTAATTGATAAAGGTCCCCACAAACAGAAGCGATACGATACAGCCCACATATGAAAAATCGTATCGCGTCATGCACAATTGCATATGTGGGCTGTATCGTATCGCTTCTGTTTGTGGGGACCTTAACTCTTGGTGGTCTTCTTCTGCAATTTTTCTACATTTAAAAGTTATAAATTGAGTTTCCGTAACAAAATCAATTAAAATGATGTCACACTAATACGATCCACACTTTGTCACCACCTATTTATACTAGAAAAGATATGAGTTACAGAAACTCAGTACAGATTTCTTAATTAAACACAGATTTTTGTGAGAATCTTGTTGCTTCCCAATATAATTTTTTATGGATTTTCAATTGTAAATTTAATGTTCTGACTGTGTTTTTTGTTATTTTATGTTTTAGTCCTTGATAACTATCACCAAGGTGTGATGGAAATATATTGGGCAGCAACAAAATTACAAGAAAAATGTGTTTTAATTACCAACTAAGCCGTAAAAAAGTAACTAAATTAATAAAAAAAACAAAGTAAAAAAATTTTTTTAAAAAAGCTTTTATTTAATATTAATATAACAATTTACTAAAAAGGAAAAAAATAATTTTTTTATATTTTTGAACAAGATTTATATTAGTCCTTAGTTCATTTGGATCTTAATTTCAATCTAAACATACATTTAACGTATTTCTTCAAAGCATTTCTGTATATGTATCAACATAAATAAAAGCGCGGGTGCTCTTTACGTAATGCATATCTTACGTAATTGGAATTTAAAGTTTTTATCGCTTCCTTCCATTTCGCCAATACGGTTTTATAACATGAATATGTAATGAGTACCCGCGCTTTTATTTATGTTGATACATATACAGAAATGCTTTGAAGAAATACGTTAAATGTATGTTTAGATTGAAATTAAGATCCAAATGAACTAAGGACTAATATAAATCTTGTTCAAAAATATAAAAAAATTATTTTTTTCCTTTTTAGTAAATTGTTATATTAATATTAAATAAAAGCTTTTTTAAAAAAATTTTTTTACTTTGTTTTATTTTTGCCTTTTTAGTTTTACAATGCATATTACATCTAATATCTGGTTTTACTATACTCTTTTGTGAATAGATTACTTCGTAATACGTGTTCAAAATAGGAACAAATCTGGTTCATAAATACTAATTTTCTAAATATCTTGACACTAGCGCCACCTAGCGGCGATTTATTTCCACGGATATATTTACTTTCTCATAGGCAATATATATACCGAATATGAACAAATTCGGTCGGTAAATACGAATTTTACAAATATCTTGACACCAGCGCCACCTAGCGGCGATTTTTTTCCTCGGATGTATTTACTTTCTCATAGGCAATATATATACCGAATATGAACAAATTCGGTCGGTAAATACGAATTTTACAAATATCTTGACACCAGCGCCACCTAGCGGCGATTTTTTTCCACAGATGTATTTACTTTCTCATAGGCAATATATATACCGAATATGAACAAATTCGGTCGGTAAATACGAATTTTACAAATATCTTGACACCAGCGCCACCTAGCGGCGATTTTTTTCCTCGGATGTATTTACTTTCTCATAGGCAATATATATACCGAATATGAACAAATTCGGTCGGTAAATACGAATTTTACAAATATCTCGACACCAGCGCCATCTATCGGATTTTTTTTTATTTCACATTGCATTGTCTTCGGGTCCTGAACTATGTTCCAAATTTCAAGTACCTAGCTCAACTAGAAGTATCTTAAATGTTCGTTGCAAAATTCCACGACATACATACAAAAAGTGAAGTTAAATAAAAGCTTGTAATAAAAAAGTCGTAATCGACAACTTTAAAAACGATTAAATTAGTATTTTCTTGTCATTGGCAAATAATGCACAGTTGTGTATTGAAGAGTAATCCGCATAACACTTTGAAGATTAGTAAAAATCTTGTTTGTTCAAAAATGACTAAACGGCAACCCTGCCAAAATGTAAACAAACTATATATATATGTAAATATGTGTGAGTAAAACAGCTGATTGCTACGGGCTCAAAAAATCCTAAAAATTGCAAACGGGCGTTTGCGTCAGCGAGCGGACCACACGTTCTCGACTAACTGGGCTATAAAAATGTCCGCGGGCATTCAAGTTCCAGTTACAAGATGCCAATCCACCAACTGCTCTCGTGTTATGCTGTTCTGCTAAGCTACTTTCTGTCGCCGTTGCAGCAGCAGGGACACAGATTGCGAGAGCGGAAAAGAAAGACGCTTGTCCACTTACTTGCAATAATCCCTTAACCCTTATACGTACATACTCTTACATACACACGCCGCAAAACAATGCAATGCGGAGATATGGGTGTAAGAGTATTTGGATGGTGATGATGATGGTGGCGGAGCTGGTGCGCTGCTCGTAGTTATGGCCATCACAATGAAGGAGTGAATGTTTGAGCGGCGGATTTCCCACTTTTATATGTATGTATATAAATAAATAGAACAACAATAAGTGCTACTGCGATTTCTCTTTCAGTAAAAATAAAATGCAACACAATGCACATAAGCAACTAGAACAACAATAGTTAGCACTAGACTTGTTGCAGTTTGTCAAACAAAGTGTAAGCTGCGTTGGACGCGCTGTTAGGTGGATGGTGGATGGTAGACTGCGAGCTGCGCACAGCAGCGTAAGAAACTCTACTCGCTATATATTTTTTATTTCGGGCGTGAAATTAATTAAATGACATTCCATGCGTTGGCTGTGCTGCAATGGGAGTTGGGGGAGGGCATGTTTTGTTTGTTTCAATTTGTTTTACGCAACAGTGCCTTAAAGCAACAGAGCAACGAGCCGCTGCTCCACTGTACTTCTTATCTCGTTCCGGCAGCACTTTGTTTTACTTGTTCCTTACTGCCTTCCTGCTTTGGTGGCTTACACGCTTACCTCCGACTCCGATTCTGTGCTGCTCTTCCCCGCCTTTGCCTCTGCCTTTGCTCTAGTTCACAAACAACTGACACGTTTATTGCTGTTACAGCTCCTGATGCTGCCGTTCCTGTCCCTTTCCTGTCTGTGTGTGGTGGCGTGTAGGCACACTGTTGCCATGTTGACAAAACTTTATTTTACTTTGGAACTTCAACAAAAGCGACGATGAGCCCAACAGTTTGCCCAATGTATGTCCGCGTGAGTGTGTGCTTTTGTATGTTGGGATATTCATTGTATATTTTATTTGTACACGCGTGAGTGAAAAGGTACACGGCAAGGGTGGCGTTTAAAGAGTTAAAGGAGTTTGTGTTTGGGGTAAAAGTACAACTGTGAAGGGTTAAGGTCTGATGCAGGGATTATAGTTATAGTCAAGGGGAGGACGTTTCAAGCCAACAACTCTGGCATAAAAATATGAAAATTTTAATTGGTGGTAAAGTCATTGGAGTTGATAAGGTAATGTGATTCTAATGGGACTAATAGGATACTTAGATATTAGAAAGGGCAATTTCAAGAAGTAATAAAAAAGATCGAGCTGCTAGCATGGGGAAAATTACCCTGCTAGAATTGTGTGACCGAAAGTACTAACACTATTACAAAAATATAATATTACCAACACATTTGCACTCGTATGTGTTCTAGCCAAGTTCAAAACCAATGAGATAGATAAGGATAGAATGGAATTTGAAAATACACATACGGGAACGTGATGAATGAAACGGTCACAAAAGTTACCGATGCCCTTAAGAATGTGATAGGAAATATCCCAAAACTTTTGGTCATGCCTGCCGGTCATATGACCGGTCAAGTGACCTGCACAGTTCTTGCAGGGTAGTTTGAAGGAAAGCTCGAACTTAAACTCAGACTTATGAGACTTAATTTTACATCATCGAATGCTTGTCACGCCTAAAATACCTGAGATCTTACCATTAACCCCCTTCGTACACACGCCTATAACTTATTTATATCCACACATGTCCTTACATGCGGTTTTCGTGTGTGCCTTTCTTGTTTTTGTTTGTGCATCTCTGCATTTGGACTTTGTCAGCTGGCGCTTAAGTGCATGCGTACTTTATCAAAAAAAATAAAAAAGAAGAGACAAATATATCTACCCACCTGCACAAGTGGCTTTGTTTGCATGAGTGAATGCCCCAACGAATGTGTTGCTTTTCGGTGTTTTTTTTTCTGTGTAAAAATGTTTCTTTGTTTGTAGGTATGTAGGTATGTAAGTTAAATTAATTAAAATTAATCTGATTACCTTTGCGTGTGTGTTTCTCTGTTTTCCTTTGGAATTTTCTTTCCACTTTGTTGCAGAAACTTAAACGTAATTTTTGTCAAGCGAATTCTTCGCTTTCATTTGTTTCAAACAAATACTCGAAAAGTAAATACATACGTACATACATCCAAGCGATGCGTATTTTGAAGACGAAAAAGACAAGCAAAAAAAAAACTAAATTTAAATGAATTAAGAAAGTTGCAGAGCATACGAATGGAATGGTAATCATTTGCATGGCCATGCGGGAAACGTCCATTCAGTAAAAAAGTGAAAGGCAAATGTAACTTAATAAAAAAAAGAAAATATTATCTAAGTGAACTTTTCTGAAAGAATTGCAAAAATTTGTTTTTCTATGGAATTTAGTTAATTTGCGTTTTTTTTTAGCATACAAAAATATTTTTCATTTAGCTTTTGAAACAATGCAGAATGCAGATGGGATTTTTGAAATAGCTGCATTTCCTAATAGACAAAAAGAGGAAGAAAACAACCGGAGAAAAATGCTTTGTCCTCTGCCTCAAAAGTTTGATTTTATAGAATTTTTTTTATATACATACATATTTCTTAGCCAAATAGCGGCAGGTTAAGCTGTCTTCGTCATTCATCATGACGCAAACGAACGTCACTTCCAAGCTGAAGCCTTTCTTTGCTCTGTCGACACACGAGCACGAGCTTGTTGAGAGTCTTGTAAGACCATGGGAAGCTCGTCGGTATTGATTCGCAGGTTTCAGGCTTCTTGTGGAACATTTAAAAGTAAAACATTCTTATTTTTAGACCCTTGTGCCTTCGAGTTTTGGTTAAAATCGAACAGCTGCCCCAGGAAATGCTTAAAAATATATTTGAATAATTTTACTTGAAAGAGTTTTTAGTGCTTAGCAGGAAATTTATTTAATTCAATTTTTAATTGTTGGGGGTAAGTGGATTTGATTAATTTTTCGATTGTCAAATTCATTCGTACGTTTTACTGCTAAATTAGCTTACAACTAGCTTTGTTGGCAATTTGCGGTTAAGCTTTGCCGCATGCAAGGAACGCTTATAAACACAAACATACATACATAAATACACACATATGTAGACACAGAAAGGTAGAGTTATTTGTACACACAAAATATATCACTTCATCAAATCTCGTCGCCTATCGCATACGCGGCAATGCTAACACTATGGCAGCCACAAATTTCAATTTTTCATATAAACATAGGTACATATCGTCGTACCATACGAAAACTAACATATTTAAAATTTCTGGCGAAAGCTATCAATAAAAAAATTCTGTACGAAAAGTAGAACATTTGACTTTTGGCCGACGAAAAGTAATAAAATCGAGTTTTGGCTGACGAAAATTATCAGTAATTATATAGTGTTTTTACATTAAAATTGTTGTTGTTTATACCAGGGACTTGTAACAAAACTCGTAACGAAACGAAACTCTCGTTTCTGGCGTTTCTGTTCCAAGAAACATTAAAGGATAGAAACTAAATTCGAAACCAAAAGATTGTAACGTTTCAATAAGTAACAAAACCTGTAACGAAACTAAATTAATTTTGTTCCTTGTAACAGAAACAGAAACAGAAACAAAACTCCTTTGTAACAAAAGTCGTAACAAAACTCCGAAACGTTTCCAGCAGAAACAAAACCTGTAACGAAACTAAATTAATTTTGTTCCTTGTAACAAAATCTGTAACGAAACTAAATTAATTTTGTTTCTCAGAAACAAAATTAATTTCGTTTCTCAGCCTCAGAAACAAAATTAATTTTGTTCCTTGCAACAAAAACAAAACCAGAAACGAAATTAATTTTGTTTCTCAGTGGCAAAACTATAAAAATTATTATAATACTATTTGCCGTACATTAGGATGGACTTTTTGTTTTTAGGTAAATAATATATATATGTATACCTGTGGCATTTTGATGTGCAAACATCTTTGCTGTAGCTTCGAGTAATGTCGAAAAACAGGTAAAGTTTACGCGTATCTAATGAAAAGTGTTGGGCAGGGCTTCTAGAGGGAGCCCTATTCTTTATGATTCCTAGGTCGGGTCGCGAGATATGGGTCAAAACGAGGACCCGGATGATCTTGTGTGTTTCTGAGTAATATTGGTATCTAATGAAAGGTTTTGAGCTGGCCTTCTACAATATTGGTATCAAATGAAAGATGTTGAGCGGGACTTTCGTATAGAGCTCTATTCTAGACCGGGTCTCCACATATGGGTCAAAATGAGGATCCGGATGATCCTTGAATATTTCTGAGCAATGTTGGTATCAAATGAAAGGTTTTGAGTAGGACTTCTACACGGAGCCCCGAGATATGGGTCAAACGTGGATCCGAATGATCTTGTATGTTTCTGAACAAAACCAAACAAATCAAAATCAGAAATCAAAAATCAAAAATTAAAAATCAAAAACCAAACACCGAAACAAACAAAACAAACAAAAACAACAAAATGTAGCAGTGACAATGGCAACAAAAAATTATAAAAACGATAGTCGCATTTTAATCGATAGAAAACCAGTGAAAAAGGAATAAGGGAAAGGGAATAAAAGTCCTATTTCGAAACTGATTACACATCAATGTTCATGAGTACTCCTTACTCACGTTTCCTTTTTTTTTTAACTCAACTGGAGTTAGGAAAATATGTGAAAATTTACTAAGGCGAAATTAAAAAAAAACCCTTATAATTTGCTTTATTAACTAATACCTATTAGAAACTTGTTTCGGACTATAATTGGCTGCGAGAAATGATAAATTGACAGAAATGTAATAAAGCTTGATTGATTAAGCAAAAACACAAAAAAAACAAGTAAGGAAGCCTAAGTTCGAGTGGAATCGAACATTAGATACTCAGCTGTATGCTTTTATTGTTTGTTTGCGTTTAATGGAAACACGTTGTACTTTATATAAAGTGAGTGCTGCATAAAGTGGGCGTAGCCACGCCCATTTTCCAAAATTTTTATCAGTTATCCAACTAAGTATATGAATATTATTATTTGTGCAAAATTTCATTCCTTTACGAGTTCTAGTTACAAAGATTTCACGTTAAAAATTCCCAAAGGGTGTTTCAGAAATATCTTTGTTAAAAAGTAGGCGTGGTCATAAACCGATTTCAATAAATTTTTGCGTGTCTATTAACACAAGTAATAAAAGTGTATAAACCAAGTTTCGTCATAATATCTCAATTAGTTGTCGAGGTATGGGCTCCGAAACCTCGTAGATTCCGTTGTCTAAAAAGAAGCGGTGCCACGCCCATTTTCCAAAATTTTTATACTTTTTGTTTCCGGTCTACTGTAGAACTCATGCCACACAATTTCAATGAATTATCTTTATATTTGACAAAAATATCGCTTAAAATGTTTTCATTAGGCCCCTTTATAGTTCCCATATATAAAAGTGGGCGTGGTCGTCAACCGATTTCGCTAAAATTTTGAACATGTATTACTACAAGTAATAAAAGTGTACACACCAAGTTTCGTCATTATATATAAATTATTTGTCGAGTTATGGGCTCAGAAATCCCGTATATTCCTGTTTCTAAAAAGAGGCGGTGCCACGCCCATTTTCCAAAATTTTTGTGTTTTTTGTTTTATGTTCATAGTTGGACTCCTGCCATAAAATTTCAATGATATATTTTTATATTTGACAGAGATATGGCTTAAAATGTTTTTATTAGGCACTTTATAATACCCATATATAAAAGTGGGCGTGGTCGTCAACCGATTTTGGCAATTTTTCGTCCAAACATTTGTCTAAGTAAGTATATCACGCCTACCAAATTTCATCGATATACCTTCAACGGTTTCTGAGTTATGACTCATAAAACTTTCAATGTTTGCCCCTTAATAAGTGGGCGTGGCACCGCCCATTTTCCAAAATTTCACCACATTTCTTCATAAGGGCCTGAGGTCAATACGTGGGTGAAATTTTATCACTCCAGCTCTATTAGTTACTGAGATACAAAATTTCCGATTTTTACTATATAGGGGAGGTGGGCGTGGTCATGGTCCGATTTCGCCCATTTTCAATACCGTCCGTTCCTGTCTTGATACCAACTTGCATTCCAAATTTCATCAAAATATCTCAATTTTTGCGGGAGTTATCGTGCGTACAGACGGACAGACCGACAGACGGACAGACGGACGGACGGACGGACGGACGGACATGGCTCAATCGATTTCTCTTTTCACCCTGATCATTTTGATATATATAAGTCTATATCTATCTCGATTATTTCATTCTGTTACAATCCACCGTTAGGAAATCAAAACTATAATACTCTGTGTACTAGTACAGCTGAGTATAAAAAACGCAAGTCGGATATCCCATTATCCATACGAAACGATATTACACCCGCCAAAGCATCCTGTACTGCTTCGACGTCTTATAAAAATCATGATGATGAAGAAATTGCACTACAAAGTAGTCTGAATGAGCTATTATTAGAAAATTAAATATTTCTTGATAACAATTAATGTATACTTTTCACAATCCGTTGTTCTATGCATATGAAGCGTTTTTATATATAATTTAAAAAAATTAAAATAGTCACCCAGTTATATTTTTCTTCATATCGACCCCTTTGTGCGACTTTATCGTAAGGGACAAAAGCAAATTTTACAGGAGAGCATTTTTTTTTTGTTTTTTTCACTGTTTTTTATTGGTATATTTAAATGAAATTGAACACGCGTTTAGATGGTTAATTAATATATTGAACCTGATATCTTTTTTCTTGAAAAAATTTGCAGTTTGCGAAAAAATCATAATTTTGTCCCTTACGATAATTTCGATTTCAATGTTTTATGAGCGTATTTGAATAAATGTCCCTTACGATAATATTTAAAAAATATAAGTGTCTTATTCCATACTTTAGTTGGTTGCCACAGACATACATATATATGTATGTATATTATATACCTAAAAATAACAAGTCCATCCTAATGTTCTGCAAATATAGTTTTTCTACTGAGAAACAAAATTAATTTCGTTTCTGGTTTTGTTTTTGTTGCAAGGAACAAAATTAATTTTGTTTCTGGTTTTGTTTTTGTTGCAAGGAACAAAATTAATTTTGTTTCTGATACTGAGAAACAAAATTAATTTAGTTTCGTTACGGATTTTGTTACAAGGAACAAAATTAATTTAGTTTCGTTACAGGTTTTGTTTCTGCTGGAAACGTTTCGGAGTTTTGTTACGACTTTTGTTACAAAGGAGTTTTGTTTCTGTTTCTGTTTCTGTTACAAGGAACAAAATTAATTTAGTTTCGTTACAGGTTTTGTTTCTGCTGGAAACGTTTCGGAGTTTTGTTACGACTTTTGTTACAAAGGAGTTTTGTTTCTGTTTCTGTTTCGTTACTTAGCTGTGTAACAGAAACCGAAACCGAAACGCGTTACAAGTCCCTGGTTTATACGAAATTTATAGTTTTCGTCAGCCAAAAGTTGATTTTATTACTTTTCGTCAGCCAAAACTCGATTTTATTACTTTTCGTCGGCCAAAACTTGAACTTTTTACTTTTCGTCAGCCACAAAAAATCTGATGTTAGTTTTCGTATGGTACGACGATATGTACATACCAGTGGCGGATTATCGAACAAATTTTGGGACCATTGCCCCAGGGCCCCGGACTCAAGGGGGCCCATGAAAAAAAATATTCATATGATAATATGATAGATTTTTATTTATTTGCCCAACAAAATTAAACCACAACTTTTCTGCACTTGAGTGTTACGAACTTATCAATAATTTCATCAAAGTTTAATTCATCCAACAAGTTATTTTCAATGGAAAGAACTGATAGACTGTTCAAACGATCATCTCCCATAGTGTTACGCAAACAATTTTTTATCAATTTCAATTTTGAAAATGATCTTTCATCTGTAACATTAGTGACAAACATGCATAAATAAATGCGTAATAAAATGTCTAAATGCCAATCACGTTTGGTCTGTGTTCCATTTGGTAAAACCCGATGCAAATGATATTCAGAAAAGTTTCTTTGTCCAGACTTCTTTGCGATCAAATCAATATTGCGACACGACGAGGGACCTAAATAAGAGTATTCTGTGTTAATTTTTTACTCTTATATTGAAATACCAACGATAGCATACCCTTCTTAATCCAATAAGTTTGAAAGATTGATTGATTGAATTGAATAGGCTACAAACCTGGGTCATTTGAAAACACATTGGTGGAACTTTCATCAATTTTTGATACATTCACCGAACTTACGACATCGTCTGGATTTTGCACACCTTCGATCGTGCTGTCAACATGTTGGAAATTAATCTCTTTTGACGTTGATGGAATTGAAAAAGTATCAGAAGTAGATTCACAAAACTCAGGATTGTCACAATTTGCTTCGTTTACAGTTGTCGTCGCATTAGCGAAGTGGCCTGTTAGTTTCGCTATTTTAGAAAGCAGTTGCTTATCGCGTTCGTCTTTATTTTTTTTGAATTTGCGCTTTTCAGCTCCACTCTTATATTTTCTAGACTTATCCATGTTTACGAAATGACTATAACCAGTGTTTAAAAAACTTGAGTCGAAGTAGCAAAAGTCGTGAAAATGTTGATTATTTTTGATTTTACTTATCGTCGCTTTTTAAAATGAGTAATTGCGTGTGCTGAAGTTTGATTTTCATATTTCACGACTGCAGCTGAATACAACTAGCAAAAGCAAACCTTACTTACTTACTTTGACTTGTTGCGCTGACGAAATCAAAATCAAGTCAAAATCAAAATTTTTAAAATGCACTACAAACACTACGACTGCTTTGTTGTTCAGAGCAGTAAGTTTAAGTGATAGCCAATGAAATCGACGCTTCCAAACAAAACTGTACTAAGTCTGAAAACTGTGTTTTGCAGGAGAAGCTCTCAAAGTTTAAACTTAGATATGAAACTTCAGTTATATGCTAAGTATATTTTCACTTGTAACTTCTGTTTGTATTGAGCGATCAACACCAAAACTCGACAATATCAAAGCTAGGGTACGCTCCATATAAAACCGTAAGAAAAAATAAAAATTTGCTGCGTGCTTTTTCATGGCAAGCTCTCAAAGTTTTTATTCTGTAAAAATCTCGAGTTGTATTATATGTACACTTTTGCTCATAACTTTTGATTGGATTGTCCGATTGATACCAAAATTAGACAGCATCTAAATTAAGACACGTAATACTTGTAAACGCCAAAAATGGGAAAATGTACTAAGTCGACTAAGTACAGTGTTGTTTGTAAGCATCGAAATTAAAGTTATTGCAGTTTTTTAAACACTGACTATAACAATAACCAAAAAATGTCAATATAAAATGACATCAATATTATGGAGTAGTGCGTTTAATGCACAGAGCAAAACAACGTCCAATGATCAAATATGTTACATGAACCGCAATTTAAATTTATAACGATCAAACTGTATTCTAATCGCAAAATATTTATATGGAAAAGGGCCCCCAAAAAGATTTCGCACCAGGGCCCACCAGATTGTTAATCCGCCACTGGTACATACATTTGTAAGCACACATGCACTCAAACGCAATACATATTTTGGGCCGCTTGCGAAAACGTACAAACCAAAGCGACCGCAAACCCCAAAAACCGCTGCACAGCTGAGAACTCGTGTCAGCACCGCTGACAAGCAACCATCAACCCAAATAGCAATGAAAGCATGCACCTGCATACATACATATGTACATACGAAGGCATAGCGGAAACAGGAGGAACAATAACCCAGCAGGGGTTTTCCATATTTTGGTAATGGCTTGAACTTGTATTCAATGAAATAACGCATTACAAATAGCTAAGAAACACTCCTTCGCTTACTTTGCTCATTACTTGTAATGCGACAGTTTTAAAATTATTATTTTTTCGCTTACTGGTAATGCAGAAAATAATCGAAAAGCTTTGGAGTACTGCCGTTATTTTTTTGCAAATGCTTTGCTTTGATTTTAATTTTTCCAAATAGCAGTTTTGTAAAGGAATTTACCCTCATTCTCGTTTATTTTGCCAGTTTTCATTATAATGCATTATACACTGAAAAAACAACTTACTCAGATTATGGAAAAGTGGGAATGATTCGGCGCTAAAGACATATTTCCATATTTTGATGTACGATTTTCTTCAAATCAAGGAATAAAAACCACGTTTTAAAGAAAATTGTACATCAAAATATGGAAATATGTCTTTAGCGCCGAATCATTCCCATTTTTCCATAATCTGAGTAATTTTTTTTTTGAGTGTAGATTATTATACTGGATTGTGTGATATATGCAATTACTTATACCAGTGAAAGAACTTATTACTTGTAACAACTTACTTTTCCCAATATTAGTAGCGACTTTATAATGAATTACTGTCTACCATATTGTAAGACAATACCGCCAATGACATGCCTATGTTAAAGTAATGCAATCCGTATTCGAAAGTGTAAGCGATAAATCAAGATTTCTCGATGATTTTACCCATTACATGTAAGAGAAAGCCCTGCTGGGAAAACACAAAGCAACAATATTAAGCACCACTACAACTTCATATGTGTGTGCAAGTATGTGCTTTGGCAAATCACAAAACTAAATCAAGCGACCAACTCAGAGCCGGTTAACGAAAGCAAATCCTTTTCTCCACAAAAAAGGAAAGAAAAACGTTTTACAATCCTTCAAAAATCAACGCAAATGTCGCTTCATAAATTATAAATAAATGTTAGCCGCAAAAAAACAAGAAATACGTGTTTGTATGTATGCATGTTTTAGTGGCATAATAACACACATAAAAGCAGACAAACAAAAAAGAGTTTAAACTCACACAATTGTAATCGCATGTAATGGTATGTAATGCTAAAGCAAAACAGAAAAAATTAAATAAAAAGTGCTAAAAATAAATTTCTAATAATTAAAATCTAGTTTAGTGTAATATCGTTTAGTCGCTTTGGTTGTTAGTTGATCGTTCGTTCCATTTGTTCGACCGCTTGAGTTTGTGGTCGACCAACAGCTCGCTATTTGTTCAGCGATTCGACCACAAATAAGTTGTATGATTTTTGTTGTTGCTGCATTATTATACTCAGCTGTACTAGTACACAGAGTATTATAGTTTTGATTTCCTAGCCGTGGATTGTAACAGAATGAAATAATCGAGATAGATATAGACTTATATATATCAAAATGATCAGGGTGAAAAGAGAAATCGATTGAGCCATGTCCGTCCGTCTGTCCGTCTGTGCGCACGATAACTCGCGCAAAAATTGAGATATTTTGATGAAATTTGAAATGTAAGTTGGTATCAAGACAGGAACGGATGGTATTGAAAATGGGCGAAATCGGACCATGACCACGCCCACCTCCCCTATATAGTAAAAATCGGAAATTTTGTATCTCAGTCACTAATAGAGCTAGAGTGATAAAATTTCACACACGTATTGAGCTCAGGCCCTTATGAAAAAATATGGTGAAATTTTGGAAAATGGGCGGTGCCACGCCCACTTATTAAGGGGCAAACATTGAAAGTTTTATCAGTCATAGCTCAGAAACCGTTGAAGATATATCGATGAAATTTGATAGGCGTGATATACATACTTAGGAAAATGTTTGGACGAAAAATTGCCAAAATCGGTTGACGACCACGCCCACTTTTATATATGGGTATCATAAAGTGGCCTGATAAAAACATTTTAAGCGATATCTTTGTCAAATATAGAGATAATTCATAGCAATTTTGTGGCATGAGTTCCACAATAGACCGGAAACAAAAAATATAAAAATTTTGGAAAATGGGCGTGGCACCACCTCTTTTTAGACAAAGGAATATACGAGATTTCTTAGCCTATAACTCCACAAATAATTGAGATATTATAACGAAACTTGGTTTATACACTTTTATAACTTGTGTTAGTAGACACGCAAAAATTTATTGAAATCGGTTTATGACCACGCCTACTTTTTAGCAAAGATATTTCTGGAACACCCTTTGGGAATTTTTAACGTGACATCTTTGTAACTAGAAGTCATAAAGGAATGAAGTTTTACACAAAGAATAATATTCGTATGCTTTGTTGGATCACTAAAAAAATTTTGAAAATGGGCGTGGCTACGCCCACTTTATGCAGCACTCGCTTTATATAAAGTACACCGTGTCTCCATCAAACGCAAACAAACAATTAAAGCATACAGCTGAGTATCTAATGTTCGATTCCACTCGAACTTAGGCTTCCTTACTTGTTTTATTTACACATATTGGCGCAGATAAATGTAATTATTTAAATAAATTAGGTGATGTTTTAAGTGCGAAATTTGTATTGTCAAAGTTTAAAGTGGATCAATGGGGTTTTTTTTGGGTTTTTTTTGGTGAAATGCTGAAAGTATAAAAAGTCACTCATACGCCAAGTATGGCGATTTGTAATTATTTTCTCTTTTTTCATATTTTTATTTTTTTCGCACGTTTGGCTTTGTTTGCGTTAATTACTAAACTATAATTAACTCCCATGTTTGTATATGTATATTTGTATGCTTAGTATTTATATACAATTTTATTTAAATACCAGAAGCAATTAATTTGCTATTTAACTGAAAGCAGAACCTCCGTGACCACAAATAACAACATTTGTCCATAAATAAAAGCAAATTCCCACAGGTTGCCAGTGATTCATGTGCTGCTACATTTTCTTTAGTCAGATTATTTATCACCACAGCACGCTCACTGTCTTCCACAACAACAACAACAACGACAAACACTTTCCTTTTGCCGCGTCATTTGTCCTGCATTCTGTCATTTGTACATATGTATGTACACATGTTTGTATTGTCTGTTTAAGCAGTCAATGCATAATTGCAAAACCATGCAATAATAACACCTTCAGAATACAGCAACTTTCCTCGTTGTTGTTATTGTTATTGTTGGTTTTGTGTTTTTGCTGGTATTTCGAAAATTCCACGAATCTTTGCCGTTCGTTTCTGCGTATTTTTGGCTTTGTGTTTTCTTTCGTTTTCAGTCAAAAAGTGTTGAGTTGACGTTAAATGCAGTTTATGAACAAAAACACAAAAACAAATAAATAATTCTTCGTTAGCACTGAAGCAACAGTGAAGCATCAGCATACACTTCGGGGAATTTGAATCCAATAACTGGAAGTTTAATTACTTTAGCGGTTTGGAGTGTTAATCAAATCAGAAAAATTAAGACAAGAAGCAAAGGAATTTCTGTAGGAAGTAAAGCAGTTGATAATGATAAATTTGCTTGTTTATTTGTATAGCGTGTTTTGGGCGTAAATATTTTGGTTGATGCAAATCAAAGCAAAGCCAGGCAAAGTAGGAAGGTAAAAGTTGATTGTGCTTGGACCAAAATAGTAATTAATTCTCTTTTAACTTCTTTATAAATTGGAATATCTCGCTGTCACTGCATCATTGCTGCTTTTGATCTGTTTACGCCAGGGAATATACATAATGAAGACAAACACTTGCGTTTTCAGCTGGAATTTTATACATAGCTTTTGTTCTAATCGAAAATGAGTTGCTTTCGAAGAAAGATTTTGAGAGCATTAAAGGATTGGCTTAGTAGAGCTGCAAAACCATCGATAGTCGGACCACTCGATAGTTTCGATAGTCGAAAAAAAAACTATCGATACTATCGATAGTTTTTTATGAATATTTCACTAAAATCAAGGCAAATTCATTCTTATGGTAATGGTACGTGAACAGCTGACTTCTTCTTCTCGTTTTTAATTCACCGTGTACAGAAGAATACATGAGAATGTCAAACAAGGAAAAATTTTACTTTGAGTTTGACATTTTGATGGACAAAAACTTTATTATAAAGTGGCTTAATAAAAACATTTTAAGCGATATCTCTGTCAAATATAAAGGTATATCATTGAAATTTAATGGCAGGAGTCCAACTGCGGATATAAAACGAAAAGCACAAAAATTTTGGAAAATGGGCGTGGCACCGCCTCTTTTTAGAAGCAGGAATATACGAGATTTCTGAGCCCATAACTCGACAAGTAATTGAGATATTATGACGAAACTTGGTGTGTACATTTTTATTACTTGTGGTAATACATGTTCAAAATTTTAGCGAAATCGGTTGGCGACCACGCCCACTTTTATATATGGGAACTATAAATGGGCCTAATAAAAATATTTTAAGCGATATCTTTGTCAAATATAAAGATAATTCATTGAAATTTTGTGGAATGAGTCCAACTATGGACAGAAAACAAAAAACACAAAAATTTTGGAAAATGGGCGGTGCCACGCCCACTTATTAAGGGGCAAACATTGAAAGTTTTATGAGTCATAACTCAGAAACCGTTGAAAATATATCGATAAAATTTGGTACGCGTGATTTACTTACTTAGACAAACGTTTGGACGGAAAATAGTTAAAATCGGTTGACGACCACGCCCACTTTTATATATGGGTATTATAAAGTGACCTAATAAAAACATTTTAAGTGATATCTTTGTCAAATGTATAGATAATTCATTGAAATTTTGTGGCATGAGTTCCACAATAGACCGGAAACAAAAAATTGAAAAATTTTGGAAAATGGGCGTGGCACCGCCTCTTTTTAAACAAAGGAATATACGAGATTTCTTAGCCTATAACTCGACAAATAATTGAGATATTAAGACGAAACTTGGTTTATATACTTTTATAACTTGTGTTAATAGACATGCAGAAATTTATTCAAATCTGGTTATAACCACGCCTACTTTTTAACAAAGATATTTCTGGAAGACCATTTGGGAATTTGTAACTTGACATTTTTGTAACTAGAAGTCATAAAGGAATGAAATTTTGCACAAAGAATAATATTCATATGCTTAGTTGGATAACTGACAAAAAAATTGAAATTGTTTGAAAAATTTTGGAAAATGGGCGTGGCTACGCCTACTTTATGCGGCACTCGCTTATATAAAATACACCGTGATTCCATCAAACGCAAACAAACAATGAAAGCATACAGCTGAGTATCTAATGTTCGATTCCACTCGAACTTAGGCTTCCTTACTTGTTCAATTTAAAATTTGCACTTGATTTGAAAAAGGTTTCATTTGACTTGAAAACGCTATAGTAATAAAACTAAAAGTAGTACATTTGTTTTTTAGCATCTTTGGCGCTGACTAGTACATAAGGCACATTGTTTATACATTTCATTAATGTAAAATACCGATAATCAAAAGGCACACTGTTTAAACATTTCATTAATGTAGAATACACTCTGCTTTAAATAAATAAAAAAACAAAAAAATACGAAGGAAATTGATGAGTCATATAACCGAGTTTTCAGTCCATAAAATATCCTTTTTGTTTCACATGAAAGAAATCGCCAAAAATAACGTTTTTATCAGATATCTTTGATATTACGTTAACAATTAAACGGGCTAATTTAAAAAAAAATTTTTTCTGATTTTTACAAGTTTTTATAAAAAACTTAATTTGAAAATCAAAACTTTCAAAAATCGGAAAAAATTAAAAATTTTGACATTGGCCAGATGTCATTTAGCGAGGTGTGGTTCAATTACTACAAGTTATATATCGTTAGAAGCGTGGATTTTAGTCGCCACTTACGACAGACATTCCTTACCACGGGTATATTCTAAGCCCCCTAACCCGCTGGGGTATTAATTTGACCAATTTGATATCGAAATCCAACTCCTCCCTAATATTCAGTATTCTTATCTTGGGACCACTTGGGACAAAACTACAAGTATGAATAGAGCATGGAGCAACAATAAAGGAGAATGCATAACATCAGCTGACTTCTTCTTCAATCTTCATAAACACACGAACACAAGCATTTTTTTTATTGACATATGCCACAAACACACGCACCCTAGCATTTCCATAGGGGCCGAATCTGTCAAATTCTTCTACATTTCTCTTTGCATGACACTTCTGGCCCCACTATGTATGAAGGTATGTCGTCATGCGAAAACCTTTATGGTTGAATCATGGAATAGAGATAACCATCGATAGTGGAAAAAAACTATCGATAGTGACACGAAAAAAAAACTATCGATACTATCGATAGTGCCATCGATAGTTTTGCAGCTCTATGGCTTAGTCCAGGAGAACGAGTTTCCAATATAAATTGTGTGGCAAGAATTTCTTTTTAACTTTTATTAAATTTTTGTGGCATTAAAGATCTTATTAGATCTCAAGAAGAAAACTTGCAAATTCCCAAGGAGTTCATTGTTCAAACACAAGAAAGATCGTGTCTGTTTTCGGTCGTACCAAAGACTTTATATCTTTCATAAATGGACATAGTCACACACAGTCTGATTTTCATCATTTCATGTCTGCTCCTGTGTGCATACAAAAATGTATTACTCCAAAAATCTGCATTCTTATCGATCGTACTTGTACCGTAAAATGTCTATATGTGAGCTAACGGTTGTATCGGTGTTGGTCCGATTTGGTCGATTTCCGCGATGCCTCACTCAAAACTGCAGAACTGATTTGCATTCACACAGACGGATTGACATATTTGGGCGGGTCTATCACTTCTCCGTCTGGTATTTACGAGAATCGTATTTTCTTTAATCCTTATTCGTGCTAGAACTTTACTTACAAGTTCCAAAGTTCATCTCGAACAAATTTTAATTTTAATTTTCGACTTTGCCGCTCCATAACCAAAACTGTACCGCCGCGGCGCGCCGTCAGCTTTCTCTGCATGACCATACTCCAATTAATTATGTTGCGCCATCGCGTTGCTGGCTCCGGCACGCGACAAAACGACGTGTCAATTTGCGTTGCACCCAAAGGAGCAACGTGAATGGCCGTATACACTATAAGCATATACATATGTATGTATGTAACTGCTTCAGGTGGCTGAAAACTGCGTTAAAATTATGCAAACTTACCGAGTAGAGCACCATCATGATGTAATGTAATGCAGTAACTAGATGGACGGAGGGTTTGTGTGTGTGGCACGGGGGTCGACAAACTATCTAAAGCAATAGCCTGAGGTCACCAACAACGGTAATGGTAATATAAACATGAGTGCATATATTTACATACAAACTTACACATACCTTGGATATCTAGTTAGATAGGAATACATAGTATCGTCATAATTTATGTTGACGTACATAGGCCCTTGTAAATGTGCATGTGGCCGGGGCACATTGTACACGACCCCGTGGGGTTTGGATGCGACTACGATCAAAGCGATATGCATAAAGAGGCCCTACATTTGTGTAAGTGTATGTGCGACTGTGTGTGTGCGACATCGTCCCTGCACGTGATACACGTTCCGCCTAACGCCTTAACGTTAATTCTAAACAAGCTTAATAGCTGATGGCATGCATAGGAGGATTTCGAAAAGTGCTGAGGGATTTTGAAAGTTGTACGTAACAGATTTTTGCTGTTTTAACTACAGTTAGACAAAAAAGTTTACATACACCTACCTTCTTTCAGTAAATACGCCGTTAAACGTTTCAAATTAAAAAAATTTGTGTTTTTTTATTTTTATTTCAAAGAAGACATTTCTAACATTAGGGAGAGCTCAAAAAAGTATGTTTTTTCTTTTATAAAATAGCAAAACAAATACAGAAACAAAAAAATTAGCAGAATTCAAGCCAAAAAAGTTTACATACGGTTTTTTTAATTCATATAAAAATCAGTACCTAAGGTAATCTAGTATTTTGTAGGCCCGCCCTTCGCATCAATAATTGCCTCCAGTCGTCGGCGCATACTCCGCACTAAATTTCTTGTGTCATTTTCGTTAATTTTGGCCAACTCAGTTGCGATAGCAGTCTTTAAAGATTCCTTGGATGAAATGTGATGTTTTCTAATCCGGATCTTCAACAAATTCCAGATATTCTCAATGGGGTTTATGTCTGGTGATTGTGGGGGCGTATGGAGTTGCTTGCAGTTATACAATAGCCATTCTCGTACAAGATACGACGTGTGTTTGGGGTCGTTATCTTGTTGAAAAGCGAAGTTGCTGTAATTGAGCCCCAATTTCAACACACTCGGACGCAAGTTATTTCGCAAAATGCTGAGGTACATATGCTTGTCCAGTTTGTCAGAAATAAAGACAAGTTCCCCAGCTCCACTTGCAGCCATACACCCCCAAACCATAACGTTTCCTGCCCCGTGCTTCACAGTTGGCAATAAATTTTTCTCAAGGAGTGCCTCGTTCGTTTTTCTCCATACTTTTCGTGCACCATCAGAGTCGAATATATTAATTTTTGATTCGTCACTAAATACAACATTCTCCCAGAACGAAAGCGGTTTGTCAATATGTTGTTTAGCGAACTCTAACCTCTTTGCCTTGTTTACTTTACTTATATAAGGCTTACGACGTGCGACTCGTCCATTTAGCCCGACACTATTTAGGACATTCCTTATAGTTTGAGGATGCACTTCTTTTTGGTACTCTTGCACACATCTTGCGTCAATTTCACAGCCGACATTCTGGGATTTTCGACGATAGCGGCGACAATATTGCGTTCTTCCCGGTGTGTTAAAATTTTTGGTCTGTCCGATCTATGTTTTGAATGCAAATTTCCATTTTTACCGTAGGAATTTATAACAGTTTGTACGCTTGCATGGGACCTCCCAATAATTTTTCCAATTTCGCGTACAGATTTGTTTTCCAAATATAATTTTAGTATTAATTTTCGCACTTCTAAAGATAACTCCTTACCACCCATTTTTACAATTTTTCCGCACTATGAATAAAAAATGACCGTTAAAACCATGCAGTGTCGGTGCGGGTTTTCATTAGATGCGACAGGTAAAAAAAGCAGAGTATTGGTACCAATTTTTAAGTAAAACTTTATACCCAATGTTAAGTGTATGTAAACTTTTTTGACGATTTTTTTTTTATCTTTTTCTTTTAATCGCGAATGGAGCCACTATCATGGAGCTAAACAAGATTATGATAAATCGTCTGAAATGTACTCTTTTTAAACTAGCTACTTAGTGGAAAAAACTGTCTAACTGTATGTGCTCTTCTTGATACACAGGATGGCCTGAAAATTATAATCTCAAATATGTTTATGTAAATTTCTCATGTTTTCAAGTGACGAAAATTGGAATGTCTTAGCATGAGTAAAGCCGATTCCACATAAAACTTTTTTCGCTTTGCGTTACGCCATTTTCTATGTCAAACAAGGCAAAACTGAAAAACTATGCCACAATGAACGTTGTAACATCACTCAAAAAATATTTATTTTCTGAAAAATTTGTCATTCTCCGTTTTATTTACAAAGAAAATAAATAAGAAAATAAAAATATATTAAATTAGATATTTCCTAATTGTGTGAAATTTAAATTTGTTTATTTACGAACATTTTAAGTAAAGAGAAAATGAAAAAAAAAATTTCAACGCGCCTAAAAGTTGAGATTTGGGCAACTTTGTGCTTTACGTAACTTCGGCGTTGCGTTACTTTTTGCTATGTGAGAAACCTCATATAGATACATCGCCCGTTTTATGCAATAGGGATTTAACTCGAAATTTTCGATTTCTGGGATTTTGCCATATATTTCAATAACTGGGTAGTGGCTTTGAGTCTAGTCTTATAAAATACTCAAAAAGATAAAAATGGCGGAAATAAAAGTGATTTTGTAGTTAGCCGTAGAAGGAAACTATAAGAAATTATAAAATTTTATTTGCGTTTTCCCAAAAAAATTTTTTTTTGAGTTAAATCCCTATTGCATAAAACGTGCGACATGTATTTTATCCCAGCTGTCACGCAGAAAGTGTCAGGTAACGCAATACGAAGTTCTATCTGGCATCAGCTTAAGTGTTCTATTTTAAAAGAGCGAGTCTTTAGTACTGGACTTTATTTCTTAATTGCAATTTGCAGAAATTAATTATGTAAGACGAGGCAATTACATATGTATGACTAGTTTACTCCATTTACTTTTTTACCAAACACATGTCTGCCTAATTCTCATCAGTTTTTAAGAAATAAGTGAGATGATGCGATAGATTGAAAATTGTAGTAATTAAAATTCGAGGGAGTTCCTGTGTTCTTATGGAACTACCGATAGACACGTTCTCTGTTCGGACCACCCTGTAGTTGGCTACATGGGCCTATGTACTTACATACCTTTTCTCTGCTTGTTTAGCTTATGCCGCTGAGACAACAACATGGCAATCAAATTGATTTATTTTAGTTGCTTACGTGCAAAGCGGCGACATAATATTTTATGCGTTTTCTTTGTTAAACTTTATTTACTTTAAATAAAAGCTTAGGCACAAAATGTGTATAATAGTTTGCTTCTTCTTCTCATTTACAAGCTTTTGCAGTGGATTTTTATGCTAGAGTGCACGTGTTAGGCACAAATCATGCAAGCACACACTTAGTTATCGTCGCACATATTATTCCCTATAGGGAAATAATTTCGTTGAAATTTAATTTTTAAAATTAAAGAAGTGAGGAGAGGATTTTGCGAAGAATAGAATGGCGAAAGTTTTGTTTTTTGGCTTAATGATACAAATAGAATAATGGCCGCTAGTGGCCGCTGTGGTGCAGTGGGTAGAGTGCTCGGCTGCTATGCCAGAGGTCTCGGGTTCAAACCACGGTCCGAGCAAAACACCAAAACAATTTTTCTAATTAGTAAAAATCCAATTATTGGGTTTTTTAAGAGCAGCGGTCACCTCCCGGCAGTGGCCGGCATACCCTCCGAGTGTATTTCTGCCATGAAAAAGCTTCTCACAAAAAATGCATTCGCCATTCGGAGCCGGCATAAAACTGTAGGTCCACCCAATTAGTAGGAAAAACAAAAAGGAGCACACCTTGAATTGGGAGAGAAGCTCGGCCATAAAACTCGTCAGAGTTATAATAGCGCCATTGTATATTATTATTATTATTATTATTATTATTATTATTATTATTATTATTATTATTATTATTATTAGAATAATGGTGAGATAAATAACAGTGTACCTAAATTATAAATAAGTATATTTATTCAATCCCCAGTTCTGGCAGTTCTGAGTTAAAAAAGGCTATATAAAATTTTTGTACCGACAAAGAAAATCCTTAAGCTAGAGAAATAGTGAGTATAAATATAGATCAAGCACTAAATGCTTATTACGTGAAGAGCATTCCACCTGTTAAAACACTGTGATAAATTCTATAAAATCTGAGCCTCTCCATAGTCTCATAGTTGGGCGTCATATCTTGGACATACTTAAGAGTGCTATAACATAAGTAAAAAGCCCATTATGTGTAAAACGGACCAACATAGTCTGTCATAAGCCCAAAACATATGTTGTCACTTTCTTCTTTTTTCTCTTCTTCCTCTACTTACACTGCAGCCTGAAAAGTTAAATTCCAGTGAAGTAGAAACAATAGGATTTAACACACAAAATGTTAGCAAAGCCGAAGGCATTTTAGCCGCAAGCAAACAACTAAGTATGAACTGGAAAAAGGCAAATATATCAGCATGTTTGTATGTGCTTAAAGTGCCAAAGTATATGTATAGTGGTTGCTAAAATGAGCGACTTGATAGCATACAAAGTGTTAAAATGAAGAGTTTTACATGAAGAGGAAGGATTGAGTTGACATGCACAAAATAAGGAAATAACAAAATATGCAGAACTTGATTGGCCATGGTTAGTGTTAATCTATGAAATTTAATATATGTAGTATATACAAAAGACAGGAAGAATGTGTCAACAAAATATGTGCTATGATGGTCAGGGGATGAAGATGGAAATTTAATATGAGAGGCAGGAAACAAAAAAAAAAAACGCCATTGAGAAGGCAAATACATATTTGTAATTTTGAACAAAAAGTGGGAAAAGTGATGGTTGGTCAAACGGAGGCGGCATGCTGATTATGTTTTCCGGAGATTTTAACACGGAAAGCATTGATGCGGAGGGAGAAGAAAAACGGTTGTATAATTTTAGAAGGTTTGCTGGGTATATTAGTGCACCCAATAAAAATTACGGCGAACGTTCGATATTGACCTTCGATATCCAATATGATATTCAAACTGAGAACGATCTTAAAACCAATCTTATAGGGCTATTCTGGCAACCGTTTTTCTAAAGACAACTATGTTTCAAGAGGAAATATTTTTTTTCCCTTTCTAAGGATAGTTGTCTTTGGAAAGACAGTTGCCAGAATAGCCTAGTTAGTTTTCCAAACTTCATAGCTTATCCGAAATACAATGGAAATGGCTTCGCAAAAAAATAAATAGAACCATATTTTACTATAGTAGCAAGAGGCAAATTGACATATTTAAAGTCAACTTCTCTCTCCCTCTCTCTTCTTTATTTCCATTTGAGAAGAAACTGGGTCTGAAAATCATAAGGAACTGAAAATTGCAAGGTTTAGTGAAGGTTAGGTTCCATTTTGCTGGCGAACTTTTGAGGAAATTTTAATACTTCTTCTCATATGTGATTAGCAATTATAAAAGCACCGCTAGTTATATACCACTTACTTGAAAGAAATTATATGGCGATGTGAAAGAGGAAACAATAAATTGCTTTAGTTAGGCACTCTGCACACGGAGCGTCCTGTTTTAGACGCGTATTAGATACTACAGACGAAAGCTGTACGCTTTGATGTCGCGCATGTATATTTCAATTGAGGGCTGCACACGAGTCGTCAGCTTCATGCATTCGTCAAAGTATGCTGGCTACATGTCGCTTGGCGTAAAGCAGTGCTGGTAGCTAGGCGTACTACGCTTAGAAAAGAGGAAGAAGAAGATGTTTGTTTACATTTTTCCACTTGGTGGAATTTATGAAAGCAGTAAAATTTGTGTAAAAAATCGGAAAAAATGAGTGTATAATTAAAGAAGGAAGGAAGATTCCGTAAAATTTTTTATCTTTTTTTTTCTCTTCGAAATTTAATGCAAATACCGTATTATTAATTTGTTTGTTTGCTTTGTGCAGCGAAGTTTCATGTCGCTTCGTGTGCAGATCTTGAGGCGTAGAGAAATCGACGCTACATGAAATGTCTCGTACGCGTCTATGACGATACGCCTCGTGTGCAGAGTGCCTTATTATCACCAGCTTTATAGCGGTAACCGCTAAACTGCCATAGTACTCGTAGCTCTTGCGAAGTAATAAAGCAGATAAGACATACTGAAGGCAAGCAGCCACTGAATGAATCTCTGAAATGAATCTCTTCTTCACCTTTTGCGTGCTTCACTAAATCACTTCTCTTCTTCAATACATAATAATAACAATTTTCCCCTAATGGCCTGGTTATGCTACCAATCAAGCTGGTCGAGCACCGTGTAATTGTTGTTGTGCACTCCGACGGTGAGAGAACTTTCGGACTCTCACATCCAGCAAACTTGCTGTGTGAAGCAGGCAGCCAGCAAACGAGGTTTCAGAGGTAATAATGTGTTATGTTGTTTATGTGCTCAGTAATTATCATGTGTTATGTTGTGTATGTGCGCTCCAATCATCAATGTAAGCGTAACCACCTCTCACCAATCACGAAATATTTCCGATTTTGATTGGCAATCAAGATTGTAACCATAACCATAGCATAACGAATTTGTAAATTTATTTTGGTGCATAAAAATTTTGTTACTTCTTTCCCTCTGTTCCTCTGCTCTTCACCATCTAATTTTTTTGCCTTTTGCGAACTGAAATACCAACACATTTGCGGTGGCGGCGTTGGTGGCTTTTCGTGTTTTTTGGTGGCTTTGATGCCACGCTGATAAGCGAATGTGAAACACCAGAAGTAATTTATGAAAATATAACAATAACAAATCTAAATGAAATGAATGTGAGCGGAATGAGACCACTTTGGAGTCGTTTTAAAAGCACTCTAAAGGTCATTTTGCTGCTTCGTTACGGACTTTTTTAAGGACCACCATGAACTTTAAGTACCCGAAAAATGGCGCAACAGTAAGCAAAACGCTAGAGCAACTTCTATGAATTGCTTTTGGCAATTTGTTACTTGCGGAGAACACATTTTCCCAGTAGGCATTTTTAGCAGTGCCACAGCAATGCATTTATGCTCAATAAAAGCCTGATTGGCAAGCTGAAAATGTGAATATTTCACTGCTTATATTAAAAACATATTTCCCAAAATGAATTCCAAGGAAAAATAACCTTTCTGCAAGTCTCGCCTTCGATAATAAATTTGGGAAAGAGTTTTCTTACATTCGTTAAATAGATGATTCTCCGGCAAATCGGATTATTCATTAGCCGATGTATTCTCTCCTAGTTATGAATTCGAAATAAAGCCCATTTTTCAAGGAACATTTTCATGAGATTGATTGCAGTCTTCAAGTACGTCAATTTTTCTGTTTTTACAAATGGCTCTTATTTTCTTTTCGAACCCTTACGGGTTTATTGTTTGCTGGGTTATATACATATATATATTTATATGCAGTCGTATGGTTCGTTGCTAATTTTTCGTTTGCAGTTGACAGACAAAGGCATTCTTTTTCGCTGTTATTTACATTTTTTTGCCGTTGGTGTTGGAAATTAATGTTTTTTGAAGTGGTTCATACAAATACATATGCAGAGATACATATGTATGTACATACATGGGAATATGTGATGCGTATGTGGTTTTGGTGATAAAAAAAATCCGCAATGCAAACGCAATCTCTTTAACATCGCACGTAAAATATAGAGGCATTTTTGGTAAATTTGATGTTTATCGGCAAATTGTTTCTTATTTTTTTATGTACTTTTCTCGCTAACGAGGGGCAAACGGCGATTTTTTTGGGCTGATTAACGGCGGCAGCTGCAACAACTATTACCTTGGCGGTAAATGCTTAAGTAGCACTGATGTTACCTAATAACAATTATTGCTAAGAGTGGGTACTAAATGTTAAAATTGCTGACGTGGTGATACTAAAAATGGCGCTGGATGCGTTAACAAGCAGGAAGATATCATGCGAGATACACTAGGGGTTTATGTGCTCTAGTTGTCTATGTCTGAGGAGGCTGAGATGAAGTCGGCGGATGTTTTCAAAGTGACCTTAGCTGGTCTGTCCGATTTCAGCAAAACCAGAAAAGAAAAATTATATGTGCATCATTAAATGCTAAGCGATTTACCAGCAAATCCCGAAATTCTATTGCCCTTACCCGCCATGGGCTGCGTGCTTTGCCTGGAATATGTGTGCTCTGTAGCTTTCCCAGAATCACGCTGCTACTATTTCCACTTGCATTATCCTCTTGCGTTTTACAATCGTGCCCATCTAAATTTTCCCTTTTTCTATGCTCTTTACTACCAACTTGTTTACCATTTGTTCTGCTCTGCATTGGAGAAGATAGAATTTCCGCTGCATTTACTGGATAATCAGTTGTTGTATTTGTTGCAAATTTTGGCATAATTTCATACCAAAAGGCTAACAGTAATTTGTAAAAAATATTCAGCGTACGACGAACGTTATTTAATATGCTTTTCGGCATTTTGTTTGGAAATTTTTGGATTACGCGGAATTTGCACAGACCACAAAAAAAAAATTATAGAAAATGTTTCCAGTTGTTGTCGTTAAATTTTGTTTTTACTTTATATGTATCTATGTATTAATTTTGTTGTATTAATGTGCAAATTTTTGCTCTATTTGGAAATTTTGATGACATTTTTACGATAATATTTTGGGACTGAAAAAAAGCTTCTGTTTGAAAATAACAAACATGACAAATAATACTCAAACTACAAATGCTATCGTGTTGCGAAAATTCAATTATTTTGCGGTATTTTTTATGTCTTTTTTTGGAGTATATGTAATTCCAAGAATACCTTTAATAGATTCAAACTTAGCAGCTTAAGCTTAGAAAAAGATGCAACAGATTTATAAAAAGAGTGAAAGAAAGAAAAGAGTGAGACAGAGACTGTAATAGAGGGAGAGGTAGTAAGAGAGGAGAGAGACTCAAAGTCTGTGGAAGACAGAAAGAGAGATACATATATCTCGTAGGTTTTTTATTGGAATAAGAGATACTCAAGCCCAAGTGCACCCTCATATGCACACACACTCACACAGTCGGATACATATTGGACAAAAAAAAAAACACAATGCGCTAGTACTGAGCTATAATCAACCTTAGCTTTCCCATGCAGTGTTTCGCAATCAAACAATGTGTTTAGTCTATCTCCATCTATTTGCTATAAAAAATAGTATCTTATTTATTTTATTACTTACCCAATTTGTCATCAATTATAAAATTTACTCTTAAACTTTAGGTTTACTCATTGTTTTATTCTTACTTTTGCTCTAGTCTGTAAGATTGTATATCATAGACGTAATAAATTATTGAATTGAATTGAATTGAAAAAAACTCTCAATTACATTATGCGTTTTTTACTTATGTACTTCATTTATTATAATTTGTATGACTCTTCTTTTAATTACATGAAATTAAGTTTTTCTTTTATGAAATCATTCAATTCACTTGTATTTCATTTCCTTTTTAATTCACTTCATTTTCAATTTCAATTCAATACTTTTATTTTAGTCTTATCATGTACATATTTATGCATGTTTATGCGTTATTGCAATAAACAATTCTTCCATACACATATGTATAGTTATTTTTGCATTGGTCTCTTGATGCATTCCCAATTTTAAAATGAAATCTAAACTCTACTTAAAGTGTATAAGAAATACATACAACTATTTTTAATTTAAATATACATTCCATTTCATGATTCATGAATATTTTCTGAGAAATTCATAATTCCATTTTATTACATACATGCATACATATTTTGTTATTTGTATGGCTATCTTAAGTGCATGTAATTCAAAGTGCTATTAAAATATTTTTATTCTTTCTGTATATGTATGTAAGTGCAGTGCCTTTATCGCTACTTAATTGTTAATGGCAATCATGTACATACATATTTAAGTATTTTTTTTTGAAGGCTAAGAATATCTCAACCTCTTCTCAAATATACCAGCAGATATTAAAAGTAATTTACAATGTTTTTGTTTTTTTTTTTGGTTTTTTGAAAAGCTTCACAGTTTCTGGGCTTAGAGCAGAGCTTTTTCCCTGTGCGGGAAAAGCTTTAAAAGGAAAAAAATTTAGCTTTAGTGTATCGAAATTTTTATTTGATTTCATCTTACCTGAAGTGGCCGTCATATTTACATTTTATCATTCTTTACTTAATTAATAACTTATTCAATTGGCATTAACACTAATTAGTATTTATATATCTACATAGAACATACGTACATATTTCAAGCCTAACACTAATTAAATGCTTGTGCAAAAGTAGCATTACTTTTGAATTCCTTCACAAAAGCTTATTTTTGTTTATATCGCATTTGGTTGCAATTTTTAAGATGTCTTTTTTTTATTTATAAATTCCTTTATTTCTTAAATGGCCTTGATCTTAAATTTTCTAATTTTGCTGTGCAAAAACTAGCGCTACTTGTTTTTTTCTGTGCATTTTAAGAATTTGAATCTTATTTTAATTTTAAATATCACTGGTGCGAAAACATCTATACCACCCATTTGAAATGTTTTTGTCTATTTTACTCTGTTTCTGTACGTCTGCGCGTAGCTGCTTTAAATGAAAATAAGTTAGGAGAATAATATCTCCTGACTAAATATCGCCTATAAATCTTCTATTAGAATTTAAGGAGCTAAAGCTTGGCAAAAATAACAAATGATTGTTTAGTGATGATAAATTAGATTTGCTGAGGAAAAACAAATTAAAATTCATTAAAATATGTACGTATACATATTTACGATTATATGCACCATACATACAAAGAATGCAATCTCAAAAGCACATAAATCCATAAATCTATTTTAAAAATATTCCAGCTCAGCCTAACAAATTTCCATATCTATTACAAATGGTTATATTTTTGTGCATGAATCTTATTGAGAAGCATATAGAGTTTTGCTTAATTTTAAATCGTGTTATCTATGTACATTATACATATATCTAAAGATATTGGCATAAATATCTAGATACATCTACAATATGTGCATTTTATTTACATATAAATTAAGTATAATGCATTCTTTTTTTCTTTTATTTTCATTTTATTTTATAAATAAATGCAATTATCTTGAACATTAATTCAATTATTTTTGTGTACGTACATTTTATTTAGAGTCCTTGATTTCAAACACACTGTGCAACAAATTTAGAGTGAAGGGCGTATTTTTAAAATAATTTGATTAAAAGAAAACCCAGCAAGGAAGCTGTTGAAATCTTCATGGCTTTTATTAAGCTGCAGCATGAATTAATTTGTGCATTAGTTTAATCCAAGGCTGCTCAACGAAATGAACAAAATAATTTTGTTTCAAAAAATATCAATAAAAAATATCCAAAAATTATTTTGTTTTGCCAATTATCAGAAACAAAATTTTTTCGTTTCAAAAATTATCAATAAACCTTTAATCAGAATAATTTTGTTTCGTTGCTATCAAAAAAAATTAACAAAAATTGTATTTGTGTTTATTCATGTATGTACGTATGCGGCTGCTAAACCTTTAATAAGTCGTGTAATTAGGAAAATATTTTCACTTGAAAAATTTATTAATTGGATTTGATAATCAGCGCTTAATCGAATTTAATGCCATTTAACTTGAATGCGTTTCTTTTTTTGAATGAATGAATATAAGCAAAAACACACATGTGTACATACATATGTACATACATACATATGTACATCTGTATATTCAAATACTAAAATATGCATTTTGTACATCACCTACTTTGCGGCTTTGTGTGAAAACACAATTCTTCACACGTTTATATTGAATTTACTTCACCATTAAATTATTATTTAATTACCTTTTATTTGAATGAGAATTTGTGTGCAAACATCCATACAAACAAAGATACGCGTACACACACATGCAGAATATGTATACATATTTGTTTGCACTTTAAAAACAGTTTACTAATATTTCGTTGACAAATGGATTTTCATAAATTTTTGATTAAGTAATAAATTTTTCATGTGCGTATGTAAGTATGCATGTGTGTGCATGTGTATTTACAACGCAAATGCATTTCAATAATTTGATGTGTTATTTAGATATGAAGAAATCTCTGCTTACGTTTGTTTTGTATGTAGGTAAGTATAATTTCATAAGCATATACATATGTACATACATACATACACATTTGTTTGTTTGTTGGTAGCTCAGCAAATATTTGCTCTTTGAAATTTCAAATATGTGTACTATTTGTAAATAATTTAGTGCCAAATAAATTGTAAAGGCATGCATTCAAGTATGTCAGCAAATCAACTATACTTAAATAAATACAAATACACATACAAGCGTACATGTCTACCTAGATATGTTCATATGTATATAAATGGCCAGCAAATAGTAAATGCACTCATACATACACAACTAAGTACATAATACAGAATGTGTATAGAAATTTTCTGAATTAGTCCTTCTGCATTGTTTTGTTTTGCTTGTTTGCCTAATATTCAAATACTACATATTTACAGAGAAAGCTAATGGCAAATATAAACAGCAACATACATACATATGTACATAAGTGATTATTTATGTAAGTGTAGAAGTTGATAAATTTATTTATGTAGGTACGTATTGATGCAATGTAATGCCTTTTGTTCTAAAGTAAACTTGAAGTTAATTTTTGAGTTGTATTTGACTTATTTGGAAAATCACTTTTTTTACTTCAAAGTGATAAGAACTTAACAGTAAATGTTTTAAGGTAAGATATCCTCATAGCTGAAGCTGTTGCAGCCTGAATGTATGCTATAGCAAGCAAACGCCTTGAAGAGTAGACAAGAGACAGTTATCACTCATACGCCCCGTGGCACACAATCAATCAGGGACATTTAGTTTGAGTTAGGATTTCACAAAGCTTAACTAATTTATTTATTCTGCCTTAGAAAAATCAATATTTTCGACGAAACTTCTGTAGTTTAAAGTAAAAAATGTGATGCGTTTCATGTCGGAAAATTTAATATATGACATACATATGTACATATCGCTAGGTTAGAGTGCAAACTGTGTAAGTCCACATTTATGAAAAAGTGTGTTTTTATGCAGAACGCTAGAAAAATCAAATACACACCACGCTAAACGAGTATGTGATACTTGTCATATTTGCATTCGTTGTTATTAAGTGATGCGCAAATTGTGTAAGTCCAAAAAGCGAAGAAAATTGTGTAAGTCCAATATATTTACATGAACAGAATTTTTTTTTTCATTTTAAAATTTTTTTATTTTTTGTTTTTTATCTTTCCTACAAAGTTTGAAGAAATGGACTTACACAATTTGCACTCTAAGCTAGCGATATGCATATATTGTACATAAGTATTTGTCATATACAATTATGTATAGTCAAGTAATCACAGCAATACATTCCGCTAAATGCGAATTTCCGCGTATTCAATTTTGTTTTTAGTTTATTTGGCAAATAAATCCCAATTAAATTTATTACCGTGCTTTTACAAAACTAATACGGTAAATTATAAATATTCATATGTATATAGGCATAGTCAACAAAAAAAATTGTCTGCAAATTTTTTAACGCCGCCCAATAATTTTGCACTAAATGAACATGTTCAGACACGTCTGGCGCCGCTGTGTTAATACGCTTGCCTATACTCTCCTCTAATTCTATTTGCTAATTACATGCATAGTATGCGACGCGCTGATTTTGCGAATTATTAAAATACATAGCAAATAATGCTGAAATGTAAGTATGTACATATGTAAATAGATATAAGGTTAAATAACCAACTGTAATTCAATAACTTTTGCTAATTCAATAATTCAAATTGCGCAATGAAAAAATTACAAATAAGCAGAAAAGTAAATATTGTGTTGTATAGAGAGAGGGGAGAAGAGTAGAGTAGGGTAAGTGGCAGAGGAAAAGCAGAGCATGGCGTTGGCCTAATAAAATCGCACTGCAGCGACGCCTAAACATATGCTATGTAAATATGCAATTTCATTAGAGGTATTAGACACACACACACAAACTCAAACACAGCCATACTCACGCATGAACATGTAAAATGCAAACGCCGCGTGTGATTTTCAGCGCAAACAAACGTAAAAGCTTAATTTCGCTCTAAATGCAATTTGATATGAATTTTATTTGCATTGCAGCGCAGGTGTGCTTTGGTTAGAGAGTGCGTTTGTGTGCAGCAGGGCCGCCGAGAGAAAATCCGGGCCCGGGGTCAAAATAACTAAGGGCCCCCATACTAAATGAACAAATTCTCAAAATCAAAATTCAATGAATATATAGTTACGAACTTTAATTTATCTATACATGGCCGCTGTGGTGCAGTGGGTAGAGTGCTCGCCTGCTATGCCAGGCTTCTGTTTTAGCCACTCAAAAAAAAAAAAAAAAATGGACGTGTTTTTGTAGCGTCCGGAACGCAGTTTAAGTGGCTAAAACAGAGGCATTAAACTAAATTTCTGTCGCTAACATACTTTAATCATTAGCTGTGGCCTAAATCTTTCCTTTTATCATAAAACGATACAATATTTCGCGATATTTCTGCCTCAAAAGTTCAAAAAATCGTGCGAACATACCGTCCGAAACGCCCAGGATATACCCATATCGCTGTATAAGAATTTGCATCATACCGAATTTTTCTGTTGCAACAGAAAACGAATTCAAATTTATGCTGCAAAGTCGACGCCAAAAACCAACAATTCCTTAAGTGAGGTGCAGACACTTTAAGAGATTTATAAAATTTGTTGAAATTTAAAATGATTGCTATCTACGAAAGGTGATTAAAGGTGTTGTTCGTTTATTTTCTGTAAGCAAAAACTTGGATATCATTTTGAGATTCCCGGGCCCTCTAAAGCCCGGGCCCGGGGCAATTGACCCCCTCAGCCCCCTCCCCCCCTCTCGTCGGGCCTGGTGTGCAGTTATTTTGGATTTCCGCAAATTAGGTTATTTACATATAAACATTGAATTATTAGCAGCAAAAATTAATATTATTTGTCATTTGATTTTCATTGCGAATGCACCAGGGGTTGGACTTAATAACAAGCGCTATTTAAAATAATAATTATGTAACATAGAATATGTACCATCATTAACATAATAACGTGAGATAATAAAAAAATTAAGATAACACAGAAATCGACACAGTTAAAAAACGTAAGAATGTAATATGTATAGTAATACGTAACGCAGTAATTTGTATATTGTAGCATAAAGTGAAATAACAAAACTTACAATCCTCGCATATATCGCACCCTAAATCACAACTCAAAATTTTTCGAAATTGGGTTTCTTTCATAAATCGGTACATAGAATATATCTCTCGCGACTGCCAAAAAATCTTTCCCATCAGAGCCTTTTTTAACTGAAAAATAACTTTATACCAGGCCTTTTCCCATATCATTGCCTATAAAAAAGAAAAAGTTTTTGGCTCTGATGAAAATTTTTGAATTTTGAGTTGTGTCAATTTATGATTTAGGGTGCGATATGTATGTATGTAAGTTAGGGTGGTCCTTAAAAATCAAATGATTTTTTTTCAGTCGGCTAAATTACGGTTAAAGATACCACATATAAATTTTGGTCCCGATCGAAGGTGGATATAAGTGTGTCCCACAGTGGTCAAAGTTTAGATTATGAAGATTCGAAAATTAATTAAAATTTTTTTTTTATATTTAATACCCAAAATGGATACTGCTGTTTCTCAAAGATACCACATATAAAATTTGATCTCGATCGGAGACGGTTTCAAAATTTATATTTGCCATCCCTGAGTGCAAGACTATGGATTTTGGGCATTAGGTAAACAACAAATTAAACTTACTTTTTTGAGTCTCCATAGAGTTTTCTGAAATTTTAGCCCTGTGTGACACTCCTTAACAGTCTGCGATCGGAACACAAATATATTTGTGGTGTCTTCGACTATATTAGCATCAACATGGGATATACAATTGGTCTGCATACGTTTGGAGACCACCCTAATGTACATACGTACTCGTACACATGTATTTGGCATATTAAAATCTGACCTGTATACAAGATTAAATCAGCTTAAGTATGGATGTATTTTGCTTACATTAAAATAAATCGGAAATCATAATACTTAACGCGTCAACGCTAAAAGCGTTTATATTAAATTTCATGTAAGTATATAAACATACGTACATAAGTACATGGATTTCGTTCAATAGCTTTAGTTGTATTTTGATATTTTGCAAAATCGAAATCATCATTAAAATCGCCCTTTTTGCATGGCTTATTTAAATAATACACACTGTTAATGGATACTTGCATGCTTATTTGCTTTGGCGACGCTCATTTCAATTGTTTGCCATGTCTTGTTGGTGTACAAACATACATATGTAAATATAGTACGTAGGCAAATTCTGTTTACATATTATGTAGGTCGAATGATTTTTGCAGATTTGTTAAAGTAGAAAATATATTTTTTCGCATTTTTTGCTTTAAAGCCACTCAAATCTGCTTCATTGTTCGTTATGTGTGTTTTTTGTTTTTTGTTTTTTTTTTTGCATTTTTGATATCATCATCAATTTTGTACGCTAATTTTATCTCGTCAATTTGCTTTAAATTGTTCAAAAGTCTAAAACAACAACAAATAATGACAAATAATGGCTAAATTTTTGCCTGAGCAATTCGCAAAATGCGACTAATCATGCGTGTGTTTAACTAATGTCGCAAAATTTACTGCCAGAACCACACACATTGTTTTGAGCACTATATGGAAATGTTTAAGTGTGGCTTTGTATTGCCCAGCGAGAAAAAGTGAGTTGCAAAGTCACGCGAAAATATAGAGGCGCTCGATACAGCTCCTACAGGTCATAATGGAGTGGAAATTATAGAGTATTGTTAAAATTTGGCAGCATTACCGCGTATGATTTCAGTTCATTCATACAAGCGAGGTTATATGTTATTAGATAAATAAATTAAATGGCGAATTTATATGAAAGGGAGAAAATGTTAACTTATTTCAACAAATAATGTCAGGCAAATATCAAGCAAGTATTATTTTAAACAAATTAAATGAAGTTGCTAATTGGTAAGCTCTGATGCTACATTTTTTTGCTACAATCTTTACAATTTTCCCAACCAAATTATGACTAAAGGTATCAAAAATTAAAAAACAAAACAAGAAAGGAAGCCTCAGTTCGAGTGGAGCCAAATATTATAAGCTTTCATAGTTTTTTTACGTTTGCTGGAAACACGGTGCAATTTATATAAAGCCCGTGCCGCATAAAGTGGGCGCAGGCACGCCCATTTTGAAAATTCGTATCAATAATCCGACTAAACGTATAAATATTCTTGTTATTATAAAATTTCATCCCTTTATGACTTTTAGTTACAGAGATGTCACGTTACAAATTTCTGAAGGGCATTCGAGAAATATTTTTATTAAAAAGTAGGCGTGGTTATAAACAGATTTCGCTAAAATTTTGCACATATACTACCGCAAGTGGTAGAAATAAGCCCACCAATTTTCGTCATAATATCTCAATTATTTGTCGAGTTATAGGCTCCGAAATCTCGTAGATTCCTTAGTCTAATAAGAGGCGGTGCCACGCCCATTTTCCAAAATTTTTCTGTTTATGGTTTTCTATCTATCGTGGTACTTGTGCCACAAAATTTCATTGAATTATCTTTGACGAAGATATCGCTCAAAATATTTTTATTGGGCTCCTTTTTAATACCCATATATAAAAGTGGGCGTGGTCATGGTCCGGTTTCGCCCATTTTTAACCGTCCCAGTCTGGATAGGAACCTGTATACGAAATTTCATAAAAATATTTAAATCTGTGTACTATTACAGCTGTGTATAAAAATTAATGTATTACATTGCGATAAAAACATGTTTTTTGTAGGCCATGATTCTTATGCGAAAATTTATAAGACATTCAAGTCAGGTTATAAACCAGATAGAACACGGATGTTCCTAATCCAATCCACAAAAGTCACCTCAAAATTACAAAACGTAAATATTAACATTTAAAACACTTAAAACGAGTGATGCCCTACGATTGTGATAGCTTTTATGACAATTTACCACATTTACCTTACGACTTCTCTAGCAATGTGTAAACAAAATTACGTTTTCTTAATTAAAAATATTAATTTTAGCTTTAAATTTAATATAAGTTTAAGTTTTGTTACTTTTTTTCTTTATAAAATACTAAAAAAAAGAATTATATTGAACATTTTGCCATTTCATAACCGCATGTGCGTGATTTTTGTGCCAAATAAAAATTGCACAACCGCACATGAAAAAAAAGAGTCCTAATAATTCAATTTGTTTCTTTTTTTACACTAAGTTGATGTTATGGCTAACAAACTGATCTACGTAACTATTTAAATTTAAGTTTGTACGCAGAAAAAAGTAACGGTTTTGAAATGAAACAGTTTTTTTGCTCTCCTGTAAAGTTCAACCAATGTCCGCTACGCGAAAATGAAAATACCTCTTACGCAAAAATGCACTTTAAACGACGATATGTATAAAATGTGGCCGCTGTGGTGCAGTGGGTAGAGTGCTCGCCTGCTATGCCAGAGGTCCCGGGTTCAAATCCCAGTCCGAGCAAACACCAAAAAAGTTTTTCTAATTAGTAAAAATCCAATTATTGGGTTTTTAAGAGCAGCGGTCACCATGGAAAAGCTTCTCCCAAAAAATGCATTCGCCGTTCGGAGCCGGCATAAAACTGTAGGTCCACCCAATTAGTAGGAAAACCAGAAGGAGCACCCTTCGAATTGGGAGAGAAGCTCGGCCATAAAACTCATCAGAGTTATAATAGCGCCATTGTATATATATATATATGTATAAAATGAGAGTTTCTGTTTTGGCGTTTCCATTAATCGGCGGAGAACATATCCAAATTATCTACGTATTAAATTTCCCTACTGGGCTTGTACACAAAAACCACAACAAATGTATTGTAATAGGCATGATGTTGTTAATTTTTCTTAATGTGCCATGCATTTGTTGTACAGATGTTTTGTGTGTGTGTGTGTGTGTGTGCTTTTTGATCCACCTCGTGTCAGGGATGTGATAATTGGGCTTTTCCTACCAAAACTGGTCGGTTTTTTCCTGTTGGTCGGATGGTCGCACGATTTGAATTTTGGTAGGTTTTTACCTTCCTTCAAGTAACACCACTGATTTGCTATATTCTGCCACAACACTGTTAAAAGAACGTTTGAAAGTTCATGTATTCATGCCTCTTTCTCACAGCAACAGTTTGCTTGAATACTTTTTGTGTTTCTCTTCGGCAGAGTTTTGTGTAAAGTGGAGAAAAGAAGGTGAACGCATACGCATGAAAACCCTTTCTTCATTTTTTAGTTTGATGAAAAATGCGCTTAATGAAAATTGCCTTGGCGGTGCTCACAAAATTTATTTTTAATTTGCTTACGCTTCCACACAGCTCTGCTGCAGCGGAGCGCAAATTTTCTACACTTTCTTTAATAAAACCAAACTCAGAAACAAATTAGAAATAAGCACTATGCACTAAAAAAGATCTTAGATTCAATTTTGATATTTAATTAAAGTTCTGATCTCATTTGTATACCTACTTGGAGACCTGTTAAACCATAGTCGTAACTATTTTAAAATGTTAACATAAATTACATACAAAAATTAATGTACATAGATATGTACAAACGCATTCGTACCTTATTATTTTAAGCTAAAATATGTGAAAATATTTGAAGAGTGATATGTATGTATAAGTTCCTATATATGTACCAGTTAAATGAATAAATAAAAATACATAAATTTTCAAAAACCAGCTTAAATGACGAATTTTGTGAAAAAAAAATTTAGGTCGGCTGAAAGCTATTTTGGTAGGATTTTCAGACGAATTTGGTCGGAAAAAAAATTTCAAAGTGGCAACCCTGCCTCGTGTATGCATTTAATTGCGGTTTTTTTTGCATTTCGCAAAAATATTTATGGTCACGTGATTGGATTAACTTTGATCCGTTAAGCTCTTTTTGCGTTTGCAAAGCACACTTTTTGGCGCGCAGAATTAATGCTAACAAAGAAATTTTAAAATTAAAAATCAAAATCTGTCGAAACACAAATTTGCTGCGCTCTAAAATATGCAACATAATTGCAATTTTTTTGATGAGATCAATTTTGTGTTGCTGTTGTTGGAAAATCAAACCAATTAAACTCGTTGTCCTTGTTTTTGTACTATTTTGGTTAAAGAGAGTTCGTAAAATGCATAGATGCATTATTTTTATTTTTGTTGTTGGGTTTATTTAAGTGATTTTTTGTTTAAAAGATATCAAAGTAATTCTGCTTTGTATCACTTTTTTATTAGCGAGTGCAAAGCAAGAAAGTGAAGAGCTTTGGGCGAGCATATCGTTATACTCTTTTAAAGCATAATTTATTTATATCAAAATCATCATTCCTTTAGCACATTTTCAGCTCAAATATTTGTTTAAAATCCACTACAGCTTTAAACGGTATGATATGTTCAATTGCTGCATACTTTTTGGCAAGTAATTATTATTGAACGATCGGCACGTGGACGGTTATGTCTTCCCGCATAAGGAAATTATTTTTTTGTCAAGCAATTTTGCTTAACACATATATGTATGTACCTATTCGGCTCCGGCTCCTGCTCCAGCTCCAGCTCCAGCTCCAGCTCCAATTTCTTTTTATATTCTCATTGCAAAAAAAAAAAAAAAGAACTCAAGTGTTCGCTAAGGAAGCGACAATGGCCTAAGGTGAATTAATTGGCTTTTATTTATGCTGGAATTAAAGTAGATTAAGTATGTGTGAAAATCATGGAAATGTTTCAGCAAAGCTCTGGCTGCAATGCTGAAGTCCAAGGGCGTGGCTTTGCGCTCTGCTGACGACTCAAAAATTGTTGCACAGCGTAATCGACAAGGACTCTCTTCTCACTAATGCATATTAACATCAATACACTTTTTAAAGCTTAATATTTATAAACACGAAATATATCAGTTTATGCATACATACATACATACATATCTACAAAGGTCTAAAATTTCCCAAGTGCTTTTTAAGTGTTGTGGGTGTGTGTGCATTTACAATTACTTAAGTATTTTTTTAAGTGTGTCAATATTTACAAAAATGTGCACATTTAAAAATTTTTTAAACTAGTTTTCTATAACTATTACTAAGCTTATCAACTACTTTCATCATACAATTACATACATATGTATTTATTTATGTATGTATGTATAAAAAATTTAATATCAGTTTCGCCTTGTTGTTGTTGCTTTTGCATTTGTTTTGCTACTCACACATTCCCTTACTTGATTAATTAGCCAAATCCTGTATGATGTCCGCTGCAATGAATAATGGAAGAGAGGGAGAGAGAAAAAAAGAGATGGTGATTAATTTTGTTGTTGTTTAAAAGGATATTGATTTAAGAATGGTTTTTAGGATAGCTTTTGATATTAAAATTCGAATTGAATGTACCTATATAAAAATAATTATGTATGTATCTATGAATGTATATTATGCTAGAGTAGGATAGTAGAAATATTGCGATCTATAACACATATGTGTCACTCTCATATTGTAGTGTAATTGAAAATTTTCATAGTAAAGCCAAATCATAGTATTGATATTATAATATTTCTACCACATGTGTGTCTGAGGCATAAGAGGCTTACACTTAATTTTATTAACACCTACTACACTGAAATCAATTCGTGGACCTTGTATTCACTAGTATTCGGTATTTAATAAAAACATTATGCAGCTGATTCTTATGCCGTGTTACCCGCTTCCCAACAATACTCTGACACATCTACACATTAATTTTTCAATGAAACTCAAATACATACACCCCTTTTTTCTGTTATGCGCTCAGTTGCTCCCTTATTTGCTACAGTAATTCTCCGCCTAAAATTATGCAATAAATAATTATCGATTATAATCGATGTCTATGTTGTTAACAGAGAGAGAGAGAGAAAGCGAGAGAGTTAACATATATGTCGGGAAAATCGGCACTGCTCCTAATCACCAGAAACTTTACCCACCGTGTATGTGTTACCCGTTTTTACCCACCGATGACTGGCAGGATATAATAACACATACATACACATGCCAAGTAGATGTTCTATTACATATGTATACATACCATTCAATCAATCGATTTAACACTCTTTAAAATTGGCCAGCAGGTCACCAGCTCTTCTCTTACTCATTTAGAGTGACTGACTGAAAGCTGACCCACAAAACGAAATTCTAAACTTAATTGAAAACCAACTAATGCCCAACACTCAACCAAGTAAATCGTTTATTTTCCTTTAAACAAGCATTCACCTCAAAAAGCAGTTTAAGACACTTAAAATGAATAGTTGGAAAAAGAAAAAAAGAAAAATGAACTTCCGCACACGCAACCGAAAGCCAAAAGAATTTAACGTGCACAAAAAAATAAATAACACAGATAAGTTAAAGATGAGAGTTTTTCGGTGCATGAGCTGAGAAGCACTGAGAACTGAGATGAGATGAGATGAGTTTATACCAAAGTCGCACTTGAACTATTCTTCACTGTCAAACGGGCTAGATGGAGAAGTTGGTTGGAAAACGCTTCAAAGGCGTTGAGCTATTGCAATGAAATATGGTTGAAGAAGAATGAGATGGTGCATAGATAAAAGAAGAGGGATGAGTGGAAAGCAAAAAGAAAGAAAAACTAATATGAAAAACGATGCAATGTGCGAAGAATAAAAACGAGCTGCGTGAGGAGAATTGAATGAATGAGAAGCGGAGAAAAAAAGGAGCAAAGTGAGGGATATTGCAACCAACCAACGACCATATCAGTATGTTTACGATGAATGCTTTCACATAAGCGGTGTTGAAGGAGTTATCGAAAGAGGATTTAGTGCAGGAAGAAAAAAAAAGAAACAACAAAACGAAGAAAAAAAAAAGGTGCGCCATCAAGGTGCTATGCATTTTTTTCGCGCGTTTGTTTGGAAATAATTTCCTGTGGTGAGGTGAGATGAGGTGCGGCTGTAGTATGTGAAAGATGTTGCTTTCAACAAAGCAAAGGTGATTTTGTACGTATGTAGTTGGCGATTGAATTTTTTGTATGAAGCGGATGGAAAGGGTGCAGTGCTTCTTAGTGAATCGTGCTAGAATTCTAGAAGAAATGATTTCAGTTTCGGAAAAAAAGAATTAAAAGGTATTCGAAGATCTTTAAAAATATGAAATTTATGAAATTCTCAGTACTCTTAGCGACCTACTTTGTATATGAAGGAGTCTGTGAAGTAGAGCCACGAACTTTGCATAAAAATTCCTTGAAATATGTTGCAAAATTAGACAGTCGTCTTCCTTTTCAAATGATATCTTTCGAGTAGAGTTAAAGGGGTTTATGCTGCCTCCAAAGCAGTGGAATTGGCAGCTGAACTCACCACTACACACTATCGGCTGAAGCACTTCATCGACAGCCAAGCAGCAACAATTAAAGCGAGTACAACTTCAGTGTGCTCGAGGCAGTGCAGGGTCAGTTGATAGAGGAAGAACAGACATGCGCGAATCACCACCGACTGGGTGCCTGCATATCAGCGTATTGAGATAAATAAGGAATTAGCACTGCTGCAGATATTTACTTTTTTAAAACGATCATCTTCACAATAAAGTAGACAAATATTTGCTTTAGCATTTCCGCATCAAATATTTTGAGAAATAAATCATAAATAAGAATGAAAATGTATGCTCAAGCATTTACGCCTCATTCAGCAAATCGCACAAATTATCAACGAAGCTTTTTTATACAATTCAGATCAGCTCAGTGCAGCTTAACTCGACTCAGTCTGATTTGAGTGTATGTGGGAATTTAAGCAAACATAAATGCATATGTACGTACAAAATAATATAAATCATAATGCATACACTCAAAAAAAAAAATTACTCAGATTATGGAAAAATGGGAATGATTCGGCGCTAAAGACATATTTCCATATTTTGATGTACAATTTTCTTTAAAACGTGGTTTTTATTCCTTGTTTTGAAGAAAATCGTACATCAAAATATGGAAATATGTCTTTAGCGCCGAATCATTCCCACTTTTCCATAATCTGAGTAAGTTGTTTTTTTTCAGTGTATATAAGTATATTTCGATAATCTATAAGCACATATATGTATGTAGGTACAATTGTACAGACATGCACAAACATGTATTCAAATGACGGAATTTCGCCGATCGAATGCGTTTCATTGAAAATGGAAAGATTACGATTTGAAGTGCCATCAGCGTGACAGTGACTGAATGGCTAGATAAATCGTCGCCCGGATAAATTAATGTCGTATGTTGCATTTGAAGACTTTTGGGAAAACAGGTTTGAAGTTTGGAATTGTATTTCTCCAAAACTTCTGATTAGTTTTTCTCCAAAGTCTGGCAGAACACTACTAGGCCACAAAATTCTTAAATTATTTTAATTTTGTTATATATTGTTTATTATTTTGGAATTTATAAAGGATTTTCTTCAGTAAAATTTTGTCGTATGTTACCTTTAGCAACATTTTTGCAGGAAATTTGTATGACGTACGACAAAATGTGTTCCCAATTTTAACTAAATTAAAGATTTTTAAAATTAGTTAAATATTGTATTTGATTTCTCATAAAAGTAAATAAATTAAATAATTGACAGCAATTAAAAGCACATTGGAAATTAGACGAAATCGCTTGCGACCTTGCACAAACGAAAAAATTCTGCTCAATATCTCTTAAACTAAAGGAGATAGCAAAAAAACGGATAACGTCATTCGAAAGATCTTGATTAGTTTAGTATAACTGTATTATTAACTCAATTCAGCCCAAAATTCACATACGACACTAATTTATCCGGGCGACGAAATATGTATGCCACTGACCGCTTGACTGTGCTGGTTGCCTTCTGCTTGTGATATGTGCCTTGTACGTATATGCTGTACATGCATATGTATATTTAGAGAAGTTGGGATGGATACTTTGCCTCCGCACAGCATTCCTTCTCAGCCAGCTGCCATACAGTCATGCATCACTTGGCATTTAATCATAGTCACATTTACAGCATTTGAACAGCGCTGACTGCAGTCACAATCATTTTGCAACATTTTGAGATTTTTGTTGTGGTTTTTTCTTGTTGTTGTTGGTGGCTTGATGTCTTCACTGCACTTCTTGGCATGCTCTTGCTGTTATTGTTGTTGGCATTCCGTAACTCAAGTGTTGTTTGCCTTTGTGTTGCTTATGTAGATTTTCGAATTTCCGCAAATAAATATTTTCGCAATAATTCACGCAGTCAAAAGAGGGCGCTAAAGCACATATTTTGCTTTTTGTTGTTGCTGTGTGTTTGGGTTTTAGGGTTTACAATGTTTCTCTGCAATACAAACAGTTGCACGGTGGAAATCGTATTGTGAGATATATAAATACTTTTGAAAAACTGAAGATATTATTCTTTTAAGGGATTCCCTTGTTTTTCTTTTGGAGCTACATATCAATCAAGTTACATACATACATATGTATATGGAGAAAGCGAACGATGGTGGCCAAAAGCTTAGATAACGTACTACAAATTTCAAATGATTCTAGTTCTAGATGCCCTCAAATTGCTTAAATGAAATGGGTCTATGAGGCTAGATCACAATTTCTCGGAGACAATGCGTCCTGCAGCCATGACAAGAATTATAATATCATTAAAATGACATAACATAACATGACGTGACTTAACAGCACATGACATAAAATAATATGAAAATTACAAAACTTAATATGGAGAAAAAATGAACAACTAAAATATAATGCAACGTAACATAACTCTAATATAACATACTTTTAACATAAGGTGTAACTATGTATAGAGCATAACGTATCGTATCACAACATTTTACGTAACGTAGCGGTACAATTTTATAATACTACATGAAATGGAATATCTTTGAATATATGTACACAGCGCAACATAACTCAAATTATCCTAACGCAACGTAACGTTAGGTGTCTTAACATAACATTTGTGTTTAATTTTTTCAGCTTCCCATATTACTCGTAGATCGCATTCAACAAAAGAAGAATGATTATTGCTTTGTATTTGTCATATATGTATGTGTGTATGTACATGTGTAAAATAATGTTTTTTTCATTCCAACTGATAAACATTCAAAGCAATCTCCGTATTTTGCATTAAAATATCAAAAACCAGGACTGATTTGACTCCTTTCCTAACATAAAAACATACATATCTATGTATAAATATATGTAAACATGTATATATAAGCATTTCAGCACACTAAACCAACCAAAACCATTCAGATAATGAATATTCACTGAATATATTTATCCGTTGACTTCATATTAAAATTACACAAGAAGTAAAAGCCAAAGCAAAAATGAGATGTTAGATATTAAAATTAAAAGCGTAAATTATTTTGCAACACAGCGAGAAATGAGATAGATTTGAATTTTTTTTTTTTAATTTAATGCTATTTTGTGAACGGGAAACACTTTTCATTAATGAAAAACACTACAATTTTTTTTTAAATATAAATATCATTTTATTTTTTTCTTGCTTTTTTTTTTATTAATTTTATGCTGTACACGCCAGGACATGTCAGGCGTAAAATCAACAGCCAGCAGCTCCGTGCTTTGTGGTTTTAGGTGTGAGTGATGGAAAAAAATGAAAAATAAGTTTGCGGTTTTAACTAAAGCGATTAAATTGTGGATTATGAGCGATTTTTATAAAAACAAAATGTGGAGCGGGACAATTAAATAAAATTTTAAATATTTTTATTACCTTGCTAATGTAAAATTGTAGCACAAAAAAAAAAAAACCAAAGGTCTTACACTTCATACTCAGAAGAACTCTGTTTGCTTTTCGAAAACTACAAAAAGTGCTAAATCTTTGGATAGCAAATTTCGAATTCGATAGCCCTTCCTTTGACGCTATATTATAAAATACAAAATGTCTGCCATCAGTAAAGTCTAGCGCTCTTATTATTGCTCAAAAATCATGCAAGTTCGTATGGCTAACAAAAGGTAAACAACAAACCCCTCATCCTCTTCAAGCTATTTTAGCACAACACACACATTTCGCAATTAAGCTAGGCTCACACACACATTTTAATAATTACATACATACGAGTACAAGACGCGTCAAAATAATTGCACTGGTGTGCGAGTATGTGTCGGAAATAATTTAACATGTGAGAGCGCTGTAACATGAAGTGGAAGTTTGATGAACGTTAACGGGAGTTGACTGGTGGCTGGCGGCGAACGGCGAACTGGAGGAGGGTGTAACTCATTGCCATTGCCCTCGAAATGGCAGACAAAGGACGACGAGTGCCAAAAAACACTTAACTCAATCACGCTCTCAAACACAACATTCCCAGCAGTATTTGAGGTAAGGAGGTGCATATTCAATAGAATATTCATTATGAAAAATAGCCTGAAAGTAAGTTCAAAATTCATTGCTGAAAAAATAACTGAACACGCAGTGAAGACATCAGGTGTACTGAAATACATGCTATGGAAGTTCTCCCTGCGTATTCAGGCCTTTTTTCCTACAGAAACTCTCCCTTCTCGTTCGGCAGTTTTTAGGTAGTTGATTTTCGACGCCACCTCTATATAAAAACGAAAGGGAAAGTTCAGATATTAGAACTACATCTCTACTGAATATTCAGTAGGAAATATGTGCTGTTTTCCAGCTGATAAATACTGCTGGGTTGTTGCTTAAAAACCTCACTCGAACAAACACACACACACACACACACACACACACACGCACACACACACAAACATGCCTATAGGAGCATTCATGCAATTTGTTGGTAAACGCACTTTAAAATGCAAAGAATTTTGCGCGTCACACACAATTAAATTATATAATTAAATTTGGTTGAATGTGTGTGTGTGCTAACGGATATCTACGTCTGCCTACTAGGTTGCGAACCCAGTCGAGTGATTTCAAGGTGCTGAAATGCGTTTTGAGAATAGGGCTGAGTGCAGAAATTGGCTAATTGGTTGCTAGTGCTTGCACGAGTTGCAGTAATTTGCTGGTTTTTACTGCCTGTGCTCTCTTATGTATTTTCTATGAAAATGCAGCATGGGCAATACCCCTAGTGAAATTTTCCGGCGCACATTTTTCTAGAATATTTTAACCCTCTAGCGGCCACCTAAATGAAAAATTTTTTACACTGCTCTGAAAAGTTGTTAAAAATACCGCTTTATAGGCGAGCTATTGGTAGGGACACGAATTTCGATACGATACGATACCAAATCGATATTTTTTGCATTTGATAAAGATACTTTTTACTCGATTCTTTTGCAACGATATTTTTTGGTATCGAGTACTTCAACTACGGTATCGAACAAATGAGTACATGCAGTGATGGAAAATTAAAATTGTGTCATATTTGTTCAAAAAATTGTGCAACGCAAAATAGTGCTGAAAATCGGTCGAGTGTGCAGAAGTGACAAGCTGCTTCCTAAAGGGCCGAAAAATGCAGAAGCACGAGTAATTTTCCATCACTGGTACATATCGAAAAATAGGTCTGATCCACGTGCTGAAATAATTGCAGGCTTGGGCTACTTCGTAAGGTTTATTGTATGAAGTTGTATGAAGTTACCCAAATCTGTTTATTGATTTTCACATTAAACGAGGCGCACACTTACCACCGAAACTTGCTTACAATTTGCAATTAGCATGCGATATAATTAATGATAACTGGAGATATAGGATTATATATTTTTCATTTTCATACGATAATTTGACGTTTGCAAATAAAAAATCGTCATTTCAGCGAAAAAAATTGTCAATATCTTTTTTTCTTTCTTAATAATAATAATACAATGGCGCTATTATAACTCTGACGAGTTTTATGGCCGAGCTTCTCTCCCAATTCGAGGTGTGCTCCCTTTTGTTTTTCCTACTAATTGGGTGGACCTACAGTTTTATGCCGGCTCCGAACGGCGAATGCATTTTTTTTGAGAAGCTTTTTCATGGCAGAAATACTCTCGGAGAGTATGCCGCCCACTGCCGAGAGGTGACCGCTGCTCTTAAAAAATCCAATAATTGGATTTTTACTAATTAGAAAATTTTTTTGGTGTTTTGCTCGGACCGTGGTTTGAACACGAGACCTCTGGCATAGCAGGCGAGCACTCTACCCACTGCACCACAGCGGCCACTTTTTTCTTTCTTACCTTACTAAAGACACGTTATAAACAAAAAAAGGGTCTGTTTTCCATTAATGCCCATATGACACTACGTTTTTTCCTGGTATTCTACAAGGTTTTTTGTGTGAAAGAGGTGGTCAAATACAGTTTTGTTTTGGTGTAAGAGAGTAAGCTATGTTGGAAAAAACCAACGAAATACCATCTAGGCGGCCAAAAATCAATGAGCCAGCTTGTATTTCGATAGGTTTTTTGACATTCGGCACTTTTTTCTGACAATTGTTGCAATTTGACAACTACAAAAAAAATTATTTTTAAAATATAAAATATGTGGAAATACAAATTTTAAATCTGCCTCTTGTAAGCTTCAGCTTTGGCCGTAAGGTTAAAGAAGAAGTCCGGAAGAAAAATCATACTGCGCAATGGCTTCTCTTTATAACATGGAATGCACAGCTATTCTGCCACTTGAGTTTCATCATTTTTTTGTTTAGATAATTTAAATTCAAATTTCCAAAAAAATTCAATGATGGATACGTGTAATCTCAATGAAAATTAATTGTGTGATAATATTTAAGATGTTTATTTTTCAAAATAGTAAATATTTTGCAAATATCTTTTTACAACTGTGATTGCATTAAATACACCTGTTGTTTTGTAAAAGCTGTTGGTTTGTAAAAAATGTTTTCAAGAACTTAATAAACTTGTATAATTTTTTTAATCAGCTTGAACTATTTTTATGAGTTGGAAAACGATTTACGTCAAAATCAAAACTTTGGCCCCAGCCATGGCATACTATGCCATGGAACTAGCACTAATACAGCGATATGCGTATGCCTCAGGATGCAGTTTTATTGCGTTTTTGGTAACTTTCTAGAAGACGGTGCAATTTTAAACCGTTTTAATAAATATCTTTTAAATGTGGAAAAATCTTTTATTTCCGCTTTCGAATTCATAATCTAGAGGTCAGAACACGTGGATTGGTACCACTTTTAACTATTTTAGAGGAAATTTTAAGGTTGCACCTTCTAGAAAATTACCGCTTTCGATACCGATACTTTGAGTATCGAGTAGTTTAGTTTCGATATTATCGGGTTCGCGATTCTTTTTAACCGATATTTTAATTGAGTACCAGATCGATGCTTTTGATTCGATATCGTGTCCCTACCTATTGGGTTAAAATGTTCTACAAAATTATTCCCCAAGGAATCTTATTGCTCCCAACTGAACATTACATTTAGCTCCGATTTGAATATTAACCCTTTTTGTCATTTTTGTGACCCAACCATGGATATCGCCATATCAAACTACTTACAGAATTGAGACACGTACAAAATTTAAGCCATTAATTTATTCACTACTGGTTACCGTATAAATGGTTACGTGTTTATACATATGTATGTAGATATACATATATCAGTAGATACATGTACATATGTGTACATGTGCGCCAGCAATTACGGACAGTAATTAAATTTTGAAATGGTGCTTTGAAGTGGAAAATGCGCGAGACACAGTAAATGCGATGTGATAGCGGTAGCTACAGGTAGACGAATACTCAACAACCACACATACAAATATCGCTGTAGTACAGACATAGGCAGCCCATACCACAATTGTGGGAAGTCAATTCACACGTATTCTTACTCTCTTTATCAGTCGTTTGCCAATAGGGATGGCAAAAAAAATTTAATAATCGATTAACCGTTTTTTAGGTTAATCGAAAGGGTTCGATTATTATTACCGGGAATTAACCGATTATAACCGTTTTTCGATTACAATTACTGATAAATTAATACGTAGTACCCCAAGAGGACAAACAAGCTAATTTTTATACATACTATGTATGTGTGTTCGTTTTTATTATAATAATAAAAAATCGTAATTTCAGCGAAAAAATCGTCAATACTAAAACACGTTATAGACAAAAAAGTGTCGGCTTTCCACTAAGAAAGCGCACCACGAAAAAAAAAATACTTTTTCAGGGGCTCTCAGATATCTCAAAACTGAAATCAAAACTTGCAGGAAGTTTACAGTTTACGAGATAATTGTCGTTAAGGTTAGATGGATCCATAGATATTACCCCAGAGAATTATGTCGGCTGAGGATTATTTTTTTTAAAGCGCGGCTGAAGGCCGCCAACGCAAAATATTGTTCTACACACATACATATATGCATTTTCTCGTTTTAATACGTGCTTTTATCTCGGAAATAAATCGTAGTTTTCTTGTTTTGTTTGGTAAATTTTAAAATCTTAACAACAAATATCTTGTAAACTACAAGCCTCCGGAAATTTTTGATTTCAGTTGCAAGTCCTGTGAGAGCCCCTCTACCCCCCTGAAAAAGTCATTTATTTCGGGGCGTTGTTCCTTAATGGAAAATTTTCCCAAAAACAATTTTAAGGAGGTACGAATTAATACAAATTCGTATATAAATGAAATCATATTTAAAAAAGCTGTGCACATTTATCTGCACATTGCGCTTACTTAAATAACATCATCAATCATTCATTAATACTAACATTTTGCCTTGAAAAATAATTTACAAAATATAAGGATTTATTTCATGAAGATAACCATTTAATTATTGTACTGAGATGGTTTAAATTTTTAATAATGCCACTTTCCTTAAAAAAATATACAATAAACGAAAAAATCGTCATTTATTGAGAAAAATCGTCAATACGGCAACGCTGGCTGGAGGGAACGTATATTGCGATTTTTTGGATATACTCATCAAACCGTAGGTAACTGAATTCGGACTCGAATGAAAAGGCGGTAATTCGTGATTATTTCCTTTCGATTATTTTCGACTTTAGAGGAAAAAGGTTAATCGAAAAAATAATCAAAAGGAAAAACCCGATACATATTAACCGTTAACCAAAAGAAATTAACCGATTATAATCGTTTTTCCGGTTATAGTTGCCATCCCTATTTGCCAACTGTCGAACGAAAAGCATTGCGCCTGACTATGTCGCTTCGTGATTGAACGCAAGCATTGACTTTATACGGGTAATGTATGTATGTATGTCCACAAATAAAATGCCCGGCGAGAAATTTTATATGATGGAAATGCCTTCGGCGATATGCAATGCCTTTTTTGCTATAAGGTATTTAAAAATAATACAAATGATTATGCACTACAAAAGCATTGCGAAGTATTTCACAAAGAGTTTTTGTACTCTTATTTGGATGACTTTTGTATTCAAAACACTCTGTATTAGCCAACTACCCTTTAATTTTTTTCAGAAGATATACTTTTTTTTTCATTAAAAAGTTCTTTTCCTTTCAAAAGCAAAAAACAAAAACAACAAAAAACAACAATCTGTTCTACATATACGTATGTATATTCCACTTGAAGCGGATCAATTTCCTACTGGGGTGCGCATGCGGAGAACTGGTTTTGTTCTCACCAACACAACCTCATTTCATATTTCGCCGACCACTGCTGCAGTACATACATGCATACATACTCGTATCTACATATGTTCATCGGCGTTATTCAGCAGCAGCGGCAGTATTTTGGTTGAACAGGGCGTATGAGTGCCACTTAAACAACGAGTAAACGAACGGCGAACGGCGGGCAAAATACTCTCACACTCGTAGGAATGCATATTTAGAGGCTTTTAGAGCCCGTGCACAATTGACTTCTACCTCGCTTTGCTTCAGAGTTTTGCTTTGACAGTTTCGTTCAGCATGTGCTTTTCAAAGGGACATGTTCACAATTGAGATGAAGCGAGTAAAGCAAAGTATAAAGTTAGCCATCTCTCAACTTTTTTACACTTTGACAAACATCTCTTCTTGTGTGTGTGTGTGTGTATGTTTGTATAACTACACTTATTTTTAGCGATTTCGCGCAATTTCGTGAAAAGTGAACAGAGAAAGGTAAAAAATAACATTCGAATAAGCAGAAAAAAGCAAATTTCCCAAATATTTTACCAAAAATCAGGTTTATAAATTAAAGCAAAGAAGTGAAGTGGAAATTGTCAAAGTGTTAATTGTAGCAAGCATCTGAAATTTCGCTTTGCTTTAAGGTTTTTTCTATCAAAGTTGGAGCAGACAAAGCCAATTGTGCACGGGCTCTTAAGGGTACATGGCAGAGACAGTCGATTGAGTAGCAAGTGGGGTGGGGAAGAGAAATGGCGCTGCGCCACTGCTAGTTAGTTAAATGTAACATACATATATAGGCAGTAAAATTGTTTGTATGTTTGTAACGCTAAACTTTGTTGCGGTTTTGCGATCGAATAAAGTGCTTTTGTGCGCGCGCCTCCCTATTTGTGTGCGTGTGTGTGTATGTAAACAAATTTAATTTTATATTGCCGGTGTTGCTTTGCGTGTAATAAAAGCTTTATTGATTGTTGTTATTGTGTTGTTGTTGTTGCTGGTTGTTGCAAGGTGATTGAATCGCCTACGCCTTTTCTCACAACTGCCTATCAGCGCATCAAATCGGCTCGTTTTGATTGCTGTCATCAAACAGCCAAACGCTTGAGGCATCGCCACCATTTTGACAGCAATCAGTGCGCAGAAAAGTTAAAAAAGAATCGTAACTAAGCTAAATTCGATATCATTTCAATTGTTGGGTAATTGCATAGTAAATGAATGTTTGCGCTTTACATTGCTTTGTGTGTTCAATTGCTTTTTTTCTGATTTTTTGTGCGTGCTTTTTTGATGTCTTTTGTTGGACATTTAAAGTGTGGTGGCAGGATTTGTATATTCTACGGAATTGTAAAGTGTTGAAAAAAAAATCAGTTGCAGTTTGATCAATCGCTCAAGCTCAGGTAGATAATACCACCGTTAATGTCATCGAATATGTGCTTAGTGCTCATATATTTTACAGCAGATACTTTGGATTCTGCTGCGTACCCTGACCTACACCGATTCAGCTATATGTAGTTGTGTATATTACACAAAAAAAAATGCTCTTAACCTCTGAAATTGTATAGAGCCCTTTGAATGTCTTGCTTTAGGCTCATCGGCCAAAGAAGGAGCCCATTTAAATAGTTTTTAAAGCGATGAAAGTGTGAAAGAATCTAAGTCAAGCTTTCAAGCGTCTTGGCTTTAAGTTTCAATCGAACCTAGTTTCCACCAACAATTAATTGCTCTAAAATTGTATTCAACTTCAATTCGCATTGAAATATCAAATTAAGTCTGTAATACATACATATGTACATACATACATAAACGTACATACTATGTATGTATTACTTTTGGGGCCCAATTGCCAGCTTATTTATAGTTAACTCACAAATTTCATATACAACCAACAAAACCACCCACCCATTTGAACACCATAAAGTGGACTATGGAGGCGGGAGGCGAATGCATTTAATTGAATCTTGGCGATAATCAATCGCGCGTGTTAACCGCGCCAATTTCCGTTGTGGAAATGCAAATGCATCGACAGAGCAATATTAAATTATTCCTGTATGAGGTTTGTATGATTACATATGATTCTGCGGTATGTATTTATAAGGGTGATCCCTAAATATTAGAATATTCCTTTGATGTGTGACACAGAGTTTTAGCAACAGTGGAATTCCTGTAGAATCAATGACTGCTATCTCGAGGCTACAAGTTCGGAAAACAAAAATTGGAATTTGTCTTAAAGTATTTTTTTTTTCCAAAATTTAGATTTCAAGACATACCCTAATGTACATTAGCTCTTTAAGCACAACATGTACGTATGTAAATGTACAACATCCATAAAGAATGTGGCAGAGAGAGAGAGAGGCGTACAAGAGGCGTTTCTGGCGAGTCGGGGGTGGGGGTGATGAAGGTTTATGAAGCGCAAGTTTTACAGGTACCGAAAGTGGTTTTGCATAATAAATGCGCCATTTTAAGCAGAAGGCGTTTTTGTTGTTGTTCGCAGTTGGCGTAAAATATGCGTGTACTGGAGTGCATGTGTATGTGTGTGTGCGGCAATTAAATGAAATATTCATGGTAACAAACAACATGTGGGCACATATATGTGTACATGCATTTACTCGTATGTATACATACGTAAGCATGTGCTAATTAAGTGCTCTATCACACAGCCATATGTAGGTACATATGTATGTATATTATTCTTTTAGCTTGCTAGGGCCGCAAGCTGTGAGAGCCCAATCGAAAAGAAGGGCAAGGAATTGCTGAGAGCAGCAACAGTCAACGGCAATGACACAACAACAACAACACGAACAGCACTCGGTTACAACGAAAACAATGGCGAATATTGAACGGTTCAATAGCACGCAAATTTGCACAGAGATGGCAGTCAAGTTGCTAAAGTGACAACAACAACAATACACACAACAACGTTAAAAACCAAAAAAAGTGTACAACAACAAGTGTACAAGCACCAACAACAGCCACCTATAAGCACCAAGAACCTATACAAACTGGAGCCAACCAATGTAAAGCCATTTACATCCTTGCCAGCAAGTGCACAAGGATGACGAAAAGAACAACAACAGCAAACACAACAACAACAGCAACCCCAGCAATTTTAGTGCCCTGATTGCTCAGACGCCATAACAACAATTGAGTATTTGTTGAATGCTGCAATTTCTGACTTCACAATACAAGCTACTCTAAATGCAGGAACGTTCCGGTGAAGTGCTTTGGCAAAAAAAAAAAAAACAACACAAGGCGAACAGTCACTCAGAGCCTCCAGTTTCGTAGAAGTCCTGGTTGTACATTTTTGATGCGATTCGATTATAAAATCAGAGAGATGTATACATAACTTGCAGTTTGATTTGTAAAGGATCGATGCCTCTATTTGTAAACGTGCGTTCGTGCAAAAACGATGATGTCACTCGCAATTGGCGTTCTTCTTCGAAAAAACAGCTTGATTTGTAAAAGTCAGGGACAAGCTTCGCCAAAAAGTATGTTATATAGTACTTATTAAACTAGTTTCTCGATGTATCACCGCAACTGGGTATATAGTATTGATTAAAATAAATATAAAGCTAATTATGTGTGTTGCCGCCGATTGGCGAAAATAATGACGACTCCAACGAAAGCATTGGCGCCAATCAAGCAACTTCATATTTAGTCAATGGGCGAGTAATTGGTAAGTGAATTAATAAGTTTGCGTATTGTTGTTATGACAGTGGATGGAATATATTTCATGGCAGCAGAATGGTACTGCTCTTAAATCAATATATCTCTGCTATTATCGATAAAAAAGTAAGAGATTTGCAGAGAGATCTTAGCTCGGTTCACCTCTTGTAGCACTATCTATTGTAACGTAGCGTTACAATAATAGAGTCCCACTGTAACATCCGACAACTCGCGCCTAAAAGCCCTCTAGAAAAATAGCGCATATACACCACCAACAACGAATAGCATTTCGCTGCATACCAATAAGCAAGAACGGTAATTCTTAGCCGTTTACTAACTGCTGGCATGTAAGAGGGTCGAAGCAGTCACCGAAAACCGTAGGTAATCCGGCCGCGGCGGGAGCATACGCCTCTAAGGCATATTAATCCTATCGCTTGCTGGCTACCGACGGCTAGCGACGGCAACAGGGCAAAGCATAACTTATTCCGTCACCTCGACTAAGTGATGGCATCCACGCAGCCTTTAGGATACTCCGACCCTCATTCACTTGGCTCTGGCTCTGGCTGTGGATTAGTTCAGATGACCAAGTAAAACGGCCCGCTTCGTCACCACCCCCGACCCGACTGCTGCTCTGTCTTTGGTACCGCCTTTCCGCTAGCATAGCCTGGTCACTAGCGGCTTCAGTCGCTCTCAGTTGCTTTAGGATTCCCGTATATTCTGCCGAGAAACTCCGACACCATCCATCTCCTTTCCCACCATCTCACTCTTTCGTTGCGGAAAGTTGCTGCCCTCTCAACACCTCAGGCCATGTGTGTGTATTTTCGACCTTTACACATACATAAATAAATTAAGTGTTCCTATTAAGGAGGGGGGGGGGGGGTTTGTGGGACCTCTACTCGACCTTGGATAGACCACCTCATACTATAAAGATGGAATTCCAACGTTCACAAATTAAACTATGGTTACTAGAAGTAATTCATGCATTCCAAATATTCTTCCCTTTACTCTCCTTCCAACTGACTCTAGATTACCAATGCATATAAAAAGACGTCTGTTGTTGCTTGCACCTTTAATAAAGGTGGTATTCTGGACACTTTTCGGATAACTTTAGTTATTTTTATAATAAAGAAATTTACTTATACAGTTATTTTACTTACATATAAAGACCAGAGATCAGCAGCGGTGCACCGCATTTTCTAAAGCACCACAAAAATACTTATTTTTTAAGTGGCTCAAAAAATAAGTACCTAGAAAAAAATTCACCGCCACCGCATTGATTGAAAACCTAAATCATATTGCGGTATTTAGTGTTGTTTACACCGCATACCGCAAACACCGCAAACACCGCATTTGTTTATTTGTATACTATTCAGTGTTGCCGGAAATTTTTCACACACTGAAAAGGTATAGGCAATTGAAAATTCATTTGTACATAAATACATAGATATGTGTTACTGATTATAAGATATACAGCAAATTTATTCTCAAGTATTTTTTTTTTTTATTTTTGTGTGTTTTATTTTTTGTGGCAATAGCTCTGTTCAATAACGAAAAATTGTTACAAGTTTTTCCTAAAATGTGTCATGTTTGTATGGAGAACTGTCATTTTTTATAAAAAATTCGTAACAATTTTTCGTTATTGAACAGAGCTAGTTTTTTGAATAATAAAATATTTTTCAATAATGAAATAATCAAAAATTCATTTTTGAAATCCAATACGACTAACAGGGCCATCAGAATGAATACTTTTCCGTCAAACTAGCAATCCGTTTAATTGACAACATAGTTGAATTAAATGTATTTAAATGACGATCGACACATTCAGTACTTCAGCTTTGTCGTAAAAAAGACATCTAATTCAACTATGTTTCTCAGTTAAACGAATTGCTAGATTGACGGAAAAGTATTCATTCCGACGCACATTGGGGTATTTAATCAATCTGGGCGGCCAAAACCCTTTTTTGGCTTTAAATTGTTAATTATGTTACCCATGGTGATTTCAATTCAATTTAACATAAAAAAAATGTGGCTTTACATTTTTAAAAAGTAATGTAGTGAGACCAAACCGACCTCAGATTTGGATTCAGAACGTCGAAATACATGTTAGTAGGTTAGGTCGATGAAATGTGCCATTTGGGGCTTTTTTTTAGCTTTTCGCAATTTTCTTGAAGTTTTGGGGGTATATTGGACAAGCGGACTTTGGATTCGGAGCACGTCGATGTATATGTTGCTAGATGGGTGTTCTCGATTCCACAAACAACTAATTTTTTTTGTGTGGCGGGGCCATTTTTCCCAACGTGAAAAATCGCCTGTTTTTCTTAAAACCGGAAAAACCCGGGACCGATCTTTCTTGAACTCAAAATAACAGGGAACAGACTATCTAAAAAAAAAAGAGTCAGTGCCGGGCAATGCCGGGCACCTAAACAAAACCCCTTTTGAAAACAAAAAATTGGGAAATTTTTTTTTTAATACATCGTTTTTTAAAAATGTAATTAAGAATACGCTAACAACTAACTAAATCTCAATAAACATGAATTTTGTACTCGATTAGCTGTATTATAAGAATCCATAACAGTATTCTAAAAAACTTCACTTAAAACCGTAAAAATATTAATTGGAAATGTTGAAACTTTAAGAACGTTATAAAATGCCGCGAGAAATACACGAATGACCAAACTTTCATTGACTGTAAAAACTTTGTGTTTGAGTTTTGAGAATAAACTTTTATTGAAAATGATGCGTTAGGGTCCTGGCCTACTAAAAATTTTATTTTTTGGAAATCGGGCAAGTTTTTGGAAATGAGGTTTTGGCCGCCCAGATTGATAAAATACCCCTATGTGCGACGGGCGCATAATAAAATGTATAAAAATAAACATGTGTATTGTTGTTGCTTCAATAAAATGACAAAAACTTCGGCTTCAATCAATGTATCGTAGCCAATTTTGTCGATTGTGAAAATTGAATGAATGCCTCGTTGGAAAATAAAGAATTATGTCACAGACAAACAAAAATGTGTAAACAAAACTAATGTGTATTACTATGAAGCCATAAATGTAATTCAAGGATTTTAGGAAAAAACTCTATTTCATGTAAATATGACATATTTTTATCTTGAAATTCATTAGTCAAATTATTTTGAATGTAAACAAACTCTAAATTTTAAGTGGCCCTTTCAATGAAAAAATTAAAAAAAAACCAATCCTGAGAGTCTCCTTTAGTTAAAATCAAATTGTAATCAGTAGTATTTTTCATCAGAAATCTATGACGGTAAAAATTACAAACAAAAAATCGCACTGGCAACATTGTAAATATCTCTATTGGGAAATGCGGTGTTTGCGGTATGCGGTGTTTGCGATATTCGGTGTTTGCGGTATGCGGTGTTTGCGGTATGCGGTGTTTGCGATATGCGGTGTTTGCGGTATACGGTGTTTACGATATGCGGTGTTTGCGGTGTTGTGATATCCATACTACCGCATACCGGAATTGATCAAGAAAATGCGGTACGGTGTTTATTATGATCGCATATTTTGCGGTTGCGGTCATACTCCCACCGCATTTTTTATGAGTATACTCTAAATCACAAAAAATGTATCGCATGCTGATCTCTGATATAGACTCTATAAAAATATCGCCATTAGTAAATTGATTTTTAAATAAACTCCGCTGGAAAAATTCAAGAGAAATATTTTTAATAGTGCAAAGTCATTGTGTGACGCCTTCGAAGTTAAGTTAAGTGTGAATTTCAATCTTGAAAATGCGTTTAACAGCACTTTTCACTCCATTCCATGCAACTGCACCAACCAACCATCAACCATCAAACACCAAGCAAAGACGCACCATGACCCTGCAAAAATTCCGAGTACTCCATTCGCTAATCCATGGAGTGCTCGCTATGGACCAACCGCTTACTCCAGAACTTGCCACATTTCATACAAAAAATATGGTCCATTTAACATTGCATGTCATTGCAATGGAGTATATACTCCAGTCCCGCTTAACAATCATATTAATCCATGGAGTACCTACATTGGATTAATTGATGGAGTACCTAACAGTTAGCCGAACATAACAACAAAAACCAAATGTTTATCGCGACGACGACGAATGACGTGTATACATTCAAACATATGTATGTATGTAGCTATGTATGGATACACATATCGTCTTCGTCGCGATAAAAATTTGGTTTTTGTTATGTTCGGCTAACTACGAACCGATGCAGATACACGAATCGGTCGCTTGGGCTATGTTAGTGGTCACTTTGAAAGTACTCCAACTTACCACAAATGGAGCATATAATCCAATGATTTTTGCAGGGGAATGGCAGCTACATACATGTGTACATAAATGCATATATACATATGTGCATGCAGGGTGGCATATGTAACCATGCACACCCACATATGTATGTAGATAGTGCATGGATCCACATTCACATTCACCTGACACAATGCATTTGCCTTTTTCTTGGTTCTCTCGGGCATTCAATTCTTTTTTTTAGTTTCGCAAGTAGACATGCCGTGACAGTTGGCATTTGAATTTTTATAAATTTGAATATATTTTCTTTCTTTCGCAGGTGTGTGTGCGTGTGTAAAGCGAATGTATGCATGTAGATTAGGGTGGTGCTGAAATTTTTTACTGCGACTGCACTTGCTTGAAAAGGTAGAAACGGTGATGATTTCAAACTTTCTTTAAATTTTTTTCTCTTTTGTTTAAAAAATTGCCACCCTAATCTCTATTCATTTCAAGACATATGTGCATTGCGTGTACGCTCTTTGGTTTAGCTTTACTTTTGGTTTTTTTTTGACATTTTTCGCTTTTATTTTGATTGTGCAATAAAAAATTGTGTGCGCGCCTGAGACTGAAGCAACGCAAATGGCGACAGCCAAGCCAAACTCAAACTGAGCGAATGAATGCACATGCACATAAAGATGATTACATTCAAATGCACGTGAACACACATGCAAATGCATGCATACGCACTTATGTCAACTCATAGGTGTGCGTTTGTGCGTTAACTTTACAGCTATGCAGCCTGTCTCATCTCACTACGATTGCACTCAAGTGTAACAAAAGCGAATTCCCCTGCCGCTCAAACAAACTACTCGCACTATGGCAGCAGCTAGTCTTTCTTCGGTTCTTTCTTTCGTTCTTCTATTCAACTGTGGCAACTTATGGCGCTATTCTTCTTGTGCTTCTTCTTCTTCTGTTGTTTATTTTTAATCCTTTCCATTCTTCCTCCTCTTTTTGCTTGCACTTTGGCTGCCATTGCTATATTTTATTACCGCTAGTTATTCCTCTGCACACGTCACGGTGCGCTTGTGCGTCGCGTTGGCGCTAGAAGACAATGCCGCGCTGGTGGGCATATTAAAATGCATACGAACACCGCCGACACACATGCGAAACACCTTAAATGCAATAACTTTGCTATCAAACGCACATATGCATATATATTGTATCTATGTACGTTCATGCAGTCATGTGTGCATTTATTTGTATTTTTCTTTCACATTTTATTTATTTTCTCAACGCTTAAATGGAAGGCACTATGCCAAGTGGTTGTTCTGCGCAAATCTTTGGTATAAAAATAATAAAAAAGCAGCACTACATACAAATGCGTATGCATACGTTTTTACTTATTTCCATACCCATATATGTACATACATATGTATATGTGTGTATATGAACTATATAAAGCGATATTTACTTACATAGGTACACGTCTATGGCTGAGCTTTAATTATGTTACGATTTTATACGCGTATAAAAATATGCACATATATTTCCATATTTGCAAATATTACATATGAATATGTGTACATGTGTATGTACATACATACATACATATATATTAACATATAAGCGCGCAAATTCGCAGAATATACATTTTTAATGTTATTGCACATATCCTGCTTGTTGGCTGACCCCGCTTGGTGTACAGATGTGCGCAAAATAATGACAAAGGTAATAGTGTAACTGAGTGGAGGAGGACTTATGAAGTTGACATCCTTCCACATAACCCCCAAACAAAATTCTTAAAATTTTTAGTTCAAAAATGACACCAACCGTAGGTGTATGGTTAAGTTTTTAGCACAGCGAGTAACAGTGGAGGTTTAAAATTTCTGAGAAGTTCCGTTGACTTTTGATGACTTTTTCCAGGGACCGAAAATAACGGTTATTTTTTCTAGTGTGGTGAAAAGGTTACGCAAAAATAACCTTTATCTTCTTTTGGTCCTTAATAACCATTATAAAAACCAAAAAACGATTTTGGGCCTGAATAACCGTTATAACAACCAACAAAGTGTTTTGGGCTTGAATAACCATTATGGCAACCAAAAAACTGTTTTGGGCCTGAATAACCGTTATTCAGATTTTTATTTTTTTTTTTGGTCAGCTATAAAATCAAGCCTATTTATTTGTCAATATTTCTGGACGATATTGGTACCAAATGAAAGGTGTTGAGCAGGGCTTTTACATAGAGATGTATTTGTTAAGATTCGTAGGTCGGGTTTCCAGGTATGGGTGAAAAAGTCCGGATCGGATGCCCTGGAATGTTTTAAGCAATATTGGTATCAAATGAAAAGAGGTAATCAGAGCTACGATCCCTGCTCAACACCTTTTATTTGATACCAATATCGTCCAGAAATATTGACAAATAAATATGCTTGTTTTTTATAGCTGACTAAAAAAAAATAAAAATCTGAATAACGGTTATTCAAGCCCAAAACAATTTTTTGGTTGTCATAACGGTTATTCAGGCCCAAAACGGTTTTTTGGTTTTTATAATGGTTATTAAACACCAAAAAAATGTTTTCTCATGATAATGGTTAAATGACTTTTACCCCATTTCTCTTACAACCGTCACGTCCCTGCTTTTTTCTGAAACGAGTTCCGCAAAGTCTTCGTCCTTCAAGTCTGTTCGTAATCTTATTTTCGCTAAATGAAAGCCTCCTACGAAATCTTAGTCCTAGCTTTCATGAAGAAGCTCCTACATTCCTACATCCATATGTATGTATGTATGTAAGTATTTCAAGTTATCCTATCTACTTGTTGTTTGTGTTCCACATTCTTAGCCCATGTTTGTTGATCTGATTTGCCAGCAGCTGACTTATGCTCTCTGGCATTTACATACAAATGCATAAAATATGTACCATCACAAATATACATATACATAGTTATGTATCACTTAAAGGTATACGGTTACAAATATATGTAAGATAGTAGACGAATTTATATGTATCTTTGCACGTCAGGAGATTTACACACATACATACATATGTTTATATACCCTGCAGTAAATTTGTTTCACTGCTGAATGATTCCTTGTTGAATATTCATCACTGTCGTCATAACTGAGTACAATTTTTATTTTTTTTGTTTTTTTTTTCTGAGGAAAGCTAACCATTTATATGAAAAATTCATCAGTCTTTATATCAGGGCTGCTCAACGCTCTCGTATTGAAAGTACAAAACTCAATACATCTACAAATTTTGTATATGCACTGAAAAATTTTTTTTCTCATTTCAATTTTTTTATCAATTCCAATAAAATATTATTTTTGAATACAAATTTTTTACAGTGCTTTCATTTTTCGAATTTTTTTTTCATTACACATTTGTTATTGTAAATTTCGATTTCTTACGGCAGTGCTCGAGCTCCTATACAAAGTGCTTTTGCTATGCACATTCAATATGAATCATAGGCACATACATATAAATTTTTTTTGATATCTGAGTGCTTATGGGAGTGCACAGAAAATTTTATTTTCAAGTGCAAATATGTATCTGTGCCTATGATTCGGAACACAACAAAAACAATTGTGCTTTGAGTGCCTATGAGGTGAGCAGCCCTGCTTTATATGAAAGTATTCACTGATGCGTCCTCGTCATAAATGAATTGCATCAGTGATTCAATAAGGAATCATTGCGGGTTTTTACTGCAGGGTATAAGTACTATATACACCTTCCATTAAGCATAAATAAATCTAACTTTCTTTCTGTCTGTCACATTTCTTTTACTTGTTATTTGTTTTTATTGCATTGTAATTGTTTTTTGTTTTGTTTGTTTTTTCTCCTGTTTCTGTTTTTTTCGCTTTGCTTGGGCTGCGTTAAGTGCATAATCAATCACAGTGATTTGCTGCTTATCTGCTTTATTTTATTATTTTTATTTTTTTTCTAACACATAGTTTTATCTTCTTTATTATCTACATGGTGGTATTTTTTTTTTTGTTTTTCTAAAAGTGTGCATGTACATTGATGTGTAACATATGCGCTCAAAAACCATAAATCATTCACATTTGCATAGAAGCGACTAATACGAGTTTTCGTTAAGTTAGTTTAAGAAAAATAAAAACAAAAACAAATCTGTTGAAATGTTTCGCCTTGTAGGCAGCTTAAATCCACCTCAATAAAAATAAGAAGTAAATAAAAAAAAATAAATCGGAGAAGTTTTTAACAATTCACGTTCATATTAAATATCTGATCGCCTTCAAGCCGACATACAAATATTACCCGTTGCTTCAGTTGGGGGTTTTATGGTTCAATTCGTCAAAAAATGTGCCTTAGGGCAAGGACGCAAGGAAGAAATTTCAGAAAGTGAAAAATTAAAATTTTTTTACTTGTTTTTTTAAAAGAAACAAAAACAAAAATTCAAATTTTTCACTTTCTAAAAGTAATTTCTTGCGTCGTCTGGCTGTACCCTAACTGATGTATGTATATAATTTTAATAAAATACCTATACTGAACGACACCAAGCAAGAGTAAGCAGAGAAGCCAAGCTATGGATGCTTCTTCCCTGTCGATGGCTTCTTTTGTTGTTATACTCAGCTGTACTAGTACACAGAGTATTATAGTTTTAATCACATAACGGTGGATTGTAACAGAATGAAATAATCAAGATAGATATAGACTTATATATATCAAAATGATCAGGGTGAAAAGAGAAATCGATTGAGCCATGTCCGTCCGTCCGTCCGTCTGTCCGTCTATCCGTCCCTCCGTCCGTCCGTCCGTACGCACTCTAACTCGCGCAAAAATTGAGATATTTTGATGAAATTTGAAATGCGAGTTGGTATCGAGACTGGGACGCTTGGTATTGAAAATGGGCGAAATCGGATCATGGCCACGCCCACTTTTCATATATAGAAAAAATCGGAAATGTCGTATCTCAGTCCCTATTATAGCTAGAGTGATAAAATTTTACACACATAATGAGCTCGGGCCCTAATGGAGAAATATGGTGAAAGTTAGGAAAATGGGCGGTGCCACGCCCACTTATTAAGGGTCAAACCTTGAAAGTTTTATATGTCATAACTCAGAAACCATTGAAGATATATCGATGAAATTTGCTACGCGTGATTTACTTACTAGGGCAAACGTTTGTACGGAAAATAGTTAAAATCGGTTGACGGCCACGCCCACTTTTATATATGTATATTATAAAGTGACCTAATAAAAACATTTTAAGCGATATCTCTGTCAAATATAAAGATCTATCATCGAAATTTTGTCGCATGAGTTCAACTATGGACATAGGACAAAAAACACAAAAATTTTGGAAAATGGGCGGTGCCACGCCCACTTATTAAGGGGCAAACATTGAAAGTTTTATGAGTCATAACACAGAAACTGTTGAAGATATATCGATGAAATTCGGTACGCGTGATATATTTACTTAGCCAAATGTGTGGACGAAAAATTTCCAAAATCGGTTGACGGCCACGCCTACTTTTATATATGTGTATTATAAAGTGGCCTAATAAAAACATTTTAAGCGATATCTCTGTCAAATATAAAGATATATCTTTGAAATTTTATAGCAGGAGTCCAACTGCGGACATAAAACGAAAAACACAAAAATTTTGGAAAATGGGCGTGGCATCGCCTCTTTTTAGAAACAGGAATATACGAGATTTCTGAGCCCATAACTCGACAAATAATTGATATATAATCACGAAACTTGCTGTGTACACTTGTATTACTTGTGGTAATACATGTTCAAAATTTTAGCGAAATCGGTTTGACGACCACGCCCACTTTTATATATGGGATTTATAAAGTGGCCTAATAAAAATATTTTAAGCGATATCTTTGTCAAATATAGAGATAATTCATAGAAATTTCGTGGCATGAGTTCCACAATAGACCGGAAACAAAAAATATAAAAATTTTGGAAAATGGGCGTGGCACCGCCTCTTTTTAGACAAAGGAATATACGAGATTTCTTAGCCTATAACTCGACAAATAATTGAGATATTATAACGAAACTTGATTTATACACTTTTATAACTTGTGTTAATAGACACGCAAAAATTTATTGAAAACGGTTTATGACCACGCCTACTTTTTAACAAAGATATTTCTGGAACACCCTTTGGGAATTTGCAACGTGACATCTTTGTAACTAGAAGTCAAAAAGGAACGAAATTTTGCACAAAGAATAATATTCATATGCTTAGTTGGATGACTGATAAAAAAGTTGGAAATGGGCGTGGCTACGCCCACTTTATACGGCACTCGCTTTATGTAAAATACGCCGTGTTTCCATTAAACGCAAACAAACAATGAAAGCATACAGCTGAGTATTTAATGTTCGATTCCACTCGAACTTAGGCTTCCTTACTTGTTATTTAATAGAATAACGTAAGTAAGCACTAAAAAATATTTTAAATTTTTAAATATGTACATGAATTTAACTTCAACATGAGTTTAACATCGCAGCCATTCCCTTTAAGGCGCCACACATTCCTTTAACTCGTAGCTGTTTCAACCCATACATTCATATATACGAGTGTATAAAAATGTACGTCTATCCCCAGTCATATAGTAATTTATCTTCAACGCGCTGAAAACAGTTTCTGCTCGGCTGTCGATTGTGTAAAATTAAACCTTCATACAAGATTTCAATTAAGAATTTCAGGATTCAGCAAAAGCAAAAAAATTATTGAAACTAAAAAAAAACTGAAACTTGAACTTCAATTTATTTCCTCAACCATAACCGATGCAGGCGCACAGTAATATATACTCGTATAAATAAGTATGAATGTATGTATACAAATAGATATATAAGTGGATGCACTGTTCCCTTGTAGAACGCAAAATCTATTGATATATGCAAGCGTACAAACATACATACTTATGTGCATATAAAGAGCTGCAGGCTGCCACACTTCATTGCAACTGCATTAATTTCTTTGAAATTTACTATTACTTGCGTTTCCAGCACTTTTGTTGCTTTTTTGGCTTCTTTTCTCAAAAAAACTCATTTCTACAACAGCGGAAGTGCAGTGTTTCATTTGCTGTGCCTCGGTTGAAGAGTTGGTACACAAGCGCTCATATAAATAAGCTCATTTGTAAAAGCTGGCTGGTGATGAGTGTAGTGCGCTTGCTGCAGAAGCTGTTTGGTGGCACCAGGCGATTTTGGTTTCACTCTTGATGTAATTTTGAAAGGCTGCATGATTCGCAGAGTTGTCTGAGAGAACTGTGGTACACACTATTAACCTAAGAGAACACTGCGGACCGTCACGAAAATTCTGTGGCCATCTTGATACGAATATACCATCCCTAGTGCTTAATAGGTCAGATATGTTGGCAGTGTAATCGCCATCAAAAGAGCCCTTAATGTTTACTTTAAGCAAGTGTTTATTTTAAGAAATCAAAATAGAGGTCTTGTTCAAGTGACCACCGCTGTATTGCCTATAAGTACGCACACATCACACGTACCTATGTGCATACATTCATAAAGACGTCTACATACCTAATTGTTGTTCCATACGGTGTTGTTGTTGTCGCGATTTCTTCAACGTGCCAAAACGTTGTGGTGGCTGCGGCGGTGTCTGTGGCTTTTGCTGCTGCTGCTGCTGCTGGTGTTGCTGCAGCTGTTGTTGCAGTTGTTCTTGTTGCTGCTGTAGCTGCTCAAGTCTCAACTGTTGCAAATCGTCTGCATATTCTTGTTGCTGTTGATTACCTTCGCCGCCCAACGCGTTGCTCGGTACGCAATAATTTTGGTTGGCATTTGAAAAATCTTTCATATAACCGCAGCTGTCGCCGCCCATCATAGTCCCCGTCACCGCCGTGGTGGGCGATGTCGTTGTCGCTGAAGTCGCCACAAAAGCGGATGTATTCGCGGAGGCGGCTGCTTGCGATATGTGCGGTGGCGGTGGCACCGGATATCCGACATAGTCGACAACACATTGCGCCAACGGATCCACACAAGTGCCATACGTCAACGAACCAACGGGCGATTGTTCCAAATAAATTGGGCCGCCACCACCACCACTGCCAGCACCAACTGCTGCCGCGGCGGCCGCTGCTGCTGCGGTGGAATGTTGTTGTTGTGCAACAGCCATTTTCACGCGCCACAGCGTGTCTTGCGCGCTGGCCAAAGTGCTGCTGATGCTGTTCGAATTGTTGTTGTTGGTGGTGGTGGTGGAGTAATTATTCTCGGTGGCGGTCGGCGTGGATGGATAAAGTAGACCAGAGGACCCTGCGAAAGTGTTGCGCGTAGAAAGAGAAATTAGAGAGAGAGAGAGAGAGAAAGAAAGAGAAAAAAGAAAGAAGGTAGAAAATTAAAATTAATTAAGTTTGGTATGCTGCGAAATGAAGAAGAAGGCTTAAAGTTTAATTGGCGTTGAGTGCAGTTTGTGCATTGTTTAAAGTGATTTAAAGGAAAGTGGTTGCTTTAAAATTTGGGTAAATTTGGGTTTGAGCAGCTAATGTGCATTATTGAAGAATTAATACATTTATACACAAGTCTTCATTTAAATGAGTTTTTAAACGAAAATTTAAAATATTAATTTACGGATTTTTTAAGCGTGCTCATGAGGGTCAAAGGTCTTAATTAAAGCCGTCCCACTTGTTTGCTGGTTTTTATTTTTCTATAACTATAAACCTTCCTTTCCTATAAGTGCTCTCGCTTGATAAGTCGCTCACGCGTCTCGTCAAAACAATGTTGCCAACATTTCCAATTTATGCGGAAAAGGGAATTTTAAGTAGAAGGGACTTTTTATAATGCAAATAGTGCGATGAGTAAATTTTTTCGACCGTAATGCTAAAATATGATTTAAAATTAAATAATAAGTAGTGAAAAAGTTTGTTCATCCTTTTCTTACTTTTTCATATGAATTGTATACATATGTGGTTATGGTTTCCGTGATTATAAAAAAAATCAATAAAGTCATCGCTAAAGATATACTCGAAAGTACGGCTCGGTATGTACATAGTAACACATATCTCATTAACTCAATATTCGGGAACTCAGATATTTAACTTAAGTAAAAATAAAAAAAAAAAAATAATAAAATGGATAAATATTTCGCTTAAGCGATAATCGAATATTCGCAAGAGCTAAAGCAATCATGTAAGAGGCTGTTTTAACTTGTTTGCTCCAATTTGGTTTATAAATCGTATTGGGAAGTTCTGCTTTCAACGCTCCTTTTAATCGCAAAATCAAGCTTTCTCTCTCCATATTTAATACGCCATCTTAATCCCTGGCATGAATAGTCCCATAATAGCGTCCGACAAAAAATTTGGTCGCCTGGGCGATATCACTATGACACACCAAACATTTTGCCCCCTTTTCCCCATTGCTAATTACTAAGAAATCTTTTTCCCAATTTACGTTAAATATTTTTCGCAGCAACCTGATTACTTGAAAGTAGCGCGTCGAATGAGCACGATCACAACAAAACCGTAGTGTCGACATCACTGGTTCATACAAAATGCTTATATGTGTGCGTTAGCAGTGAAGCTGATCTTGTGTACGTGTGAAAGCAGAAGTGAAAAAATTGGCACGCGTGCCTATGGGATGGCCATCTATGATCTAGATCAGAGATCCCCAAAACTCTAACTGCAGCAGTGTTAGTAACTGTAGCAGTATTAGTGAAAAACGACTAGTTGAGTGCCCAGCTACTACCGTCGCATCGTTCAGTAGCTTGCGGGCAAGCAAAAAGACAACAACGTGCACGCATATATTTTTCGCTTTTATGCGCTGCTATACCACGTCGCACAATGAAAACGAACTATGCGTGTACGTTCGTATGAAAACGAAGTATGCGTGTACGTTGTTATCTTTTTGCTTGCCCGCAAGCAACTGAATCGTCGCACGGTCATAGATGGTCACCTAACTTTTGCGCTCTTACTACAACAAAACGAGAGAGTATAACAATCTGTGTGAGTTGAGCGTTGCACCTCAGTGCTATGAAACGAAGACCCCTGATCTAGATAATGGAGGCGACTGCGGCAGCACAACCACGCAAAAAGACGAAATCTGAAATCCAACAACCGTTCAGCGCTTAGCTTGCAAATTGTGCAAACAAATGAATTAAGCAAAATAATAGAAACCAGCACGTTGTCTTGATGTACCGCGTAGACTTTGCCTAAGTTTCCATCACCAGCGCCAACAAAAACAAGCGTCACTTTCTTCTTCCCTTGAATGTTTGCTAGTTTTGGTTGCCACCACCGCAGTCGCCCCGCTGCTCAGCACTGCTGTCAACATCATCACGTCGCTATTGCAACATCAGTCAGACCAACGCGACGACCATCACGTGCTGGAGTGCAAATTAAATTTACCTGAAACTGCTGGTGGTTTCGTGGTTTTGCGGACATTTGCTGGTGCTGTTTTTGCCGGTGCTGTTGTTGGTGCTGTTGTTGTTGCTGTCAGCGACATGTACGTTGTTGAAACGCCAACCCCCGCCAAAGTCACCGCTGCTATCGCCATTGCTGTTACTGCTGCTTGTTTTGTTAATGTTGTTGTAGCTAATTTCGTATCACCAACAACGCTGTTTGCAATGTGGTCGCCGTTGTCATTGGCGCTATTAATGCTGCGGCTAGTTATGCTGCCACATTTGTTGTTGCTGTAGTTGCTTATGTTGTTGCTAATCCTGCTGTTGTTGTTGGTAGTGTTGTTGTTTGTGTTTTTTCTTTGTTCTTGCTGTTATAAATATTGTTGATGCCACCTTCAGTGTTGGCATATGCCAACGCTACGTGACTGAGCGCATTTTTGGTGGTGGGTTTAGTCAAATATTTTTTGTTGCAATTGCAATTGTTGGTTTGCGGGTCTTTTTTGTTGTTGTAACTACTACTGCTGTTACTCTTCTTATCTATCGATATTGTTGCTGTTGTTGTTATTATTATTATTATTTACGTTGTTTCCTTGAACATTTTTATACCAAATGGTCGTCCTAGAGATACAGACACATAAGCAAAGACGGTAATAAAAGCCAAAATGATTGTCGTTTTGTAGTAGAAAAAGTGAAAATTGTGTTTATGGAACACGAGTTGGAATATTTTATAGGTGCTGTTATTGTAGTTGTACAAAAACAACCATAAGTAGTGGTCGAAATACACAAATCAATTACTTTTAATAATGTCCCTCTCGATCCTATCAGATGCTTAAGCAGTGTCCGAATAACGACAGCCGTGAGCGAGTAGAATTTATGTAGAGTAGTCATTCCCGTCTACTGCAGCGAGTGCCATGATTCAAGTCCAACGAATTTCACTCGCCCCTCGATGTAAATGGTTCCCTGACTAAAGTAACTTGCTTTGATGGCAACAAGACCAGACCTGAAATGATGTACTCTGTAAACACTAAACAAACTCTAGTACATTTTTGCACTTTTTATAAATCCAAAGCGCCGCAAGGATTGGCTGGAGAACACTGTATACAAATGACACTACATAGAGAACTTCAGACACTGTAATAAATAATAATAAACGCATAAGTAGAACATCCGTTACACAAACGCAAAAGACGCCAAAGCGAAACGCGAAACGCAACCACAAAACAGGCGACGATGACTTGAATTATTATTACGACGAAGGCACAGAGAGAAACGTGCTCGGGTTAACAGTTAAACCAACTGTAACGGTAAATGGAAAAGTAATCAAAACGGAAGCGGAAATGTGTACACAAATGAAATGAAACTTGAACATTTATGTACACACTGCTTTTAATTATGCGCCTTTTATGTGTTTGTGCATAAATAAACCGCAAATAACTGTGGGAAAACAAAGAAGAAGAACAAACACAGAAAGTAACAAAAAAAAAAAATAATGGATAAAGCAACAAAAAATTACAAAAAGAAAATACATAAATTAAAATAAATGCAAGAGAAAAAATGGGCACAAGTACAGAAAAAAGGGCAGAAAAACAGCTGTTGTAACAACTAAATGACATCTACTTGTGACAAGAGCAAACACAACAACAACCACAAAAAGAAATAGTAATTTAAATAAACAAAGGGAATAGGGGGAGAGCGTTTAGGACAAAGCAGAAGTTAAGTTAAGTAAAAGCAAAGCAGCACAAAAAAAGTCCGAAACTTAATAATAAAAATGCCACAAAGCACAATTTGCTGCTAAGAGGATAAGTTAGTTGGTTGGTTTTTGGCGAAGGCAACCGAAAAGGCAGCCAGAGTTACAAGTGCAGCCGAAAACAAATGAAAATGAATGAGCGAATGAATGAATGCGCAAATATACAAGTAAATAATGTTAAAACAATGATTTTTCGGTCTTGTCTAACAAGCAGCTGGCGTATGTATGGCTGAAATGGTAAATATGAACATAATTTGTTATATAGTGACTAGCTAATCCCAGCAACCTTAAGGCTATTAAAGCTAAAAGTAGAGTTTTAGTGAATTTATGAAAAATACCATGAGCATCGGATGATAAGTAGAGATTTTTTAAATGTCTCGACTATGGCACCATCTGGTGGATTAAAATGTGTTGAAGATTACATATAAGTAATATCGTCGCTCTCCTGCCAGAAACACGAATGTGAAAATTTTTTAAGTGCAATGTTTGCTCTTTATCGGATATATATTGATATAATAACAATTAATATTTGAATACATATATGCTTATGTACTCACACATACATATTATGTTTGTATGTTTGCACAAGCATTTGTACAAATATGAATTCTTATTACATCAATATATACCCGATAAAGAGCAGACATAGCGCTTAAAAAAATTTTCACATTCGTGTTTCTGGCAGGAGACCGACGATATCATCTAAATTTAAATGCTAGAAGGCCTGAACATTCTCATTTTAATCAGACTACCATAAGTTTATGCCGATTTTGTGATGTGGAAAATAATACTGTTCAGCATATACTCCTTGAATGCATGTCCATATCTAAAAGGGGACAGGGAACACTCAGTCACTGGTTTGGGGAGGTATTGTAATGAATTGGAGGGCCAATAGATTCACAGATCGTATTCAACCTCCGTCTATAACGTATCTATCTATGGGACTACCACTATCGACCTTTTTTCTATATTATTAACAAAAGGAAATGCACAATTCATACAATAGCCTATAAATGGAATGTCATAATCCTTGTCTCATTATTTTCTACGCATAATATTAATATAATATAATACAATGGCGCTATTATAACTCTGACGAGTTTTATGGCCGAGCTTCTCTCCCAATTCGAGGTGTGCTCCTTTTTGTTTTTCCTACTAATTGGGTGGACCTGCAGTTTTATGCCGGCTCCGAACGGCGAATGCATTTTTTTTTGTGAGAAGCTTTTTCATGGCAGAAATACTCTCGGAGGGTATGCCGCCCACTGCCGAGAGGTGACCGCTGCTCTTGAAAAACCCAATAATTGAATTTTTACTAATTAGAAATATTGTTTTGGTGTTTTGCTCGGACCGTGGTTTGAACCCGAGACCTCTGGCACAGCAGGCGAGCACTCTACCCACTGCACCACAGCGGCCACATAATATTAGTAAACAAAAATGCATTTTCCCTCATTTCCCCCCTTTGAAGAAAAGTACCGCCCTTTTATTTCAGGCCTTTATGAATCATCGATTGAGTGCGCAATTTGGCTGACTGCCCGATACTGCGGCGACGCCGGATGTAACCAGCCAAATCAAAGGATACTGTTCTCTATTACAACGCCAAACAAACAAACAAACAAACAAACAAACAAACAACAAAAAAGAAAACAATTCACAATAGACTTATTTAACCTCTCAACCAGCGCTTTTCGTTGGACTCCAAGTGACCGCAGCGGTCAGAACAATGAACTAAAAAAGACTCTAAAGAGCAGAGGAAAGAGGGAAGAAGAGAAATAAATACTTTTATTTGCCTTTTTTGTTCGGGTTTTAAAATAATGCAAAACTCTTTTAGTTGCTGTCCCATAAAATTTAGAATTTTATGTTTTTGTTTCTTTTTTGTTGCTGTAACTATTTTGTTGTTGCTTTTGCTGTTGTTTCACTCTCATACTAGTACATACATACCTATTAAGTATCACTTCACTGGCCATCGACGATTATGCAATGCATTTTATTACAATGCTTTTGTTTTTGTTGTTTTTTTGTGCATATATTGGTGAATCGTGCCAATAGTGCAATGCTAACGGCATTTCCATATCCCCCTCTCTGCACTTCCTACTTTTCACATCCCGTAGAACCACCGTTGCTCTTGCACATCCGCTTTGGCAGCGCGTTGTTTGCCACTTGTTTTACAATTCATATTTCCTTTTATTGGCAAATTTCTGTTTGTTTTGCCCTTCTTTGTTTATCTTTTGTTATTTTTTTTGCCGTTTCTTGTTCGTTCTGGTTTTTGTTACATTTCGTTTTGACGGGTTGCCAGCGCTTTCACTATTAGTTCTTGTTTTACAATTATTGGTTTTTGTTAAAGCTTCTTTTAGTTTTCTTCTTGTAATTTAATTTGTTTGTTCTGTTTTCTTGTAGCATTTTGCTTATACTAAATATTGCCATTATAGGAAAGGGAGGGAAATATATCGTTGGGGTTCTTAGATGACTGAATTTTAGATACCTAACGGTGGGTTCTGTGATAATTTTTGGTACAGTCAAAGTGATCTGAAATCGATTTGTTAGATATTTTGGACAACTAAGTGTGTAGGTATGTCTGATATTATTTGTTATTTTTTTATCCTGTTCCTCATTAGATTGTTGTTATGGCTTGACTCGGGCATCTCGATAACATTAGCCACTTAACCCAATAGAAGAAATATCATTCATAACAGATTGTCTTGTCCAAGTAAGAGTTGTAGACAATAAAAAGCTGAAACCATTCCACTTTTAGAATTTATAAATCTTCTTCTTGTTCTTCATTGGCGCTAAACTCTCTATATACTTTGATTCTTTACCGAGTCTAACAAAGTGTTCCAGTGGTTTCTAATAAGTAAACCTCTGCCCGAAATTTCTCACATAGTGCAGGGCTCTGATATTATTTCTTGTCACCAGCGAATGGCTGTGGGAAGGAATACTTTTGAACAGAGTCATCTGTCTTCATTCGCATAACATAAACCAGCCTGCATATCCCGTGGTATTATATCTTTTCGGCATTGGGGTTGAGGAGTATAAGTTGGGTACTTATAAGATATGCAAGAACTTTTTGAAACTCATTAAATATTTCCTATAATATTTTACTTCTTTCATTTTGCATTTTCTCTCACTCTTCCTCTGCCACTCACTTGCATCTTCGTATTTATTTAAAATAGTCAACTACTTAATTAAAGTACTTATTATAATTTTTGATTTTATTCATTTATTGCGTTGTATCACAATGCTGCTTACTCTTTTCCCCTTCCATCCTTCTCAATAGTTTGCTTGCCTCTTTAATTGTGTATGTATGTATGTAATTCTTCGAGTCGAGCCGTTTTTACTTATTGAAACCAAAGTTATGTAATTTGTGTGACTTTTTCATTTCAAATTTCAACCAAAATGTGCACTTACACACACAGGGGCAGGGTGGGTGTGTGGAGCGGTCGGATTTGGAGGTAAAATGTATATTTTGCTGCCAGAAAATTAGTTTTATACAAGTCCTTGTACATTATTATTTGTTCTTGAAGTGATTGTTATATTAATTGTTATTGCCTTGGCAAATGAAATGCTAATGGAAATGAATGAATTTTGCGCATTTAAAAGTTTTTTCAGTGATTGCTCGTACTTCGTTGATTTTGGATTTTTTTGAAGTGCTTATTTTAAAAATATTTGAAGATACAAAGAAAATTATACAACAAAATAAGGACTCGGTCATGATTACAAGTGCAGACAAAGGGAACAAGACAGTACTTATGTATAAAGATGAATACAAAGAGAAGATGATGGAACTAATTAGTGACAAAGAAACATACAAAACTATACGAGTAGACCCAACACAAAAACTACTAAGAAAAAACAACACAATAGTCAATAACATATATAAGCAGGGTAACATTGATATCACACAAAAACATAAACTGACATGCACTGCAGCAATCGCACCCAGACTCTATGGACTACCAAAGATACACAAAGCTAATACACCTCTCCGACCTATCTCGTCATCGACAAATATACCCTGTCTAGAACTATCAAAATTCATAGGACAAAAGCTCAAACATTTAATTTCTGAAAACTACAACGTCAAAAACTCAATACAATTTAAAGAGCGGATTAGCAATCTGACTATTGAAGAAGATGAGATCCTTATTTCGTTTGACGTCGTTTCACTCTTCACGAATATCCCAATCCAACTCGCTACACGAACAATAATGCAAAAATGGACATCCCTTAAAAGTAATACTAATCTGACAAGAAAGCAATTTTTAGACGTAATGGATTTTTGCCTAAGGGACAATAACTATTTTATATACGACGGAACTTATTACCAACAAATTCACGGCATGCCGATGGGCAATCCATTATCACAAACGGTGGCTGACATAGTTCTTGACAAAATACTGGACGACGCGATAGCCGAACTGAAATTAAAGGACATATATATCAAATACGTAACGAAATACGTAGATGATATATTCGCGATTATCAAAGTTAATGACGTGGAGGAAATTTTAAAGACACTAAATTCGCAACACAGAAAAATCCAGTTCACCACTGAACTGGAAAAAGATGGAAAAATTTTCCTTCCTAGACGTAACAATACATAAAAAAGAAAATAGACTATTGACAAATTGGTATACAAAACCAACATCCTCCTCCAGGATAATAAACTATAATTCTAACCACCCCTGGTCCCAAAAAAAGAATACTGCGATCAACCTTATTAACAAAACCTACGCGTTGAGCAACCAGGAGTTCATAAAAGAAAACAACATAAAGATTAAAGACATATTAACTAAAAATGGATATCCAAATAAGGTGATAGATCAGTGGTTAAGAACAACAAAGCTTAGACAAACACAACACAAAGCGAAATCAACGAACACAAACAACAATAATAACAAAACTTTTAGGGGAGTTACATACATACAAGGACTGACGGACAACAAAACTTTAAGAAAGTGCATAAAAAGTGACGACCTAATTTTTGCACACAAACCACAACAAACACTTAAAAAAATATTTAATAAGATGAAAGACAATATTAACAAGGAACAACAACACAACGTAGTGTACGAGATCAAATGCAAAGGTAAAACTAACGAACCTTGCAACAAAACTTACATAGGAACTACAAAACGCGCACTAGGAGTAAGACTAAGCGAACATAAAACAGACGCAAGAAACCACAAACCAACAACAGCATTATCACAACACTTAACAGATACTGGCCATGCAGCGGACTTTGACCATGCAAGAATATTAGACATAGAGAGAAAGACAAGAACAAGATTGACGCTTGAGAGTTTACGAATACAAGAGAAAATAAATGACGCAATGAATTTTAAAGAGGACGTCGACAACATAAACTGCGTTTACAGAACAACAATAACAAAAGAAAGAAGAAAAAACGACAAAAGAAAATAGGAAATGCACTATGTACATAGATACAAAAATTAATTTTAATCGTGTATAATGTATTGTTGGGAAACGTCATAAATTCGTAATTTATTTAAATGTAAGTGATGGGTTTAAATGTTTGTTTAATGTTAGTGTTTAAATAATTTATATTAATATAATTAATGTTTATATACGTCTTTTTATATATTTGTGGAAAATAAATAGACTCCCTGAGGAAGACGCAAGTATGCGCCGAAACGCGTAGGAGAAAAAAGAAAACTTTGTGTTTTGATTTACAATTCACCGGCCAAAAAGCTCTGAAAAGCATATTAATGAAGTGCTTTAATTTGTTAAAGTTTTTGCTAAAAATTTAAGTGAAAGTGTGTTTTGAGTGGGTTGCGTTTTTTGTGGGACGTACTTGGGTCAAGTGGAAAGAGGAGGTGGTTTTGTTGTTGGAGAGTCTACCAAAACACACAGTTTTCAGTTTCAAATTGAATTGTTCTAATTTGGATTTGTAGAGGCAGGGATAGAGTACTAAACACGTTCTAAGGAGGAGTCGTTCTAAGCCTTATGGCGTTTTCTTTTCTGACAAAAAATGTTGCCCTTTAATATCTCAATTATCGAATTACGTAACATGACTTTCTATAAAATGGCTGAATTTGTAGTTAATGGTGCCCTCTTACTTAGTCAGAGGACAACATTCGTTGAAATCACCACACAAGCTTACAAAATGGCTAAGAAAATCAAACAGGGCAACATTTTTTCGAGAAAAGAAAACGGCATTAGACTCTAAGATCTTTACGGGACCTCTAGATGTATAAGAAATGAATATACAGTCGAAGGACTGAAGCCCAATAGCTTACAATCTTAAGCTCAAACACTTTCAAAAACAAGTAGTTTAAGAATTTTAATCTTATCCACCCAACGAACAAGCGAAAATCTCTATTCACCCTTGTCACTTCAATCATCCGCCAGTGCTCTCGTGGTTTCTCATGCTTTCGCTTTAAGTTAATTGCTTTTCCCCTCCCAAAAAAGGCGCAAATTAAGCAACTCGCTTGTCATTCACATCCAATAAACCATTTCAATACCGAAAACGCCCATTTTCCGACCGAGTCTAGTTGTCAAAATTAGCAATCGCACTGGCAATAGCAATTTTTGATGTGCATTCACAGCTAAATGAGACATAAACTTGCAGACGTCCATCCATTCCATCTCAGCTCATTCAAAGCTTAAAAATTCCAAAGCAATTCCAATTTGTGCCCTCATTTCGCTGCAAATCGCACAGTTGGACTGATGCGCCTCATGTCCCATTGCCTGCAACCGCCATTAGCGTACAGTCTGCGTGACCAAATGGGCATTTTCCTGCGCTCAAACTAATTTAGCAATTCTAGTAGAGAAGTATCGTCATCATCAACGTTAGTGCAACAGCAGGCGGCGATTGGCAGAATGAGATTACGTACGAAGTTTTGAGGTCAGAGAGCTGCTGCTAATGCGGTCAGAGGGCAAAACAACAAAAAAAGAAAGGCAGAATACGCAAAAACAAGGATAGCAAAGACAATGAGGGAGTGCAAACGTTCGAGTTACCATAGCATAACTATTTATATAACCGCTTGTGAGATCTAGTGCATTAAGTGTATGGGTTATTGGGAGTAGTTGGGTAAAATGAAAATTAATTGCTTCTATGCTAATTCGATTGCAAACTCTATTCTTATGAGCCAAAAATTAGTACTTGAGAACAGGTGATGTTATCTACACTCATACATCATAAAAGCACATTATAAAACTACATGAAAAAGCAAAGCTAAAAACTAATCTCTATGATACTTACACTCGCTGCGGCCCGCAATCGTCGAGTGCGCTAATGGCGCCACTTGATAGTTTGTATCTGCATCACTGCCGCAACCTCCGCCACCACCGCCATCGCCATGCTGATGACCCGCTGCTGATGTCACATGATAACCATAGCCATTTTGTGAGCCATACACGCTGGTCATGCCCGCCGATGACGCCGCCACCGCCTCCGCCGCTGATTTCTGTTGCTGCAATTGCTCCTCCGTATCCGGCACAGCTGTCAGCGTTAGCTCCATTGCATGCGAATCCAATGATTTGGTGCTATCCAAACTGCCGGTGGGATAATAGGGTGGCGGTGCTTGATTTTGTGTTTGCTGCGTTTGTGTGACAATCGAAGGACGACCCGTTGAATCGAGTTCGTATTCCTTGTTGTTGGGCGGTGATGTGGCGGAGGAGGCGGATGACTTCTTGCCGGATGCGGCACGTCGGCAGTGACAAAAAAGCAGCAAGAGTCCGGCGAGTAGTAGGAATGCGATTGATGAGACGATTATGGCTATTATGGCGGATGTCGTTAGCGTTGACGTCTGGGGCATGTATGATTTGCCAACTTTTGGGCGATGCATGTGTTCGTATAATCGTGGTTTGGTCGTGGTTTGGGTCGTGGTTGTGATGTGTTAAAAAATTCATTTGCAATCAGAAAATGTTGCGCGGCAAAATTGAGCGGCACATGTGATGTTTGACGGCGTGAAATTAAGAAGAAAATAGAAGAAGAAGCGAAGTGAATATGAATAGTTAAGAGATACATATGATGTACATTTGTAAGGAAAAGATATTTTTAATCGTAATCGTTTTGCTTAGCAAAGAGTGTTAATTTGCCAGAAAAGCAATTGCTCTCTTGAGATGAGAAAAGATTTATTTCAGCTATCTGATATCAAGACAGGAATACATTTGAAGATAGAGCTCATCATTGCTGAAAGTTGATCGCCCTCGGAAAACTCTTAACAAAGGTGTTTAGTTTTGATGCTGTCGGGACTGGGAATCGAACCAGACATTTTAAAATTAAGTACTATTTTTTTGATTTTTGAATTTTAATTATTATTTTAATTGTCTTCATTAACCGGATAATTAATAATCAATTAAATTAAAAAATCATTAAAAATAATCACGATTAATAGTCTTTAAAAAATAATCGGAAATAATCAAAATTAAACAAATAATTTTTTTTAGATTAAACAATTAATTTCAGTTATTCGATTATTACTTTTTATATGATTAGTTAAAATTATTTCTGAAAATTGGCGAAGCGTTACAAGGTATTATTTTACAAGCTTAAATACTCGTAAAACTTAAATTTAAGTCCTATTATGTATTTATCACGCAATTAAAAAAATCGAAAATAATTGAAAATAATCAAATTTATCGTGAAATTAAAATAATTGAAAAATAACTAAAAAAATAAAAATAATCATGCAATTAAAACTGATCAATCGAGTAATTATTGTGAATTTTTAACTAAACTAACTACTAATCATTAAAATGGCGAAGGAAATCGTATTTAATCATTAAAGAGTTACAAAAACAAATTATGCCTAAAGTAATAATAACTAAAATGTTTAACCATTAGATAACCGGCCTGCTACTAATGGTCTATTAGGCTCTGACCATAAAAATCATTTTTAAATTGAAAATTTGACTAAAAACCAGCTTTGCATTAGAATTAATGGTGCGAATTGTTATAGTAAAATTTCAATTTGATTATTCATGCTTTTCTACCAAAGAAGTCTTGTAAAAGAAATTACATAAACATCCTTCTCTCATTTGGAAAATTAAATCAGTCAGCAAAGTGAAATGGACTTCAATTAATAAATAAAGTACTTGAGTCCTCTTGTTCATTTAGATTTATGCTAATACATAGCCACATACATTCCACACGGTTCACACAAATTATACTCACTCTCGGCATTCGCATACTGCCCGCAATGATCATGATTCGTACGCAGACACAATTTCACGCGCACCGTCGGCCCTTGCGCCGTCTCCGCCAACGCCAATGTCATATCCTCAGCATGGCCCAGCGTACGACCCGAAGCGCCGTGGTTGCCACCACCACCACCACCCCCGCCACTGTAGTGTTTCGTTTGCGGAATGTGATTAATTACGGCCTCTTTGAATGTGGCCTCTGTGCCGGACGGCAGTAATGTGACCGTATCGACAATCTCCCATGCGGCCATTGTTGGCGTTTCGCGATTCACCAACGATTCGACAACTGCAATTAATGACAAACATGTCGCCGCCACATTTATGCCCAGCACATGCGAATCCGGATCGTAGGTGACGTGCAGTGGCGGCGGTATTTTACTGACTTTTGTTGTGGCCAACGCTTCGTTGGAGTAGCCAGAGCTGCCTTTCGCATTCAATGCATACACCTTGAACATGTAGCTTTGATACTGATCCAATGGCATCACCTTGCATGGATTGTCACGATAGCAATCGAATTCTAACCAATCGGCCGCATTTATGCCGCCGCCGCCGCCACCGCTGCTGCTAATGCTTGCCAACACCGCTGAGGTGGTGTAAGTGTGCGTGGCGCAATCGGAAAGCGTTTTTTCTCGTGGCGTTGCAACGCGGCGGTAAGTGACCAGGAATTTGGTGCTCAACATGCCGCCATTGAAACCGGGTATCCAACTCAATATCACATAATTGTGTGACACCTCCATCACCTTCAGCGCAGTCGGCCTTTCGGGCGCACCCTTCGGTTGCAGTCGGATCTGCGTGCGTATCGTGTCGAGTGGATTCACGGCACGGCAGGCGTAGTCGCCATAGTCCGAATGCGAGATGTGATTTATACGCAAAATGGAAGTGTATATATCATTGTTGTCCACGCGTGTTGCAATCTCATAATGCCCATCGGAGGACATGGTCAGCGGCGAGGGATTATTGCCGAATTGCCATTGAAATTCTGGCTTGGGATAGGCTTGCACTTTGCACAGCACCTCGGCCGTTTCGCGCACATCGTAGGCGACCTTGTTGTATTGATGCAACACAATCGGCTCGTGTTCGATGCGCAAATGCATGCTCGAGTTCGCCGAGTTCAGCTCATTCTCATACAAGCACGTGTACACACCGCGATCCGCGGGCACCAGCTGATTGCCGTTCGGTCTGCCTTTGCCGCGAAATTTCAGTATGCTCTGCACTGTGACCACTCCACCTGGACCCTCACTCGGTGTGGTGCGTATGTCGTACATCTTGCGACTGGGCGCCAGTATCTCCGTGCCATCCTTGATCCAACGTATTATGGGCGTGGGTTTGCCTTTGGCGCTGCACGTGACCGCATAATCCACATCGCCCACGCGTCGTGTCATGTGTTGTTGTAATTTAGCTAAAAACTGCGGCGGCTGATGCACCTCCAGCACGATGGTAGCCATCTTACCAATGCCGAGCTCATTCACCGCATGGCAATGGTACTTGCCCTCGCTACCCAAATGCGCCTTCGGTATGGAGTATTGTGGCCCTTGCGCCAAGATCTTCTGCGTATTACTAAACTCACCATCGACTTCGCGAAACCAGCGGTACTGCGGCACCGGCCAGCCAGGCGGATTGGCCGAGCAACTCAACGTCACACCATTGCCCACATGCACAATTGGCTTGTTTGGCGTTATGTACGCTTGACCTGGACGATGCCGTACCAACAGTGCAACGGTGGAATTGCCCACACCCTCGACGCGCTTTGCCTTGAAGGGGTTCATTACGTTGACGGCACGACAAATGTAATTGCCAGCATTTTCGGCGCGTACCGTGACCAACGTCAGCAGTTCGCCAGTGAATCGGAAATCTGGTGCACCTTCCTTCAGCCATTCGATGGTGACGGGTGGCGGATTTGCGGTGACATTACAACGCACCAGCACCGTTTCACCCTCCTCGGCTTCGTGCGTTTTCGATTCGATTACGACGATGGGCGGGAAGAGCACATCTAAGGTTATATCCTTTTCGCCTGATTTGCCCAATCCATTGTCGGCGGTGCAGGTGTACTTGCCGGCGTGATGGCGTCCCACGCGATAGATGGTGTGCGTGGGCGTGGCGCTCACATATTGTCCATTGCGCGACCAACGTACGTTGGAGACCTTCGGTTTCGCGTCGACGTTGCATTCCAGTTTGGCGATGTGATCGCGTTCGACGCGGAGTGGATTTTGTGGTCCCACCTCGACGCGTGGATAAACTGTATGAGAAGAGAGGGAAGAGAAGACAAAAACATTTTTTTTAGTAAAGATAGAAGACTTCTTCGGAGGACTGTGTGGGTAAATCCGTATTGGTGTCTAGTGATTTTGTTGTAAGAACATGTTTTTCTAAGATATGGCTGCGAATTGAGTTTTGCTGCGGTCATGTTTGGGTTAAGATTTTGTGATCTGTGAAAATTTTCTTATCACTGCCAGAGGATAAGGAGGTTATTCATGTTAGGCTTCTGATTTTCAGAAACTCTGCTTCATGCATCCTCGTTAGAGGTATATTCTTTACCCAGAAATTATTTAGCTCTAAGGAAATAATTTTGTCCGCAAATTCCAATTTTTTCTTCAATTTTTCCTGTGTGCTGTTATTTTCACATTCGTTTATTTCCCCCCACTGGCAAAAACAAAAAGTGCACATGTACTGCCTCGGGGTCAATGCGACACATGCCAATGTTCCCAAAATAAGTTTTATGCGCTAACGGCGCGAATTTATTTCGCAAAATTATTGTAATAAAATTTGAATGTTGATATTGCACTCCTCCCCTGTCACTCTGGGCATACACACATACATAGTTACGTTGCAGAAAAATATGAGTAATAGCACTCATACGTCCCGGAACACACCAGCAAAGACACCAATGAGCTCTCCTGCCACTCGTCGAGCCCACAATGCGCTCACTCGCTCGCTCGCTTGTCATGTGTGAGTTAGAGATGAGAGAAACTGCGATTTTTCGATATCTGTGATTTCGGTGATTGCTATTTTTAAATCACTGCGATTTTAAACTGCTATTGCGATTGCATGGACCGCTATAAAATCATCAGTTACCGGTAGAGACTAATTTTGCGTTTTCTGAGCGATATAACCTGTCTTCATTTTATGGTTACAAAATGATAGCAATAACAACGTATTTCGCAGTAATTTCTCTGTTTGAACATTTTTCAAAGATAAATTGTAAATTCAATAATTTTTTTTTTCTTATATTTCTATATACGTATGTGGTCTGCTCAAAAGTATAAACAAAAAGAAATTTATAATGCTTTTGCGATTGCGATTCACATAGGTGAACTGCTTACTTGGTACATCGATAGCAGTTCCCAATAAGTAGTGAACTGCTATTTTGAAAAAGTGATCGCAATTGCGATTTGCGATTTTTTATTCACAGTGAAAAAATCACCGTTTGCGATATATCGTTCATCACTAGTGTGAGTTAATGCCAACTTGTCAACTCGCTCCCTCCCGCTTACCACTCCCAATTAGCATGTGTGTGTGTGCATTTTGTGGTTGCTGCACTGTGGTATGCGTGATAATATTTAATTTGCAACCAACAGAAAAATCAACTTCACCGAACGCATGTGATGTGCAGCCGAGGCGAGGCGAGAAGGACATGGTGGTCTGCGCTCATAAATATTTGCACCATTGCCATTTAGCAAATTTTGCATTGAAAAATGACGAAAAATGTTTACTAACGTTTGTGCCTGCGAGTGTGTGCGGTTTAAAATAGTCAACAAGTCGCAGGAACTGTAACAGGTTTATGCGGTGGAAGCCACAAGCGTAAATAGCGACACTAAAATAAACCGACAAGCTGAGCGCCGCCGGAGGGCTGAAATGTGTGGAGGTGGGCGGTTTGACTTTTGACATTTTGCACAAAATAAATGAAAATTTTGATACGATGAAAAAATAAACAAAACAAAAACAACACCAAAACAATAAAAACAACTGCAAAACCGCTTCACCCTGCAATTAGTACACCTCCGGGTTGTTGTTGGCTCATAAGTATGCCAGCCACGCACTAATAACGCTTAATAAAGATTTCCTCATGCAACACAAATTTTGCAATTTTACCCCAAAACAATTTTTTCGTAGTTTTGGGGGGAAGAGAAGGGGCATGATTTTCGCATCGATGGGTCGTGGAATTACTTGAATAGGGTGACGAAGTAGGTTAAATAAAAGAGGGAACTTAAATATAAAACAAGAAGTAAAGGAAGAAAGAGGATAATGAGGAGAAGAATAACAATGAGGAGAAAAAAAAATTAGAATAGAAGAAGCAGAGAGAATAAGAGTAAGTACTAGAAGAAGATGATGATGAAGAAGAATTAGAACCTATGGAAGAAGAAGAGGGAAGAGAAAGAAGAAGATTTAAAAAAATGGCTAACATTAACAGAACACAACAACAAGATGATGGCGAAAAACTCGGCGGTTACTTGAGAGCTATAGAAAATATGTTCTAGAAGTCGAAAAAGTTAGAAGAAGAAGATAAATAATAGGAAGCAGAAGAAAAAACGAAGAACAATAAGAAAAGAAGAAGATAAAAAGAAGAAGAAGAAGAAGAAGAAGAGGAAGAAGAAGAAGAAAAAAAGACGAAGAACAATAAGAAAAGAAGAAGAAGATAAAAAGATGAAGAATAAGAAGAAGAAGAAGAAGAAGAAGAAGAAGAAAAAGAAGAAGAACAAGAAGAAAAGACGGAGAATAGGAGTAATAATAATAATCAGTCTCATTAACGGCCGAAGACTGAAACGGCCTTACTTGTTTTTTGAATAAGTTGTTTTGCATGCCTTCTGTGTTGACATATCACTCGACATTTGTGCCGGTACTAACCGCACGTGCTGCCACCCACTCCAACTAATGCACTCCCTTTTGTATCAGCCATCCCTGCCACCCGCTCACCCACTTACGTTCTATTGTGGCTGTCGCTCAATTAAATGTCACTCGTTAACTGCTTTTGTTGTTGTTGACAATTTTTCCTTTTTGATTTTGCAAATTTTATTTTTATACACGCATTCATTATGGTTTTAAATGCAAAATATCCTCCGCTGACATGGATAGCCTTCCTCCACACACGCGCCTTCCAATACCCGCCCGCCAGTACGGCTACGCTTCATTGATACTCGGCCGCCATCAAAAGCCAATGACACGTGTGAACCGTGACGTTGAAAAGGCAAAACAAGGCGAACGGGAGGAGCGAAGTGTGCCTAACTAAATAAGTGGGGTCAACATGTTCACAAGCCATTTTCAGCTTGGCTAGGCATTGCTTTGCCGCCTCACCAAAGTGTATTACAATTTTACATACGTTTTTTTTCGCGCGTGTTTTTTATACCCAGCAGGGAGAATGAAATTAAAAATTCTGCTGCCCTTTCATAGTTAAACCATGTAGCTGGGTATAATATTATTGGCTACAACCAAACCAAGTACTTTCGGTGTGTTTCTGTGTGTTTGTATTTGTTTTTAGTTTGATTTTTATGATCCGTGACTTTGGACATTTCCTGCTCAATGGGCGTGCGCAATTAGACGCATAAGCCATGTATGTATGTATGTGCTTCGTTATTACCGCTGCTATTGTTGTTGATATAATTTTATGTTATCGTGGTTGTTGTTCTTGTAATTGTAAAAACGCCCAAAGGCACCATTTAAATTAAGTGAAATTGTTCGTAAATGCTGGTCATTAGCTGTGCGAAAACATATGTATTATCATAAGAGTAACGGACGGCAACCAGAAAGTCGGACGTGTGTGCGGCTTAATATACAACTAAACAAGGAGCAAGGATACGTGCAGGATGATGAAGGATATAATGGTAGGGTGACAGGAAAATGGATATGGCTTATGCGAAAAGTGCCCATAGGGTTCGAAGCGCTCCATTTACGTAAATGGGTGGTATTGTTGTTGTTGATATTTGTTGCTGTTGTTGCTAATCATAAATCAACATGATGTTAATAAAGGACAAAGGAAACTTTAATGAACGTGGGTAAATAACAAAGCTTAGCTGTAAATTATAATACGCGATTGTTGCCCCTTTCTCAGGTGATTGGACCCCTTTTGACCTAATTTTTTCTATTAAAAGTGAAATGGTGAACTGATTAATATTTTGTATTGCAAAGTTTATTATTTAAAATTTAATTGCAGATTGAGGTTAGTATAATTTTTCCAAAAAGGGTTGCCATCTGTTCAAAAACTCATTTTTACGCTTTATTTTGTTGGATATTTAAGTTTGAGGTGTTATATGAAAGGGCTTTCCCTCCAGATTATTTAGATAAAGGAAAGAGAGGAAGGGTAGGAAATGGAAACGAAAGGAGAAAGTCTAATGAAAATAAAAAGGAAGAAGGAAACACAAATAAAGGGGAAAGGGAAAGAGAAAGAGGGAGGAAACTGGAAAGAGAAAGAGGAGTATGAAAAATGGTATTTTGGAGGTCGATAGAGGGTTAAAATATTCTAGAATATTATTCGACATTAAATGGCACTATGGGTATCCTCAGTCAAAATAACTAGCGACTACTTAAATGCTTTATTTTATATTTTTTTAATAAGAAACTATGGGATTAAAGCTGATTTATATTCTGCAATTTTTAAGGGGAAGCCTCTTAGTCAAGTAATAAAATATTTTGCGTTAAATTGGCAGATAAAAAACAGTCGAACTTCCTACGCTTTCTCGAAAAAGGCAAACAAAAATTTCAAATGTCGCAAAACGGTTTTTAGGTTTTATTATATGAGTAGTGGTCTTTCCACTCGCAAATTTTCGCACAGTCTAATTTTCGACCACCAGGGATATTAGTGTATACATATACATGCTTGTACATATGTGTATATGTGGCTGCTGTGGTGCAGTGGGTAGAGTGCTCGCCTGCTATGCCAGATGTCTCGGGTTCAAACATCAGTCCGAGCAAAACACCAAAATAAATTTTCTAATTAGTAAAAATCCAATTATTGGGTTTTTTAAGAGCAGCGTTCACCTCTCGGCAGTGGTCGGCATACGCTCCGAGAGTATTTCTGCCATAAAAAAGCTTTTCACAAAAAATGCATTCGCCGTTCGGAGCCGGCATAAAACTGTAGGTCCACTCAATTAGTAGGAAAAACAAAAAGGAGCACACCTCGAATTGGGAGAGAAGCTCGGCCATAAAACTCGTCAGAGTTATAATAGCGCCATTGTATTATATTATTATTATATTATTATTACTTGTACATACGTCCTATTTTGAGAGGCCCAATAGTGAAAATAATATATCCGCATACCTTTCATCATAAAATGGCCATATCAGTTGCAACATTTTTTGCATGTATTACGTTGAAAGCGACAAAGAGACAAAGCATCAAATATGTATGTATACATATACATATTCATGTACATATGTATGCAACGACAAGCGTCAATGCGTAAAAAATCTGCATTTTAATTTTACACATATTTATTTTTCGGCAACGAAATTGATTGAATGACACAAAAGCGTTACGTGAGCGCGATGAAATACACAAAATACACGGCAAAAAAAAAAAAAAAGAGCGAGAATTAAAATACAGCGCCAACAAAACGTGCGAAAATCCAAAGAACGCAAAAAATGCAAAACAACAACAACTCAAATGCAATATTGTCGTATCAACAACAACAACAAACACATTTACTAGGTATGCACTGTGCTCAGCGCGCTCGGAGCTTTAAAATTCATTTCTCAGTGCTTTTGTTGCACGAATTTGTGTGTGTATGTGTGTGTTAGTTTGCTGTGTTCATGTGTGCGTGTGTGTTTGTTCGCTTTCAAACGTGGCGGAAAATTCAATTTTCGCATTTTTTCGCTTGTTGAATCTTCTTGTGACGTGCGCTGCTGCCAATGTGTTTGCGTCGCGCGCAACTCACCAACACACGAATGAGCTAAAAAACGTACATACTTACATACAAACGTTAATTTATGCGTATGTGTGTGTATGGCCTAGTAGGGATAATTTAACTTGATTTTCGAAAATATATTTCTGTTGAATTTCATTTGAAGACTTCGTCAATTTCCGAAGAGTATCAAGCTTTCAAAGGGACTCGATGTCTTGAAGTGAGGTTCTTAGTTAAACTCTCTTCTGCTATTAAGAGTAGCAACTGTCCTCCTTTGCAGCTGTGCAAATGCCTCCTGTAGGAAAAGTGAAAATTGACAGTATTTGCGAGTCTTAGGAATGTTTTCTCAATCTCCGGCTAACCCAACTCCCAGTGAAACATCTTTATCCGCTTAATCATTATGCATTTAACATGTGGTCGATAACGCAGTCAATATTTTAAACGGCACTTAGACCTCCGAACAGGCTTAAATCTCTTTCCTAATTCTCCTTCACTCTCTCTCTCTCTCTCTCTTGTGTTTACCACGACCGCATGTTTTACTGCAAAGTGTAATTATGCATCTCCCCACGGGGTACTTGTAACTGCTCAAAATTAAACATTTGCGAATTTATTTGCACTTAGCGCTGTTAAAATGTTTCAAAATAGTTCTTTTATTTTTTTGTGTGGATTTTTTTGGTTGTTTTGGTTTTAGTAATTGCACGAACAACAACTACAACAATGTTGTTTGTGCGCCATGACACGTAATCGGATTTTTTAATTTGCTTTACCACAACTATTTGCAGTAAAGCAATTTCATTTAATTCTTTTTCATTTCGTGTCACGCGTTAGTTTATGTGAATTTGTTAGTTTCCACGTAGACAAATTTATCATGTTGCATGGTATGGTGATATCGTCAGTTTAAGAGGAAAAGTGTGCGAACTCAATATGATTCTGTTGCACTACTGCGCGATATGTAGTGATGATATGCAAGCAATTGGCCATCTTGAATTGGTTAAAAGAGTTTAAAAGAATCTATCGATTTAGGAACATTCTTTTACTTCTTTCTAGCTCGTAAAATGAATTTGGATTTTTGAACAAATTTTACAATGTCTAAAAATATGCGATGTCTCATCCTCACATAACCTAAAAACTGCAGCGAACACGTTGCATCACAAACAGAAAAAATATATAAAAATTGGTCCAATCACCTGAATAAGGGCACCAATCGCGTATTATAATTTACCATTAAGCTTTGTTATTTACCCACGTTCATTAAAGTTTGCATTTCCTTTGTCCGTTATTAAGATCACATTGATTTATGATTAGCAACAACAGCAACAAATATCAACAACAATAACACTAATTCATGTAAATAGAGCGCTTCGAACCCTATGGGCACTTTTCGCATAAGCAATATCCATTTTCCTGTCACCCTACCATTATATCCTTCATCATCCTGCACGAATCCTTGTTCCTTGTTGCGTTGTATATTAAGCCACACACATGTCCGAATTTATGCTTGGCGTCCGTTACTCTTATGATAATACATATGTTTTCGCACAGCTAATGACCAACATTTACGAACTATTACAAGAACAACAGCGATAACAACAAAAGCAAGTACCTACTACAACAATAATAAAATCCTTTCGTTATGGATAGCTTAGAAAACGCTTATTATCGAACGCTTCTTCGTCAACACATTTTTCTTACAAGAAAAGCGCTCCTTTGTTGTTCACACAAAAATTATTGTAACATTTTTATTAAACTCAAATCTCAAAAGCAGTCACCTGCAATTACATGCACGTGGATGTGTGTTTGTAAGTATGTATGTTTGTATTATGTGCAATTGTATTTGTTCACTTTGTCAATGTTTCCTTTTGCTTTTGTTCAAGCTTGTTTTGTTACCCGCGCGCCATTGTTGTCATCATACTTTTGTTATAACGTGCGATTGGCATGCAATTTATGGTTCAATAAAAATTTTGTTACGCGCATTTAATTGAAAATTTTTCTTCATGCACCAATTTTCTTGTGCGATTTCAACAACCACAAAAACACACACATACATAAAATTTTGTGTGTTTCAGTACTTATACCTATAAAGGTTAAAGTGGATGGTATAAATGCTCGACTTATGTGCATTCGAAATTCGAAATTGTAATTTTTTTTATTAAAATAGAATTTTTGGTTGTTAAATGTGAAAAACTAGGAAAAAGTGCAAATTTGAGCTTAATCTGCCTTTTAGTTTTTTAATAGATATATAAATTTTAAAGATATAGCCATTAATAAATTAATCAGAAATAATCGTTTAATCAGAATTAATAAACTTTTTTCTAATTGTGTGATTATTTTTAATTATTCACAAGAATAAAGAAAATATAAGTTAAAAAAAAAAACAACGAAAAATTAAACATAATTAATTGATTAGTTAGCTAATCATGCAATTAAAAAATCGAAAAATAATTGAAAAAAAAAAATCAAAATAATCATGCAATTAAAATTAATTAATGGATTAATTAAAGTGCTTTTTTAATTTTATTGACGAAAAAAAATTAATCAATTAGTTAGTTAATCATGCAAATAAAAAATCGGAAAACAATTGACAAAAAAAAATCAAAATAAGAATGCAAATAAAATTAGGTAATCGATTAATTTATGTACTTTTTAATTTAATTGACGAAAAATAATTAATCGATTTGCTAGTTAATCATGCCGCTGTGGTGCAGTGGGTAGAGTGCTCGCCTGCTAAGCCAGAGGTCTCGGGTTCAAACCACGGTCCGAGCAAAACACCAAAACAATTTTTCTAATTAGTAAAAATCCAATTAGTGGGTTTTTTAAGAGCAGCGGTCACCTCTCGGCAGTGGGCGGCATACCCTCCGAGTGTATTTCTGCCATGAAAAAGCTTCTCACAAAAAATGCATTCGCCGTTCGGAGCCGGCATAAAACTGTAGGTCCACCCAATTAGTAGGAAAAACAAAAAAGGAGCACAACTCAAATTGGGAGAGAAGCTCGGCCATAAAACTCGCCAGAGTTATAATAGCGCCATTGTATTATTATATTATATTATTATTAATAAATAATCATACTGTTAATCACGCAAAGTGATGGGTTCTCGAAATGCACACGCCACATTTATTTCGATACGCCGAACTAAAACAGTCAATTTTATTTTTAGTGCGAATAGTTATAACTATAAATTCAAATTGGTTATTATTTATGCATGACAAAATAGCTAAAAAGCGCCATTGTATTATTATATTAGTTAATCATGCAATTAAAAAATCGAACAATAATTAAAAAAAAATCAAAATAATCACAAAGTTAAAATTACTTAATTGATTAATTAAAGTACTTTTTTTTAATTTAGCTGACTATTAATCATTAAAAAGTGAAAGTAATGGTTTGTTTTAATAACTAATCACCATTTAATCATTAAATAATAAGTCTAGTTCAAAGGTGTGGTTCATACGCCAAATGTGAAATATGAATACTATTTTTTCAATGAAGAGAATACATCAATACAAGTTTTTAAATTGGTAAAGCAATTGCATCAAATGCCAAATACATACATACATACATCCCTTTTTCTTTGCCAATTAAGACAATTTAAAATAAATCACAAAGTTGTAACCTTTTCGCCAACATTGTCACATACTTGTTACATGCTTTTATTTTGCAACAAAGTGAAATGCAAATGAAGTCTTATTTGCTTCTTTTTTCTCTGCATGACAAGAGTGTATGTGTTTTTTTTTTTTGTTTTTGTGGAATTTCGCAGTACAAAATTGACAAGAAGTAAATCAAAAGCGCGCGCTCAATACAATACATACAATACACTTCATAGAAAGTGAATGGCGGTGTCGTGGAATGCGAATAAGTACATTACACGCAATCAAAGTTTGAAATCACAAGGGAATTCAATTTGATTTGTTGCTTCTTTGTATTTTGCCGACGACGCCGTCAATTTCATATACATACATACATACATTGGCTGCCTTTCATTTGCTCTTACGCCTTTCATTCAAATCCCATGCTACAGAGACGAGTTCATTGTATGATTAAGTAAATTCTTACACAAAGGAGCATGTGTATGTACATATGTATGCCTTGGCTGCTTTATTAACCCTACCACTGACATATTATTGCTTCACTCACATGCTCAAATTCAGTTCAAACTCATTTCACGCGTCACATTCGAATGCATCAAAGTTGACATTCCCAGGCAATCACACACACACACACACACACACACACACACACACACACACACACACACACACACACACACACACACACACACACAAAATGTGGCTATATTGTTGCTGTACCCTGTAGGAAATTTAATTAATTTTAAATCACTTTATAAACTACTTTATTTTCAATAACAACTAATTGAAAATGTGACTTTTTCCTTTGCAATGAACTGACTTTTTTAACACGGCGATGTCATAGCAAGCAGTCAATTGCCCTATCCTGCATTTGTTTTCAACTACTTTACTAGTAGTTTAAAATAAATAACTTTATCTTGAGTTTCTTTTCAACTACTTTATTTGTAGTTTAATATAAATAACTTAATCCTGCATTTGATGTCGAAATTCAAGAAATGGTAAAAATGCGAAACAAATTTTCCTCAAATTTCGCAAATCGTTCTCAAGTTGATAAACAATATTTGAGAAACAATTGAATTTATGTTAATTTTCAAATGATAAATATGAAACAATATTTTCTCCGTTTGAGAATTTCGTTTTCAGTGTTTAATGGGAAGTGAAGCTGAAAAACGGTAACCAAAAAATGGAAAAAACAATCTTGGCATACTTAGATCTGAAAACATGTGTTTACATATAAATATGTACATATACAAGAAACTGTCCCGCGCTGCATTTGTTTAAAGCTACTTTAAAATTAGTTGAATATAAATCACTTTTTAATATATTTATTTTTGCAACTAACTTTTTTTTTCCGTGAGGGTACTCATACATGCTGTGTTTTTGTATTTGAAAACGCGTACATATGTATATATGTATGCATCTCCTTCGAGGTGACAGAGAAGCTGAGTGGCAAGACAGAAATAAAACAATAATATATGTATGTATGTTTGTATATAGTGGAATGCGAACGCAGAATAAATTGCTGAAGCGGAGTTTTGAATTTGTTGAAATCAATATTGAAAGTAGCCAAAGATTTTATTTTAAAATTTGTGCAAATATGAAATGCTGAAAATCTAGTTTCAGGACTCGATGGCTGCAGATTTTGGTATGATGTGTGCTGAGAGGCAGCTTTTAGAAGTAGTGAACTTCTGAGGTAGAGAAGTTGGAAATCAAAAATCGGTTAATTGACTAGTTTAAGTGAAAAGTAAAATTTTAAATAAATTATGACAAAAATTAAAAAAAGTAATAAAAAAAGGTTCTAGAACTTCTAGGCTTCTTCATCACCAGGGGTATTTATACAAAGATTTTGTCTGAGGAGGCCCCTAGTGAAATTTTATGACAATTTCTTTCTAGAAAACTTAAACCGTCTATCGAGGGTTTTTTTGGACTTTACAAAAAGGAGTCAAACGACCTATTCGTGGAGTTGTTAGAGGGTGAAAGTACTCTACGAAATTAAAGCCCGTGCAATTTTACTATATGTTTCATTACAAAATATTTCTTTTTATACGACATGTATTTCAACCCTTTTTTTCCTATATTTAAAAATCACTCACGCTACATTTCGTAAATTTAAAATGGCAATAAAAAAATTTGATCTCAGAGAGAAAAACGGTTTGGGTATTTTACTGTATGGATAGTGGTCTCTCGTTTCGTGTGGAAATTTTTCCGCCCCCAGACAACAATCCTAATTTGTGTCACAGTACTATATGGATAAAAACTACTCGCTATAATGTTAGTATATATCCTGCTGCTCCCGAACTAATGGAAACATGAAAAGGCACTAGCTCAATTGTAGTTATATCCTAACTCGTTAAGAAAGGGTCAACTGAGTGATGTTATAACACATTCCTTAATATGTAAAAATGTTCGAAGTGACAAAGTTCTATGTAATTTTTTTGACATTTGTTAATGTGTTATTTGTCACTTTTCAATTGTATGCTTCACATGTTATTTGTATTTCGCCATTTATCATTTTTAAATTTTCACTTGCAATTTGTCTGATATGAACATCTCATAGTGTTAATGAAGCAAGTGATATGTTTCCCTAGGAGGTCCTAGGAAAAAATTATTTCACTCCGTTTCACACCCAAAATGCACGAAGTGAGGTTAATTATTTTATTTATTTAAACTTTTTAAATATTTTTTTAGAAGAAGTAGAGATTTTCCACAACAGGGTATATGTGCATATATATATGTACCAGCTATTCAGCTACCATAACTTGCAAATCGTAAAATATCTGCCAACTTGTGCTCCTACACCTTTTTCGCTTTTCGCTTTTCGCCTATCGTCATCAACATCACACACACACATCCATACGTACGAAAGTGAAATTTTTGTCTGAAGTCATCCCACTAGGCCCATTTCTGAGGTGATGCGATTTTTTTTCATGCCAGGATACTGGATTTTGTTAGATATACCGCAGGTACTCCTAAAGTATGTTGAATGGCACGTACAAATTGAGCACAAATCATTCCTTCACTGAATAAAGTAGGAGTTCAGAAGAGTAAGCCGAAACAGAAAAATTTATACAAATGAAATACATAACAAAGTTAGGTGGTAGGCAGCTGTATATTCAGCACTACAATACTGCTATGATTCATGCTAAATACCTAACAAGAATATAATAACGATCATATGAAAAAAGCATTCGGTTTGGAATGAAAGCCCGAAGCTTTCGCTTCATTGCTTTTTTTACTATGCAAAGTCATTCATGCGAAGGCGGCCATCGCCGTGCGATAGTCATGGGGCATAGTCATGGAAGTTGTTATCTTCCTTAAAGCAAATGTAATGCGGAAAGTATTGATGATTTGTAGATCTTTGGGCCTACTGGGATCTTACTTCAACTTCCTGCACTTGTATACAACCAAAGCATGTGACAGAAAAAAAAAAACGAAAAAAAAGGATGTGAGCTTCAACATGCCAACCTTTTCTACCGATGTCTGTAAGTACAATCCTTGCAGCAGCCAAAGGTGGCTTTATATCGCGTACTAAAAAACACAGCCACACACACACAAGCTCATGCATGCATTTATTTTTGCATCGTACTAACTTTGCAGTTTTTGAATTTTACCAAAGCGCAAAGCAAGAAGTGTGTGTGTGTGTTTGTGTGTGCTTGATTGTGTGTGTGTGTGTGTGTGATAGGGAAAATAGGTGAAAAACATTATTATTTCAACTTTTTCGTCTTTAACACCATTTTATCTACCTTTGACAGCGGCTGACTGCAAATGCTTGGAGCGCTGTGATATTGGCTCCCGAACATTTGAAATTGGTGTGTGTCTGCTGATGCCGTTGCTGTTCTTGTTTTTGTAGTTATTGTGCTCTCGCCTGTCTGACAGCGTGACACCTGTATTTGTGATGCTGTTTTTTTTTTTGTAATGACACCAATTTTAGTGACATTTAGTTATGCTCTGGCTCTTCTTTGCTTACACTTAAACTCCGTTTTCAATTGGCATTGACGACAGATACATGAAGTTCGACAATTTATATGAATTGGATTTTTTATTTTCTTGTATTTGGGTGTTTTTGTTCAACTTATCACTCTATCTTTATGATTTTCGTACTATCGCAAACATGCTTATCATGTTCATAATAAGCAATGCTGAGTTGCCACCACGTAAAATGTCGCTCATACGCCACGTCCTTCACATATGCATGAGTTTCGGGACATTGTTTGGGCAGTTAAGAATAGAGGCCGAGAATTGGACCTTGGCATGGCCTTGGTTTCGTGTACTACTGCCTTTGGATTGCTTACCCATTTAAACAGTACCCAGTCCTATCTAACATAATGTGATATTATAAGCTTATATTAGGTTGTAAAGCAAAACCAGTGAAAGCAAGTAAAATTCAATATTTATAAAAGAAACAATAAAGCAGAAAGTAAAATGAAAGAGACTGCCAAGAGAAAAGCCACTGAAAAGAAATTTTTCCGTAACCACTCCACACCAATAAGCAACCGTATTATCGCCGTCTGCCAAATGTTGCAGCCCCAGCAATCCGCATTCATGCGGTTGCCTATGGCAAAGTAATAAATATACATAATAATAATAAAAAAAACGAAGCTTACCAACAACAACAACAGCAACAATATTCGTGCATAATGAAAACCGATAGCAGCCAATTTAACAGCGATATATTTCGCTTTCTATGAATCTCATATTTTTCATATTTCATACATATCATATTTTTTCCGCGTTATAGATACGTATTTAACTAAGCTTCCAATTCTTTTGCTTTTTCTTTAACATAAAATATTCCATTACGTTTGCTTGCCAGTTTTCTGCAACTGCCGCTGTACGTGGTATGGTTTTGTGTAGATATGTACGCGGGAGTGTTTCTGTGTAAGTTTGTTGGCTGACATTGCTAATGGATTTTAAATGAGCGTCATAAATAACGGTGAATTGCAGTTATGCCGCCAATAAGGACGCCGACGACGCCGCCATCGTTGCTGCGCAAGTCCCTCTCGATTTCGTTGTCGATGTCGATACCGTCGGCGACGAGGACTATGCCTTTCACTTACTAGTCGCAGCAACTTCATAATGATTGCACCTACTATTTTTGCTGTTGTTGTTGTTTTATTTTTTCATGTAAATTATTGCTTTTACTGCCATAGTCATTGGCAAAGTAGTCGCTGTTTGGCACAATTATTCCGGCTTTGCATGAACGAGATTACATCGAAAAATTGTGTCTGCGTTGCTGTCTCGGCAAGTTGGCCTAGTTTTGGGCGCTTTACTTGGTTTCGCTTGTATTCCTTAAATTTATTTACTCCTTTAATACAACAAATAATGTTAACAAAAAATTTTACAGGAGAGACAAAAAACTTCTCACGTCCACAGTTCTGAAACAATTTTTTTTTTTCATAAAATTTTGGGCTGAAATGAGCTTGATTTGAGCTGTATCCCTTGGTCAGGTTATGGAGCACCCCCTAAGCTTTCAAAATTTGCAAACAAGTGGAACAAGTGGATTTCACAAAGATATGGAATGAGGTGGATTTGATAGCAAACGCCTCGTATAATCACATTTCCCTCAGTTATTTTTTTTTTCATTTTTCTCTTCTGTGTTCGCGCAATCACTTGGCTGATCTTTATGTTGTCTCATAAATTCGTTTTATACTGCACTTGAATTGAATTTACACAGCTTTAGCCATTTAATTTTATCACCTTTCATGCTTCCAGGTGAGTACTTTACTGGACTTGAAATTAATTTATTTGAATATAAAAAATTTTGATAGCTTTTTTATCAGACTTGCGAAATGCGTAATATTTTTCCTTTTAAAACATATTTCATACTAGAGGTTACCCGCGGGTTTCACACCACGTGCTTTCAAAAATATTAACATATTGAGTTTGTTCTGAAAAGTTACACAGAAAATGGGTCATATTAATAAAAGCCAAGCATTTGCTTTTGCTTAAGATTTCAGACCTTTTACTCAAATTTTGAAATTTGGTTAATACAAATTAATGTCAAATTTCTGAAATTTTGAGTAAAAGCATTTGCTTAGATTTTATTAATATCACCCAATATATCATTATTGACGTCAAAGAAAGTTTTCTTATTTTTTTTTTTTGTCCGTTGAGAATATAATTATCTCATATGCCCCTACACCAATTTTTCAGTACCCTACTATAATTATTTCAGTAGGTTTTCGATGTGAAAGTTTCAGTTTGTATGGGAGGTGCCCATCCCTGCTTTACCAAGACCTATCGCTTTCATCCTTTGGGTACGTAATTATCTCATATGCGTCCACGCCAATTTTCAGTACCCTACTATAAATATTTCAAAAGATTTTCGGTGTGAAAGTTTCAGTTTGTATGGTGGTAAGGTGCCCATCCCTGCTTTACCAAGACCTATCGCTTTCATCCGTTGAGCACGTAATTATCTCATATGCCCCCACACATCAATTTTCAGTACCCTACTATAAATATTTCAAGAGATTTTCGCTGTTAAAGTTTCAGTTTGTATGGGAGGTGCCCATCCCTGCTTTACCAAGACCTGTCGCTCTCATCCGTTGAGTACCTAAATATCTCATATGCCCCCACACATCAATTTTCAGTACCCTACTATAAATATTTCAAGAGATTTTCGCTGTTAAAGTTTCAGTTTGTATGGGAGGTGCCCATCCCTGCTTTACCAAGACCTACCGCTCTCATCCGTTGAGTACCTAAATATCTCATATGCGCCCACACCAATTTTCAGTACCCTACTATAAATATTTCAAGAGATATTCGCTGTGAAAGTTCCAGTTTATATGGAAAGAATGTGCCCATCCCTGCTTTACCAAGACCTAGATTGTTTATCCGTTGAGTATATAATTATGTATTCTTCCTTCACACAAATTTTCATTATTCTAGTACAAATATTTCAAGAGATATTACGAAAAAAAGGAAAATTTTGTATGGGAGGTGCCCATCCCTGACTTTTAATCAGATTAAAAATATACCTATAGTAATTACCGGGTGAAAATACCTAGGTGTGCAAAGTTTCGTGAGGATCCGTTCAGCGGTTTTCGCGCCAATTGAGTTTAAACACAATTTCCATTTCACATTTATAATATAAGATTTTTTATGTCTTTCTTATTAATCTTTTAGTATTTATGTATGTATGTCGCTTGGCAAATTTATTGTCATTTATTTATTATCGCTTTCCGCCAAATAAAATACATGCTTTACTGCAATTCCAGTCGTATTTTCTAACTCGCTGCGCTGCTTGCATCGCGTTGCATGTCATGTATACGCCGCGTGCGTCGAGTGCGCTGGCATTGTGCACTGAACAAGCTGGCACATTAATTTCTTTGCTGGCAACGTTGGCTGTCAAAATGGGTACGAGATTTTGAAGTAAAATGGCGTTTGATTCTTTTGAACAGCAAAAAGTGAGATTAGAACAATGTTCTCATATTGAATTTTTGGGTGAGGGGTGTGTTTTTATTTTGCACTTACCAATGCTATATAAAGACATTAAAACTTGATTTCTTAATGTTTATTGAAAATCTAAGAAAATAAGTATGCGTAGTTTTTATCTAAAATTCATAGCTTAAAGTGTATAAGAATTTTTCTTGTGTTTTGGGTTTAGATAATTAAAATTTCATTTTAAACGAGTAAGCAACAACCTTTCTGTATAATTCGATCAACATCCTAACAAATTTTATTGTTGGATATTTCAAAAATAACACTTTTAAATAATTTGTTTAGTAATACCACATGTTATTCTAATAAGCTTGAAATCAGTAACCAAAAGTATGTGTTGAAGTGATTAAAAAGCATAAAATAATAAATATATTAAAAACAAAATAATAACCAAACAACAGCAAGAACAAGCAATGGAGCTCTTCTTAAGTTAACAATGTAAAAGCAATTTAAAATTTTCAAAAATATTGTTATTGGACTGCAGCAAAAATCAAAATCTCAATAGCAATGGACTCTATAGAATTTGTTGAAGAGTTAACAAAAAATAAAATCTTATGTTACCAAACCGGCTTTGTATTAAGAAGGTAAAGGAAGATGAGGTGAAATTTAGCATTGTGTTACCTGTAGTAATGGATAGTGGAATTCGTATTGTTTAGTAGGAAGGGTATCGGACAGCGTGCGGATGCTTCAAAAAAAAAAAAAAGAAAAACCAAAATTGAGTTTAAAAATAAATCTAATTAAAAATATTCAATCACAATAAAATCTAGCTATATGCTAGCATTACTGGTTATATATTTGGTATAAACATTGCACAGACTCTGTTCATCACTTAACTACAACAAGTCAGCTTGAGAATTTTTATAAAATATTCCTGCTTAGCAGTGCATTCATTTCAAAGTTACTAAGTAGAAGGTAATGCATGTCTATGTTCGTGGCCGCTGTGGTGCAGTGGGTAGAGTGCTCGCCTGCTATGCCAGAGGTCTCGGGTTCAAACCACGGTCCGAGCAAAACACCAAAAAATTTTTCTAATTAGTAAAAATTCAATTATTGGGTTTTTTAAGAGCAGCGGTCACCTCTCGGCAGTGGACGGCATACCCTCCGAGTGTATCTCTGCCATGAAAAAGCTTTTCACAAAAAATGCATTCACCGTTCGGAGCCGGCATAAAACTGTAGGTCCACCCAATTACTAGGAAAAACAAAAAGGAGCACACCTCGAATTGGGAGAGAAGCTCGGCCATAAAACTCGTCAGAGTTATAATAGCGCCATTGTATTATATTATATTATGTTCCTACTTATGTATGTATATACAAAAGTGCATAATATTGTATAAAGTTATTTATTGGCATAAAGTAGCTACATACATAGGTAAATATACTTACAAATATATACTGAAGCTAAGGTCCATATGCGTACGTAGATAACCCATATATTACATAACACATATGTAAGCACAATAACTAAAAAAAAAAATTAAGTCAAGAATTATGAAAAGCATAAGCCACATACATACAAAAATTGCACAGATGCCCATTAGAAACAAGAACGAAATGTGAAGCACTTGCAGCAGCTCTACTTCAGTGTCTAGAATATCCTGCCGTAACTGGTTGGATTTCCTTAATTATTTTTTATATGAAAAGGGCCAAATTAGTAAGTTTTGCCTTGAACTTTTCGAAGGAACAGCTTATAGAAGGAGTTGCTTAAAAGATTTGTCCGTATATCTGCTCGAAGTCTTTCACACACGCTGTTCGATTAAGAAGCACTGGAAGCATTTAATATGGAGCGCTGCAGAGATGTGCTTTGCTGAGAAGCTGTTCTGTGCAACTTTATAAATGGAAGAGCTCGACTGCGTTTCTGCCGGGTACTAATACATACATACATAATCATAACTAAGAACACGTATTAAACAGAAAAAAGGCAGCAGCAAGTCCGCATGCGTGACAACCACATTTTATCCAGTAGCAGGACAAGGGCGAGTTATCTTCCGTTGGCTTTTGCTTGTAAATAAAAGTATATAAAAAAAAAAAATAATCATTATGGGTGCGTGTTTTTGCATGCATATCTATGTTTGTTTACTCATGCCACATAACTATCGGTATTATTTTCCTGATTTTTGGGCTTAGCCCATGCATTTTACTAATTTTTTTCTTCCGCTCCCTTCCCTCTTACGCGTGTTGACCGTTTTTGCTGCATTTGTTGCTTGTTTACGCAAATATTTATCATCAGCAATGCAACTAGTAACTACGGAATTGTCAACACAGTTGTTATTGTTATTATTGTTGTTGGGATTAATGTTGTAAATTTACTACGCCATTGTTATACGAGTATATGAGTTTTTGTAGGCTTTTGTTATTGTTGCTTTGATGTTTTGAAATGTTACTCGTTTATAAATTCCTGTCGAATAAATTTTCCAAGTCGAAATTATCTGCATATTTATACAACTTAGACAAGAAGAAGAAGCAGAAGCAGATCATCGAGCTCAGAGATTATTATTGTTGTTTTTGTTATATCTACTACATAACCCTTTTATTGGATTGCAAGTCTAGCTGAGGGCGCAACCATTGACTTCCAGCTCTTAACATGTGCTCATTCATATCTACTTGTCGACGTAGTATCTATGTACATGCATACATATGTATGTATTTACAGTTGAAGTAAAGCAAGATTTGGCTCTCATATGGTTTGGGTACGAATAAGCAGCACAAGTTCAAAAATTTCGTTATTTATTCTAACAATTCATGTGCTGAGAATTTTTGTTCATACAACGTATTTATAAATGCTTATACTCCCGTACTTTTTTTGTTGTGGTCCCCTTTGCAACAAAACACATCACACATTTACTTTCTTTCCGTATCTAAATACATACGAGTACTTTCTAAGAGCCACCACAATCGCATTTCAACAGTTTTCGAGTAGCGCATGCTGAGCGCATCTTCACGAACACAAGCAGAAGCACTTTTGAAATTTTTTGAATAATATTTATGAGCGCGCGCCCATGTGTGTCTCTAAGTGAATTCAGAATGACGATGACGACGATGACCATAACTAAGGGTCATTCATATGTGCATGTATGTTGAAGATGATATTTGAAGACTTTTGATGACATAAAGTATATGCATAATAACAACGCAGTAGCAAGATTGTCAAGCTCTTGCTTTTATAAGGCCTGAGAGAGCTAGCTCTGTTATCCTACGAAATTCCTGCAGAAATCTAGGACACATTCTGAACTGTGTCTAATATGGGCAGCTCTTTGTTAGTTTGAATATTGATAGCTTTTTGTAGTTAAACCTTAATACCGTTTTTTGTACTTTTATTCAATTTTATAAAATTTTCCTTTTTGAGAAATTTTCGCAATTAGTAAAAATTGTGTTAAATTAATCACAAACTATTTTAGTATTGTTGGGGTAAGTGGAAAAAAATTCAACAACTATTTACAGCGAAGGTTGAGTGTATAGCTATTTCACGAAAAACCATTTTCGATCATCAGCACTCTTTTCGGAAGTGGATGCACCGGGGAATGAACCCGAGTCCATTCCAACTTCAGCCGCAATGACCCAACGGATAAACACACTCGGCCATTGAGACTCTGTGCAAGCTGTTGGATTTTCCCCACTTTTGCCTTTTTCATTTTCAACATTAACGTTAGTGTGTATATGCTTTTGCATATATTCTCCACAAACGTGCTGAATTTTTGTTGTAGGCAGTTCGCAATGAACATTGTTGTTGGTATTTATTTTATGTATATACCAAACAACGTTAACAATTTTACTTGAAAGAGTTTTTAGTGCTTAGCACGAAATTTTTATTTTTAATTCAATTTTTTAATTGTTGGGGTAAGTGGAAAAAAATTCAACAACTATTTACAGCGAAGGTTGAGTGTATAGCTATTTCACGAAAAACCATTTTCGATCATCAGCACTCTTTTCGGAAGTGGATGCACCGGGGATCCACTTCCGAAAAGAGTGCTGATGATCGAAAATGGTTTTTCGTGAAATAGCTATACACTCAACCTTCGCTGTAAATAGTTGTTGAATTTTTTTCCACTTACCCCAACAATTAAAAAATTGAATTAAAAATAAAAATTTCGTGCTAAGCACTAAAAACTCTTTCAAGTATTTTAGTATATTTTTTAAAAATTTCCCTTTGAACCTATAAAGCTTAAGACAAACGATCTTATAGCATTGACAGACGGCAGCGATAATCCGGAATATCTAGCTAATTCGGACTTAACTTGAGAATTAACTGGAGGTAATCCGGAATATCTCTTGAGTTAGTCCTCAAAATTTTAGCGGATTAAAGCATTTTGTAATGACATCCCTGGTGAAAAATGTCTATTGAGAATGAAAGGGAAGAAAAAGAAGAACCCAATGCAGATCTAGGAAGGTAGGCGCATAAGTGAATTCAGAAATTTCGAATGTAATTTGTTACTGTAATTGGTAGCGTAATGTCAAAATGATATTTCGCCTTGGTTGAAATCAGAATTAGTTTGGGACTCGCCCATTCCTATTGACCATGATGTGACTTCGTTTTGATTTTGACATTACCCTACCTTTGGAAATAAAACAAGAAGTTTTTGAATTCGCCGCAGCGCCTACCTTCCTTCAGCTGTTTTGTTAATCCGCAATACTTGCCGTCTGTCAGGGTAAAATTTTAATCGAATTAAGTGTTGCGGTAATCGGGATTATCGCTGCCGTCTGTCAATGCTATTAGATAATTTAAAAAATTTCCCTTTTTGGGAAATTTTAATTTGAGGTATTGTTTTTTTAATTTCGCCAACCATGTCGTCGCTCCGGAAGAAGAAAGACGCATGTCAGTAATTTGTCGACGAAAACAGGCGCATTAAAAATATGTCGGGGAAGAAAGACGCTTTACAAAACATTTCGATGCAGATAGACGCATTAAAAAATATTTCGACGAAGAAAGACGCATTAGCATTATTAACTGCGAAGAAAGACACATTAGCATTAATATTGACAAAGAAAAATAAAAATCGAATACGTCTTTCTTTCCTAAAAAAATATTTAAATGCGTCTTTCTTTATAGTAAAAAAAATAAAGCGTCTTTCATCGTTGTCAAAAAAAAATAAAGAGTCTTTCTTTCGAAAAATATTTTTAATGCGTTTTTCTTTGAAAGAAAAAAAGTTTGCGTCTTTCTTCCTCAACAAAACAGTTTGCGTCTTTTTTCTTCTATAGCCACGATGTCTTTTGTAGATGGTTAAACAAACAATTTTAGTTGATTTTAGAAAGACTTCCAATTTTTTCTTTTCTACTGGGATACATACATACATTGATAGATAAATATGTTTTCGTACGTAATCCTTTATCAAAAAAATATGTTTACAAATGCATGCAAAGTCTTGCATCATAATCGTACATATAATTTTGTTTTCTCTAACAAGTGCTTTTTAAAAATCACACGAGTATCAAAGTTATTTTTGGAAAAGCACAATTTTTTGCTATGAGAAGTATAATCAAGAAAATTCGCAAAGATTTTGCATATCTGTGAACATAAATATACAATAAGTGTGCTTTAAAAGTTTTCCTAATAAAAAAAAATGTTATGCAAAATGAATAAAAATGTTATTTTATTTGCACTTCAGATTTTTCTATTTCCAGTGAGTCTATCAAACTATTTTATTGTTTTTTCTGACTTCTCTCACTATTTCGCTTTTTCACTCTTTCATTCTCTAACTCTCCAACTCTCTTACTACCTCACGCTCTTCTTTGTTACAAAATGCATAGTTAGTCAGTCTAGTTGTCCACTGCCATTCAGCCAACTGTCCCATTTTTTCTAGTGCCTCTTCACAATCTAAGTAAAATACTTACTTGAATCGTAAATATACATATGTATATAGAAATTCATGTGCATTTTTGCTGTTGTTTTTTTATTTCTCGTGCACTTAAATTTTTCTGAATTTGCATGTCTAAGTCTGGTATATGTGCATCTGTCCGGACATTGATTTTATGCAAGGCATACGTAACCAATTTAATTTGCACTTGTGTTTATTATTTTTGGTATGTGATTTTTTTTTGCAAAATTTGCTATCATTGAAATTTTTGTCGTGCATGTGCCTTTTATTATTATTTTTTGTTGGTTTTGGTTTGCAGGTCTTTGAATTTCCATATTTTTGACAAATTTCAATGATGGCCTTACATGTGGATTTATGGTTCAGCGCATTTATTTTGTGTACGACACGGCGTATGAGTGACATTTCACATTTAAGTAAATGGACTCTAGAATTTACTTACAAATTTATATATTTCATTAGCCGCTTTCGATTCACAATTTCTTTGCTGGCTATAAATTTTCCTCTGGCAAAATTATATGTGAATGATAGCAAGCAGAGGGAAATTTTTATCGACAAGTTAGCGAGTATGGCTACTACTCATTACGGGTTCAAACATTTTTGTTCGATCCGACCTCGCTTGTCTGATGGCGAATCGAAAACGCTAATTATTTTCATGTGTAGCTAGTGCTAATATTAACCTTTGTTGTATGTTGTTGTAATTACAATTAATTTTTGCATTCACATTTCCCTGCTACCCCAAAACCAACATAGGATATACCAAATCTTCTCCTTTTCATTATACTCCTAAAATGTTAAAAATTTCCCATTTCTAATTTCCCATTTATCTGTCAAAATTAATAAGTGAATGAATTTAATGTTTTTTGCTTTTATTGCACACTTCAAGCAAATCATGCCACTCAGCTCAGTCACCCCCTCCCGGATTCATTTTCTACCATTCAAAATCATTTCAATGATTTTCAAGGAATTTTCTTCATCATAACACTTGGCCATGTAATTGTAAAAGCACGTGCTACAACTTTAGCAAATTTGTGCCAACTTGAATGTGCGTGATTGTGTGTGTGTGGGTGAAGATATTTTCCGCTTGTGTTTATTTATATTGCGGGCGTAAAAAAGCAATTAATTTGATTGCCTACTTACAGTTCACATTGAGCGTGACAGTTGTTTCCAGCGTATGACCCTCGGTCATGGCACGATTCCAGACCACGCATTTATATTTGGCGCCATCATCGGCTCGCCGCGGCAATATTTGTAGCGTAGCATTTGTGTAGTGATTCTTGGAACCGCCTTTCAAAATGTACGATTGCAAGGGCACAGTGCTGCCCTCACGATACCAACTGCAAGTAAAAGAAAGAAAGAGTGAAGAAGAAATCCAAAAACACTTAATGATAAGATGCGTATGTTGAGCAGTGTACAATGAGAATATAATTAAATAAAAGGAAATTGGTAAAAGGGAGCAACCGGAGTGTTGTTGTTGCTACTTAATTGTGTTTATTTGTATATTCATATTCACTAATAAGCAAAAATTAAATCTCCTTGCCCTGAATCCACTGACAGCATTAGTTTACGGAATTCGTTTTGTTTATTATAAATTTCCAGCTAATAATGCTAATACCTAAACTAAGAGCGGTTTAAGTGTTTGTATGTTTGTTTGTTTGTGCCTAATGGAATTATCTAATTTTTAGTTGCGCATTTCTTGAAATTAAATTTTTGTGCATTTCCATGGAAACATTGCTAACCCTTCTTGACATACGCAGGGATGCCATGCGTAAAGTGCTGAAGTTTTAAATTTAGCAAAAAGGATTCCTTTGTGCAAAAAGTTTGTGTATGTATGTACATACATATATACAGAGTTCACTGGCATCTTTTTTAAATGTTGCGTTCAACAAGTAGCAAATTTAGTTTAAAAATATCACAAAATTTAAAATGTTTCACAGTTTTTATTTTGATATTATACCTAACAGAAAACATGCTATTTTTAAATGTATACTTTAGATATACATATGTACGTACTTACATATATAGAGCTATGTATGTACACATTCCTATCGTTTTCTATGTCGCAAACGTAACAGTTGGTATGCAAACGAGTATCAATACCTCCATCTACCTTCGCTTCTCTTCACTTTCCGCTTGTGTCAACATAATCTTCCAAAGTCAATCAATTTTACGTTTACTTTTAATTTCAGTTTAACCTTTATACTGTTTTTTAATTGCCATATAAGCCAAGAGATACATTACATTTAGGTAACCAAAATGGATAGATGATACACATTCCTGCATAAACATATACATATGTACATACATATCTGTAGGTATGTAAACAGATATACATATTAATGTAAAGACGTATGTATACGAGCATCAATATGCCACCGGAAGTATTTCTGTGAAAAAACAACACATTCACACATGTGCATGAATATGAAAGTGATAACATGGCAAACATAAAAAATTCTTTCGATTTGGCGAAAAAGTTTTTCGGTGCTAGTCTCTTGAGGTTTGCTTGTGAAACAAAGAAAGGCAGGAAAATGTAGCAAGTGCGGGCAGCGAAATGAGAATAAGAAAACTGTTGAAGTTTAGAAGATGTTTTTTATACCTTTCATGAGATGGTATTATAACTTAGTGCCAAAAAATTGTTGTCGAAAGTACCAGAAGGAAACGTGGGGGACCCACCAAAATATATACCGATATGATCAGAATCACGAGCTGAGTCGATTAAGCCATGTCCGTCTGTCCGTCTGTCCGTCGGTCCGTCAGTCTGTCTGTTCGTCTGTCCGTCCGTCCGTCTGTGTGAACGCAAACTAGTCCCTCAGTTTTTGAGATAGTATCTGAATGAAATTCGGAATACAGGTATGTTGTTATATGCAGCTGATCATTTGTCGGAACCGGCCGAATCGGACCACTATAACATATAGAAAACAACCGATTATTCAGATATACATGAAATTTTTGGATGTAATTTGTGCATAACTTCCCCATTTAAACAGCTAAGGACATAAAACTTTGAAGTAGACGTACCCATTTTGGCCCAAACAAGGTTACCGAAAATTGTCAAGATCGGACCACTATAACATATAGTTCCACAGCATCGGATTATTCAGATATACACATTTTGGTGTATAACTCCTCCATTTTAACAGCTAACGGCGTGAAATTTTTAAGTATTTTTACCCATATGGGCCCAAACGGGGTTACCGAAAATTGTAAAGAGCGGACCATTATAACATATAGCTCCCATACAACCGATTGTTCAGATATGCACATTTTGGTGTATAACTCCTCCATTTAAATAGCCAAGCCACCATTTTTTCTAATAAATCTTTCCATAAATAACCCACAGAATTAAAATTATAAATTAAACTTAATCCGGCTATGTACATACATAGGTAACTTTTCATTTCCAAACTCATGAAAGGTATGAAGTCTTCGGTACGGCCGAAGACAGCCGCGCTTTTACTTGTTTCTTATTTATTTTTGTAAAATTATAATTTAAAGCTTAAATGATATTTTGGGAAGGAGGCAATATCGTAGGCAGTGTGCTCACTGCTACTAAAGAGTGATTGATACAAGCTAATTGACTGCACGATGACTGGAGACGAAGTAGCGAGAAAAAGAAGGAAACTAAAAGAAAATGGATGAGAGGTGTTAGAAGGAGTGCAAATTATAGCGAGATAAATAGAAAAGAAGACGAAGAAGATAAAGGAATAAGATGAATAATAAGGAAAGCCAAAAAAGGAGAGGCAAAATTGAGTGACATAGATATGTTATAGATGTAAGAGAAAAGCGAACAAGCCAAGTACTGAGACGCCTCTATCTATAATTCACTTTTACGAGGAAAAAGCCGCTCAAAATAAGCTTGCATGTGAGATAGGTCTGCTTTGCCATATTTTCCAAGAAATTTGTGATAACTATCTATTGTCCCCTGAATTCGAAAGGAAGAAACCTGGTCGTCTTTAACGCAGCCTGACTGTTGGAATAAATAAATATATTCTAGTACCCGAGGACTCATTTATGAAGACGATTCACGGCCTCTTGAATGTAGCAAATGCTACAAAAGTTCTATAGGTGAAATGAAAGTTGCAGCTGACACCGCAAACCTCCTACACACAACTTCTAATTTATTTTAGAGTCTTCAACGTAGTTGTAAAGAGCACCCAAGGGTTCCAGAGATCCATAAAAGCAGTATTATCTATACAATTTTAAATCACTTTTCTATCTAGCAGTTCAAAATAGTTATGTATGCTGAATATGAAGTTATCACTGAAGACTACTTATGACAGACTCAAGGCTTTGCTGTATTACTTGAGCATTGTTCTTCTTATGTACATCTGTATCTATGTCTTAATTAAAGCTGAGTAATCGCTTATCGCTTTGAAAAATTGACAAGTTTCATTATACATTACGAGAGTGCCTTAAAGTCTTGCGGATGGTCCATTGAATATTTTTTTATTTTTATTTCTTTGTACGCTGCCTAAAGATCAATTATTTAAATTAAATAAAAGCCAAACATTGATTGACTTTTTATTGACAACTAAATCGCTTTATGTTGCAGGTTTTTTTTCGCTTCAACTCAAACTCAACCACGTGTAAAAAAGTCTGTCCAACGTTAATCTATCAATAAATTTTATTCCTTTCAATTTTATACATTTTTTTTTATTATTTAGATGTCAACACGTATTTATGTGTGTATGTGCGTGTGTTGTATCAATATTGATTTTATAGATACAACGGCGTTTGTCTTTATTCGCTTTGTTTGTTTTCTATCTCCTCTGGCCTGTCATTAAGTCATACGTTTTTCTGTTTTGCCTAAACATAAACATACTCCTAAATACTGGTACGTGTATATATGTCTGTATGTATGTATGTACAAATATATGTATGTATTTTAATCGTTCTCCTTGTTTGCACTTACGTTATCATCGGATCCGGCGAACCACCAACACTACTGCACGTCAACTCCAATGGCTTATCCTCGGTGGCAATGGCAATATTACCCGGTGTTATCATTGGCGGATGTGGCGGTGTCAAAACTGTCAAATTGTAAAATTCCTGATGCACATCGGCACCTGTGCCTTTGGCCTTGATGCGACACTCGAAACGGCCATTATCGCGATTGTATGAGGTGTTTTTTATTTGCAAATCATAAATACCACGACCCGGACGAAAATCCACGCTGTAAAGAGAGCAAAAAGAAGAGCGAAAGAGAGCATTAAGAAAAAAGCATACAATATTAGATGAAGAAGAAAAAGAGTAGCAAGGAGGAAGGAGGAAGGAGAAGAAAAGGGGATGTAGAAGAGCATTTATGTTAAGTTAACGAGAGAGTGTGTGTGAGATGAGGAGTTTCCTGGCGTGAATGGAAAACAAATAAGGTAAATATTGACATAGATGTGTGGGGTGGGAGGGACACAGATTATTTGTACTCAGTGTATACACATTGCATCGAAATTTGATTCAGTGTGCTGAGTATACCCCATGGTGAATTTTTTATATATTTTTAAGCAGTGTTGCCACTTAGTGTAGACCGCAAATGCTTTTCTCTTCATGATATGTAAATTTATAACAATAAGATTAAAAAAAGTTGTTATACAGAAAAGTTGTATTGAAGAGTTGGCACTTAAGGTTTGCGCACGATGAAATTAGTGCACAAAATATTTGAAATAACTTGTAAGTTAGATAATATATTAAAAGTTAATGCACGGGATTCTAAAATAAATTAAATTTATGTTTATAGTTATTAAACACATTTTTCAAATTAATGCGTTTTTATGCACAATTTAGCTTTTTTCAATATGCGTCCAATTAGCCTTCAAACTGTAACTTCGGAAACTTTTTTGCTTGAAGATAGCCATTTTTTTACAAAATTGTTAGTGGTTTCAGTAACTTGTTTTGTGCCCTTCATAATCCTTTTTACTAGAGCCAAATATCTTTCGATGGGTATGAGCTCCGGGCAGTTAGGCGGATTGGCTTGTTTGGGCACAACAACTATATGGTTCTTTTCATACCCCTGATCTACCGATTTGCTATAGTGGCACTAAGCTAAGTCAGGCCAAAAAAGTAGATACGTCATCCTGTCTTATGAATGGCAAAAGTCGTTTTTGCAAACACTCCCTTTTATATAATTCACTATTAATTGTTCCCATTGTAACAAAAGAGATGCCTCTTTTACCACAGCTACAAATGGCTTGCCAAACCAAAAATTCTTAGGAAACTTTGTTTTATTTTGGGTCTTGAACTCCTCCTGCACATTCCTCTACGGTCTACGGCAAAAAAATCAACACCTGGTAGTTGTGAAAAGTCTCCAAGCACATACGTTTCAAATCAATCAAAAATTTTGAGAAAATCTAAGTGTAGTGGTTTGGCCCGCTCTTTTGCCGTGTTGTTCTTTTTTTCTGTCAGGCACTTTCTGTACTTTATAAGACTTAAGCCCTTCCTCCTTCTTAACCTTCCTGATGAATGCCTGGGAGCATTACACTTTTTCAGCCACTTTTCTACCAGATATGTTGGGATTTTTCCTGAGAAGGGTTATAATCCTTTTGACGACGTTCAGATCTTTAAAGCCCTTGTTTTTACCACTTCCACCTTTCCTAACGACAGTTAGACGTTCATTATATGTTTTGATAACACGCGACCCTGTATTTCTGGAAACCTTTAGTTTCCTAGCGATTTTTTTAAATGTCCAGTTCGGATTTTCGTTATGAAATCCAATTATTTTTTCACGCACTTCTATTTCTCTGTTCATATTTGCCACAAAACGTTTTTGAATCTTTAGAAATTTGGCACTAGTATTTGTATACATTTAGTAAAACCATCTTATGTTACAAAAAAACTAAATTTGGAGGTTGAAAATTTTTACAAGTCGAAATGTATGCACTAATTTCATCGTGCGCAAACCTTATTTCAAAATTAAAACAGTTTAATCAAATCAAATCTTTATTATGTCAATGCCGCCTGTCTTAAAAAGAATAGTCACCAAATGCGTATATTGTTAATGATAATCGCCTCAAACTCGATCAAAATATTAAAAAAAACTGCAAGTATTGCCACCTAATTTAATATTGTAACTATTTTCTTCAGGCGGATAATCCAAATTTGCTTTGAGTTCGAAGTGCGGTTGAAGCAATTTTCACATTGATATTTATTACATGACAAATATTTGTAGCGAAGGCTGCCACCTATTTTAAAATTAAAAAAAAAAAAAAAAAAAAAAACAAATTAATCAATAAAGCCTTTTCTCATAATATTCCCTTTCGTGCAATTTTCTATTAATAACTAATTATAAATATTTTTAATTCAAGTAAAAAGTCTTTAAAGAACGAAACGTTGCCAACTAATCTGAAAATGCTATTTTGTAATACAGAAAAATATACGCATTAAAGGGCTAATGAGTTGAAAAGCGGACAAAGGAACATTTTTCTATGCAAAGACTAGTAAATTTGTTTAACTATTTACTAATTGGATTTTTCACTACGGGGTATAAAATTACCATAGAAGAGGCATTTAATGATAACAAAACTGCCAAAAAGGACAACACAAACAGTCAGCGCCAGCAGCAACCTAGAACACTTCTCAACCACTCGCCTTCGTCCTCAGCAAGGTAACAGCTGCAAGGCAGCGTCCGCTTCTTGACGTTGGCTGCTGTTGATGCTGCCACTGTGGCAACTCACGAAACTTGCGCGCCAAAAGTAATTTGGTATATGAATGTGTCTCTGTTTATGCCGAAAAGGCAGCCACTATTGGCTGTTGGTTGCTGTGGCTGCATGCGGCTCCCAACTATGAGGGAAGAACATTACGTGGCGGCGCTGGCTGACGTGGCCGTAATACACTCAACTTTTGTTTACTGTACGCCAACATGCTACAACCACCACCACTGCCCCTGAATGCGCCGCGCCGCGCAGCGCCACCCACCTTTTTTCTTCTTCTTCTCTGCTCAGCTGTGGTCTCTTGGTTTTGCTGGTCTTGCCCCACTTTTGTATTTGTTTACTGGTTTGGAAGTGAAAATTAGAAAATGGCAATGACAACGCATTTGCACGTCCGCCACGCCAGAAATTGGCACATGGCGAACAACAGCGCTGCTGCGGCCAATGTGAGTAACAGAAGCGGGTGTTTGAGGGCGGTACTGGAAGCGTTTGGCGGCTAAAAGCGTAGACTTGCTTGTTTGCCTGCTACTTCTTCTTCTGTAGCTGTTTGGTGGCTATTTCGTTATTTGACCATTTGGTCATTTGGGCATTTTTGTTTGATTTACAGCCGTTCGCTGTCGCTTTCTATTGCCTTACGCTCTGCACTGCTGGTCCACTATTTTTCTGTTTTTGTTTTTGGCTTTATTGGCCGTAAAATTTTGTTTTTTTTTTACCGCATTTAATTTCGGCGACACACCATTATTTTTCGCTCTTCATTTTGCACATCGTCTTTCGCTACCAGCTGCGCATTTCAGTTTGGCATTGAGTTTATTTTTATTTTTATACAATTTTATGAAATAGCTTTTCGAACTTTTTTGGTTTTATTCACGTCTAAATTTCTCTGGGTCATTGTCTTTCGGTCGCTAATTTGTTGTTTGTTAGTATTCCATGGGGAAATTGGAAATGAAATAGGTCTATAAATGTGTTTACGTGTTTGGGAAGTGATGGAGGTGGTGAGAGTATGTGGTTCTGTGTTGTTGTTTAATCTTTTCCACAGGGACAATAATTACTTTCATTTGTCGCTTTCGCGTATCTCCGAATGTTATTAAAAGTAACATGAAATATAGTTTATAATATCTGGGGACTCATTAAAGGTGAACATAAAAATCCTATTAAGTAAAAAGTTTCCTTTAAGAATAATAAACAGTGGCATTGATTGTGACATCTTTAACACATTTCCCAAACAATCATCCTCAAAAGCCGTAAAAATATGTGTATAAGCAAAATATAAACATACTTTAAGGCGTCACATGTTTTTTTCCATTTCCTGTGGTCTACTATCTTCTTTGCATGAAAATTTACTAGGCTATTCCAAAGAACTAAAACTAGAAAAGGAAAAAAATTTTTTTTCTCTTTAAAGATAGTTGTCGGATAGTTGGAAGCAGGGATGGAAAATGGCTTTTCTGATTTTGTACCAAATCAAAGGAAAATGTAGCATATATTTTCTAAGGACTTATACTAATCCCAAATTATATCTTCTTCTTTAGCCATTCGAAATATTATTGCTTTTCCAATGCAAAAATATTTCACAAAACAAAAACGTTTTAGGTATATACTCAAATTTCTAAATTTTTTAAGGCCCTCATGTTCTGCTAAAGCTCTAAACTCAGCATTTACTACGTTTATACGTTGGCAAATTCATGAAATAATTTCACGAATTTTCGCTGCATAAACGAATTTTCATGAATTTAATTGTTCATGAAAATTATTCATGAATTTCGCCATCATTTCATGAAATTATGAAGTACAAGTCCGGCAACGCCAAACCAACAGCTGTTCATTCAGTCAAGGCAGATTTAACAGGTAGGCTCGGGGGCGAATTCAGAAATGTCCAATGTATTCTGTTATTGTAATTGGTAGTGTAATGTCAAAATTATATTTCGCCGTGGTTAAATTCTGAATTCGCTTGTGACTCGCGCATTTCCATTTGCCATGATTTTTGACTGAAGTGATAACCAAAAAAATACCAAATTACGGTTATTTCAAAAACCTAACAATACAACACATTAAAAAAAGAGTTCCGAGCTCAGCATTCCTATCCTATCCTCCCCCATACCTGATATTTTTTGGCTGTAACCCAGTGTAATTAAATTTTTCTTTTTGTGAAGTACGCGTTGTAAGGAAACGTACGTTAGATATTTTTAAAATCTTTAGAATTCTTGTGGTAAAATTCATTTGATAATTTCTATTTCCTGATTTTTTGTCATTTATTTTTCAAAGGTTTTTGCAATTTCCTCCCATGAAAAGTAAATAATGGAATAAAATGCAAACAATATTCAGAAAATAAAATAAGCAAAAACCAGGAAAAAGTTTAATTTTATTTGAGAATTTCGCATTCGGAATTCATCTCAAAATTTGTGCATCCGATTTTTAATTTTTTCCGAATTTTGCATTAATTTTCAGTATTTTTCGCAAGCTTGGAAATATTTGCTTAAACGAAGTACGTCGTTAAATTCTACAAATTTTTATTGGTGATTATCAAATGATCACAAGCTTTATTATTAATATCTTAAAAGTACCAACTATAAAGGCAAATGTTTTGTTCACCAAATGTATGTAATTTTTTTTGTTGGTTGGTTTTTTAAAGTAACTCTTATTATTAAATAATACGCATGATTTTACGTTCCTATTTTATTTTGTTACTAATGAAATAATAGAAATGGCAATAAAAATCAATTTTTTCTGTGCACTTTAAAGTTGTAGCGTTCCTCGAAATATATATTTACTTTTTTCATCCCCAAAATGTGGAAAAATAATTAATGTCCAAATCCCGGGATAAATTCCGGGATCCCGGGATTATAAAAAAAATATCGAAAATCCCGGGATCGTAAAAATCGGAAAAATTGGAATCCCTAATACATACATACATAAATATTTATTACATATACTCATGATACAAGAAAGAAGGTAGTGTAAACGTCAAATTATTGTCGCCATATTAACCACCTGACAATTATATGGATTATGACATATCGTGCTGCCATACTCAGTGCTAAAAATCCTCCATTTATGTTATTTTTTATTTCCATGGTAACCATGGTATCGATTGCAACAAAACGAATTTTTTTAATTTGAATATTGATATATATATATAAATACGTATATTTACGTATTAAATTCTTCATAATATCAGATCACAAATAATTATATAAAAAATAAGATTTATTCTTAAAATAAATTGCGGCAAGTTTGTGGAATATAGTACATACTACAATCCCACTACACCTCCTGTGAATTTCATTGAAAAATTTAAGTGGTTTAGAAATTATGAATATTGGCACGACTTATGTACTTGTAACCGAAAAAACAAGTGCGGTTGATGGCATGGTTATATGTAGAGCTCTCGATTTTTTTTGAACATTTTCGAGTAGCCCGAACAATTGTTGTTCAAATGCTCGAACAGTTGTTTGTTTGTTCATTACCCGTATGTTTGTACGGGCATTTGAACAACAAACGGGCTTCAAACAAAAACGAATTGCTCGATACCCGGGTATCTAGGGCTCTAGTTATATGCAATCAGAATTAGGTAAATAATAAAATAAAGGAAAATAAAATTAGTAACGTAAGTAAAATCTAAGGAAAACTGCAACATAAAAATTTTAATTAAATTTACATTCTTATATAACTGCTAAACAATTTTCTTAATAAATATATTTTTTAAATGTGGAAATATTCTTGTATAAAACATTGAAACCAAATATGTATTTATATATATCGTCGATCCGGAAGAAGAAAGAAGCATGCTAGTAATTTGTCGACGAAAAAAGGCGCATTAAAAATATGTATGTCGGGGAAGAAAGACGCTTTACAAAACATGTCGACGAAGATAGACACATTAAAGATATTTCGACGAACAGAGATGCATTATAAAATATTTCGACGAAGAAAGACGCATTAGCATTATTAACTGCGAAGAAAGACGCATATGCATTAATATTGACAAAGAAAAATAAAAAATCGAATACATCTTTCTTTCCTAAAAAATATTTAAATGCTTCTTTCTTTATAGTAAAAAAAATAAAGAGTCTTTCTTTCGAAAAATATTTTTAATGCGTCTTTCTTTGAAAAAAAAAGTTTGCGTCTTTCTTCCTCAACAAAACACTTTGCGTCTTTTTTCTTCTATAGCGACGATATAAAGAAAATCAAGAACTCTTACCTTATTCATAAAAAATCGAACAGTTTTCAAATATTGAAATATAATGGACGTTTTGATAATATTTTTCGACTTTAATAACTGCATAAATCTACAGTTTGTCAATTAATTCTTTGAAAAATGAAAACAGTTCAGAAATTTGTTTTCATACTGGTATTTGGTCAACTAAGCTTAACTTTTTAATTTTTTTTTAAATGCTAATATTAAGTTAAATATGTTTACAACATTTAGGACCAAAAAGATCCAAAACTTAAAGCATAGAAAGAACAGAAAAAACAAAAGTTCAAAAAATTATAAAAAGCATTTTGTCAATTAATTCTTTGCAATTTTTTCATATGTGACAGAAACTGAAAAAAAAGCAGACCGGATCGTTGAAATTTTGGTGTGACGGCCACTAGCCTCAACCACACATTGTAGACGAAGGGTTATGGAATAAATCAAGTCCTTCAGCCCATAAATTTAGCGTATTTTATGCCATTCTTCCTGAATGGCATTAATTACAACACTTTTCGTTAGTAGACCTTGGTTTTCTGCCTCGTTATTTCAAGAAAGGCCAAAATTTTTTGATTGGGTTTAAGCTAGGACTTTGGGCAGGTGCATAAATTGCTTTTGTGCAATTATGCAGTACCAAAGTCCTGCACAGGAACGATTTATATTTAGGATCGTTGTTCAGGTACAGATTTTACTTGAATTTATTGGCGCTTTTTGGTTAAAAAATGCAATTTTGCATTGCGATTCTCGACTACTCGTGTCAAGCTAAAACTCCTTCGTCAACAGGTCATTAAAAATCCGCAGTCCGCCTTCACCCTTTTTAGAATAACGAACTCGACATTATTGCAGACAATTTTCGAAACATCACATCTGGTCTAATATTCTTCTGTAGCAGAGCTGTGTTGGTCGTTCTCGAATTTTTTCTGTGTCCATCGCGATGCATCGAGCGTATTTTTGTTTCATCCCGAAAAAGAACACCAATTTTTTTTGCACAGCTCTGCTACAGAAGAATATTAGACCAGATGTGATGTTTCGAAAATTGTCTGCAATAATGTCGAGTTCGTTATTCTAAAAGGGGTGAAGGCGGACTGCGGATTTTTAATGACCTGATGACGAAGGAGTTTTAGCTTGACACGAGTAGTCGAGAATCGCAATGCAAAATTGCATTTTTTAACCAAAAAGCGCCAATAAATTCAAGTAAAAGCTGTACCTGAACAACGATCCTAAATATAAATCGTTCCTGTGCAGGACTTTGGTACTGCATAATTGCACCAAAGCAATTTATGCACCTGCCCAAAGTCCTAGCTTAAACCCAATCAAAAAATTTTGGCCTTTCTTGAAATAACGAGGCAGAAAACCAAGGTCTACTAACGAAAAATGTTGTAATTAATGCCATTCAGGAAGAATGGCATAAAATACGCTAAATTTATGAGCTGAAGGACTTGATTTATTCCATAACCCTTCGTCTACAATGTGTGGTTGAGGCTAGTGGCCGTCACACCAAAATTTCAACGATCCGGTCTGCTTTTTTCAGTTTCTGTCACATATGAAAAGATTGCAAAGAATTAATTGACAAAATGTTTTTTATAATTTTTTGAACTTTTGTTTTTTCTGTTCTTTCTATGCTTTAAGTTTTGGATCTTTTTGGTCCTAAATGTTGTAAACATATTTAACTTAATATTAGCATTTAAAAAAATTAAAAAGTTAAGCTTAGTTGACCAAATACCAGTATGAAAACAAATTTCTGAACTGTTTTCATTTTGCAAAGAATTAATTGACAAACTGTATTTTATTTTTTATGAATAACTTATTTTTTATTTTCTTTGGAAAGCTTTTTTTTTTAATTTTTTAAAATGTTAAAATATACTCAATACATCGGCTGATTGTTGTCTTTTATTTGTTTTGTTGATTAGCATATCGTCGCTGCGCCAACAAATTCAGTTATATGTTTTATTCGATTTTTTTTTATAACATATTTATTTAGCGCTATCCGCTAGCCACATTTCTGCATTTCCCGTTTTCTGATATCCTTCTTTGGTTAGAAGTTATCAAACACAGCTATATGATCTCAGTAGTAGAAATGCTCTCTAAAATCAGTTATATATCTATTTTCGTATAATTGTTTTTTGATTTCAAGTTATTTTTTTGTAAAAAAATTTTAAAAAAAAAAAGCGTATGTGGCCAATTTTCAAAATAGGACGGGCACTGGTCAATTAAATAATGCATTTCCAAGCTATCGCTAATTGCATCGGACCCTAGCGAAGAATTGTATACACATCTTTCACGATTTCTTACCCCCACTAGCAAATTTAAACAATTTGTGAAGAGAGCTATGTGCTGTAAAACGGCGCAAATGCTTCATGCGAAGTGGTTGGTCAAAAAAAGTAAAAAAAAATTGCACAAGTCTATTACATATGTGTAGTATCATTAGTTAACAATTCAAACTAGAAAAAATATTCTCCAGGATCAACAGAAAACGGTTTTTTTGCTCTCCTGAAAAGTTGCTGAAAAACGTATAGCTCTTTTTGTTGGCGCAGCGACGATATGTGAAAAACACCATTTCATTTAAAATACCCAATATTTTGTTCAAATATACCCTCGGCCAAAAAATTTTGATTGGGCAACGCTATCCTAAATTTTTGACTTAAAATAAGACGTCAAAAATCCATATTATAATCAAAAATGACAATGTCAAAGTGAAATGGAACTACCTTGTTTGTTTGTATCATGCATATACTTACTTATATCAGCAGCGAAGCTAACTACTATTTGCAGGCAAATGAAACACAAAAAAAAAGGAAGATTTTTATCATTTTATTATAATTTTGTTTGCTCTGCCTTTCAGCGTTTTTCCTAAATGGCGAGGGCGTAGTTGAGCAAATTCGTTAAAAATTATGATAAATAGAAAATGCCATAGGACAAGCTTTGCTGTTATATTTTGTTGGGTTTTTTCCTTTTGTATCGCAAATTTGTTTTTGCTTTAGCTCTCGTTGATGCTGTCGCAGACAGACGCTTATTTATGTGAATTTAAAAGTTCTATGTGCATGAGCGCCCACTTTTGGCAAGTTTTTCCTATAATTTGTTTCTTTTTTCTGCGTATTTTTGAACTCTTTGCTCCTATTAAATGTTGCCATTTTTTGTGCTACTTTTCAACACTTTTTTTGCGTAGTAGCTTTGATTTATTCCCTTAAAAAAAAAAAATGAATGCTGGATTGAACGATGGAGCAAAAATAGACAAGAAAATTTACCGTTTTCGTTGTTCCATAAACTTTAAAAATGTGCAGCATTAGAATAGGAGAGCTTGTTCGTTTGTTAGCTAATAAAGCGTCTTATATTCGCTTCAACTTGCGCTTCCTTGAGTCAATGCAAAAAACATATAAACGAGGCTGAAACTGAACGCTGAAATGTTTATTATATATCTACATACATGCGTGAATATGTACAACATTGAGTGCGAGGAGAATATGGCTAAGCCAATGTCAAAGCCAAGCATTTTCCTTACATTCTTAGCTACCCACGTTTTAGCACAGCTACTTTTTTTTTGTTCTTCCCACTACTCACGGTTACAAATGCTGTCATATAAATTCGGGGTTACATATGTATGTATGTATCAGATTTTAAATGCACACATAGCTATAGTCCCTTGTGCAGCTGCGACACGTGTTTGACAGTTTTTTAGTTCGCTGACTGACTGACTGAGTGACTAACTGGCGGCGTTTGGCCTTACTTAATCTTATCCTTCTACATTCAAGCTTTTTTATGATGGACTTTTTGCGAGCATTTCTTCTTTTATCCTTAGTTGAGATTGCATTAATATTTTGTTGGGTGCAAGGTACTTATTTTTATGTGCTCATTTTAGTTCTTTCAGCGTACACTGCTCAACTTGCATCATTTTCTTTTCGCCGTGGCCGAAGCATGTAAAAGAGCTGTCAGTGCGCGCTGAAAAAAAGAGCATTGTTTGCCTTTCACTTCTACTATATATGCATATATGAACACACATACTTAAGATATAAACCCTGTAGCTAAAGATTTGGACAGGCAGACAAAAAGAGGAATTTTTATTTAAAATTCCCCGAGGTGATTTAAACCTACCAAGATTGATAAATCTTATAGAGGAAAATCAAGCTAATTTGACTTTCATATACGAATTTGAAAAGCCTAAAATCATCTTGGGAGTGTTACTTTTAAACGAAACTACACAACAGAAGTAACCCCGCATTTACCATTCATTTACCAGGTTAATTTTAACCAGTTATTTACCAATTCAATATTAATCAGGTCTACACAAGTTATAAGCCATAATTCACCAGTCATTAGTCATTTACCAGGTTAATTTTAACCAGTTATTTACCAGTTCAACATTTTTCAGGTCTACACTAGTTATAAACCAAAATTCACCAGTCATTATCAAATTAAATTAAAGACTAACCAGTCATTTACCAGGTTAATTTTAACCAGTTATTTACCAGTTCAACATTAATCAGGTCTACACTAGTTATAAACCAAAATTCACCAGTCATTATCAAATTAAATTAAAGACTAACCAGTCATTTACCAGGTTAATTTTAACCAGTTATTTACCAGTTCAACATTAATCAGGTCTACACAAGTTATAAGCCATAATTCACCAGTCATTAGTCATTTACCAGGTTAATTTTAACCAGTTATTTACCAGTTCAACATTTTTCAGGTCTACACTAGTTATAAACCAAAATTCACCAGTCATTATCAAATTAAATTAAAGACTAACCAGTCATTTACCAGGTTAATTTTAACCAGTTATTTACCAGTTCAACATTAATCAGGTCTACACTAGTTATAAACCAAAATTCACCAGTCATTATCAAATTAAATTAAAGACTAACCAGTCATTTACCAGGTTAATTTTAACCAGTTATTTACCAGTTCAACATTAATCAGGTCTACACTAGTTATAAACCAAAATTCACCAGTCATTATCAAATTAAATTAAAGACTAACCAGTCATTTACCAGGTTAATTTTAACCAGTTATTTACCAGTTCAACATTAATCAGGTCTACACTAGTTATAAACCAAAATTCACCAGGAATTACCAAATTAATCACAAGCTATTAACCAGGTAAAGACTAACCTGTTATTTACCAGTTAAAGTTTAACCTGTTTTTCACCAGTTTGTTACATATTCTACATCACTTACTCAGCAGTTACCAGTTGTTGGCGTAAGTACTTTTAAAAGCAAAATGCTCAAGTATACACGTGCTCAAAACTCTAGCCAAAACCTGGGGGTTGACAAAGGACATTCCTTATTACAAAGAATATTAGCACTTATCAGCGCCATTTTTACGAAATTGTCTGCATAAGTACGTACACATGTGCATCTGTCTATACATTTGTACATGTGTATGAGCGAGACTTTGCTAAAATAAAATAAAATTTGACAACGGAATTTAAAGAAAGCGAAGGAATATGAAAAAAAGTGGAATAAAAGTCCAGAAATAAGAAAATAAAAGACAACAAAAAAAAGCTAAAACTACAACAACACAAAAAAATTATTTAGCTTTTGCTGCTGTCACTCAAAAACACTTTAGGGGCTCGTGTTTGGCGACGGCGCCAAAAACTCCCGCATACAAGAATAAAGAAGACGATCCTCTAGCACATATGTCATTTGTCAGCGACACTTATGAGACATCTACAAGTAGATACATATGTATACAGTTGTTTGTACATGGGAGTGAGTGTTTTCCATACATATGTACGAGCATATGAGTGTAGAAACGCGGCGTGTGTGTGCACTTGAAGAAGAGCACATTCGTTTTCATAATATTCTCATAATTGGCTTTTGCAATCCGCTTTTTCGTTGCTTCCTTATTTGCATTACTCATCCCATTAAAGCTTAATTTGCTTACGATTATGAGCGCTTAAGTTTATTCGTTTTTTATTTTATTTTATTGCGTTTGGATTCCTCGTACTTAAATTTTTAACTTCGCTTTGGCGGAAGTTGCTCGTTTTTCGGCATATTTCTCTTTCTCTTCGCTTTCTTTTCTCTTTCTTTCTTAATACTTATTTTAGTAGTACTTTTGGATTTGTTTGGCATTTAGTGAATATTTTATTTTCTGTTTTTTCATATGATTATTAAATTTCAATTGTTTTTCGGCGAAATCGAAATTAGTGCTTTCTATTTTGGAAATTACTAAAGGCTTCTCAATGTTCTCCTCGAAGCTTTCTAATCACTTAATTTCTTCGCCAACTTTATGTTATAAAGTATTCTCTTATAGAAAATTTCAGTAGTTGATCAATTTAAATTAGATACATTTCTGTGGTCACAAGCAATAACCGCTTAAGTCGACTTAGGAAGATTTCGAGTTATATATACCACGTTATTCTCCTTTTAAAACTCTATATTTCTTTAAAACCCCCGTGCTTATAAATTAATTCAATGAAAAGATATAAATAAAAACATTTAGGCATAACTTACAAAAGAGGTATATTAAACTTGCTATAACAGCCAAAGTAGATGTATATACTTAATCAAATTTCTTCATGACTTTTTGTTTTATTTACAAAATTTGATCGCAACATTGTGAATGGCTCACTGATTTTGCGTCACAGTTTTTAATCGACTTTTATGATTTGATAAGAAACGCCTTCGAATATTAAAATCAATTTATCTCGAAATCACATTTTTCGACTTAAGCGATTATTGCAAATTGCCACAGATTTACATATACATATACTTCCCTTAATAACTTACTTCCGCAGCTGACGATTCTCAGCTCGTTCACACTTCTCCGAATTGAACTGACACATTTTCATATAAACGCTACTTTTCTTCTTCTTCATCTTCTTCTTCTTCTTCTTCTTCTTCTTCTTTTTGCGTGTGATTTCCGCCTTCCACCAATAAACTTCTTCAAGTTTATTAAAATGAAAAATTATTTAAAAACTTTTCGACTTTTGCATGTTTTGGATATTTAAGTATGTATATATGTATTTCAGTTTTAGTTCCTTGAAGGAAATGCCAACAATCCAAGCTGTCATAACCAGAAGCGCCAACAATCGCCAGCGACGACAACAGCAGCGGCAGCCGCACACACTGCACAGCGGGAAAAATTCAAAATGTGGTAAAGAAAAAAAAGCTGGATGGAAAACGTTGCTGCGCGCTTTTTTGTATGTGCTGCCGTTCACATAAAATCTCATATTATAATATTCTAGCAAATCCTTCCATTCACTGTCTATCATCCAACATTCCCAAACTACCATTTTCCATTTTATATTTTCCATCTTCCATCATCCATTTACCATTTTCCACTTTCCATCAAGTGCACACCACGTGTCAAGTACAATAAGTTATTAGCATTTCTGTGAATCCTTTTATTATTTTTTTTTTTTTCATTTTCCGTTCTTTTTTAGCTTTTTTTTCTACTTGATTCTTAATGAACAAGTTTTTCTACTTGTGTTTTTTTTTGTATTTTGTGTGTGGTCTCTTCAGCTGAAAAAATTGCTACAAAATAATAGCGGAAAAATTTGTTTTAAATCAATTTCACAGTTATTCGTTCGCTATGGTGCTGTGAAATGGCGCGAGAGTGGACAGTAACTTCACTTGAGTGGGTTAGGGGAGCGGAATGCGATAGTGCTCGATAATTTCGTGAAATAAACGAGTGAAGTAAGTACTTTAAGTAATGCGAGTTTCCTAGGGCTTCCCTTTCGTACAGATTTTCTTTTTTTCATGCTTGACATCGCCCGTTTTATGCAATAGGGATTTAACTCGAAATTTTCGATTTCTGGGATTTTGCCATATTATTCAATAACTGGGTTGTGCCTTTGAGTCTAGCCTTATAAAATACTCAAAAGGATAAAAATGGCGGAAATAAAAGTGATTTTGTAGTTAGCCGTAGAAGGAAACTATTTGAAATTATATAAGTTTATTTGCGTTTTCCCAAAAAAAAATTTTTTTGAGTTAAATCCCTATTGCATAAAACGTGCGACATGATCTTTCTTTTGCGGAATTTAATTGTGAATTTTTTCAGTATATGGCTCTTCGAAGTAATAGTGGCATACATATTTTAAATATGATTTTTTACCTAGAAATGCTTTTATTTCCACGGTTCTGTTAACAACGCGTTCCCGACAATTTTTTAGCAATTTTTTTGTGCATATTTGATCTAACAGCCACAATTTCGCTTACACAGATGCTCAAGAGACTGCTGTCGCTTTTGTCTACTGGATGAAAATGCAACTCTGTGTGATTTGCATACTTATTGGCGCTTAAATGTGTAAGTATTGCAATCACAGAAAGTAGTTGCGCAAAAAATGGTCTAACGTTCGCTAAAGATAATTGTCTATTGCGGCGGCTGATATTTTCCAACATGCACGCGCTTTGAACGTGTTTCGAGCTTCAAGCAACTTCTTTCACTATTTCCTCTTGACTTGCCTTGGGTATGTTTATTTCTCAATGCCTTACATGCAGCTGCATTTTTTGTGTGCAACATCAACATTGTAAATGTATGAAAAACATGAATTATGTGTAGTCTACATGTTCCATGTAAATCTTGCATCTAAATTCGTCTCATTCCCTGCGCTACTCTCTCTCTCACTCTTTCCGTTGATATCTGTTTCTCCTTATCTTGCTACGTACCCAACTCTACTTCCATCATTCCTTTTAGAATCCATTTCATTTATTCGCGCATCGCTCATCGAGCTGCTACCGTTTGGCTGCTGCCTGATATCTTGAGAATTATGCAAAGCAGCCAATTGGGATTGTTATGCAAATTGCAGGCAATTACCTCGGCAAAATACATGAAAGTAGCAAATGGTTTTTTTTTAACGCTACTGTAGTGAATGTACGTAAATATGAGCGCGTGCATTGGCAGTATAAAAGGCACTGAATCATAATTCCAACGTGAGTTTAAAACAAATAATGATAACCCAGCTTGGCTTGTTTACGATGCTTTGTAATATTTCAAATCATTACTAAGCGCAAGTGGGTATATAAAATCCATGCGCGTGCAATATTTACTAATAGCTATACTCATGAACGTAGTAGAGAGTGACTTTTCCTTTTGCCCACTGTCGCGTCGCTTTTCAAGTGCTCTTTAATGCTTGCCGCGTGGAAAATTTCTTGAAATTCTTTGCATTTAACTTTTCTTTTTCCTCTTTTTTAGCTGGGATTAGTAAGTCATTATGAGAAAAGTTAATTCATGCTTTTAAACTTGTTTGTTTGTGTTGTGTATTGAGTACTTATTTAGCGTTAAATGTTTTCCAATTCTTTTTAATTATTAGTTAAAAGTTGATTATTCTTTGTACTAATTTTCCATTTTAATTGTCATGCGTGTTTTTCTAAAATGCATTTTTTAATAATTCAACTTAGTGGAGTGAAATTAATTGAAATGTGTTGGGCAAGGGGTTATTTTTTGGTTTGGTTAGGTGGTTTGCTTTTGTCAGAGGTGAAAGACATTGTAAATATGCAAAGCGGTTGCCGTGGTATGAGAGGTGTGATACGTATGTGTATGAACAATAGAAAATGGCCTTCGGAGTCAGATATGAATATCGAACTTATCCTTATAACTTTAAATTAAAAAAATGAAAACCCTTTGCCTTAAACCACATGTGTTAAATTCACATTAAAGTTAGTTATGATTATTGTGTTTGGATTTTTCAATTTTAATTATTATTTTAAATGGATTACATTAATGTGTGAATTATAAATAAATAAATAATTAAATAATTATATAGTAGTTATTACAATAAAACAACTAAGGAAGCCTAAGTTCGAGTGGAATCGAACATTAGATACTCAGCTGTATGCTTTCATTGTTTGTTTGCGTTTGATGGAATCACGGTGTATTTTACATAAAGCGAGTGCTGCATAAAGTGGGCGTAGCCACGCCCATTTTCAAAATTTTTGTCAGTGATCCAACTAAGCATACGAATATTATTCTTTGTGCAAAATTTCATTCCTTTATGACTTCTAGTTACAAAGATGTCATGTTACAAATTCCCAAAGGGTGTTCCAGAAATATCTTTGTTAAAAAGTAGGCGTGGTCATAAACCGATTTCAATAAATTTTTGCGTGTCTATTAACACAAGTTATAAATGTGTATAAACCAAGTTTTGTCATAATATCTCAATTATTTGTCGAGTTATGGGCTCCGAAATCTCGTAGATTCCTTTGTCTAAAAAGAGGCGGTGCCACGCCCATTTTCCAAACTTTTTCTATTTTTTGCTTCCGGTCTATTGTGGAACTCATGCCACAAAATTTCAATGAATTATGTTTATATTTCACAGAGATATCGCTTAAAATGTTTTTATTAGGCCCCTTTATGGTTCCCATATATAAAAGTGGGCGTGGTCGTCAACCGATTTTGGCAATTTTTCGTCCAAACATTTGCCTAAGTAAATGTACCACGCGTACCAAATTTCATCGATATATCTTCAACGGTTTCTGAGTTATTACTCATAAAACTTTCAATGTTTGCCCCTTAATAAGTGGGCGTGGCACCGCCCACTTTCCAAAACTTTTGTGCTTTTTGTTTTATGTACGTAGTTAGACTCCTGCCACAAAATGTCAATGATATATCTTTATGTTTGACAGAGATATCGCTTAAAATGTTTTTATTAGGCCACTTTATAGTTCCCATATATAAAAGTGGGCGTGCCCACCAACCGATGTTGACAGTTTTTCGTCAAAAGATTTGCTTAGGTAAGTACATCACGCCTACCAAATTTTATAGATATATCTGCAACGGTTTCTGGGTTATGACATATCCAACTTTCGATGTTTGACCCTTAATAAGTGGGCGTGGCACCGCCCATTTTCCTAACTTTCACCATATTTCTCCATTAGGGCCCGAGCTCATTATGTGTGTAAAATTTTATCACTCTAGCTATAATAGGGACTGAGATACGACATTTCCGATTTTTTCTATATATGAAAAGTGGGCGTGGCCATGATCCGATTTCGCCCATTTTCAATACCAACCGTGCCAGTCCTGATACCAACTTACATTCCAAATTTCATCAAAATATTTCAATTTTTACGCAAGTTAGAGTGCGTACAGACAGACAGACGGACGGACAAACGGACGGACGGACGGACATGGCTCAATGGATTTCTTTTTTCACCCTGATCATTTTGATGTATACATATAAGTCAATATCTATCTCGATTATTTTATGATGTTACAATCAACCGTTATGTGATTAAAACTATAATACTAGTGTACTAGTGCAGCTGAGTATAAAAAAAGTGTTCGAAGTTTTTGTTATTTGTTTAATGTGTTGTCTTATATATATTTTTTGTAAATAGTGGCCCTGAAGACGGTTACCGAAGAGTAGCTGAAATATATTGGCACTGAAACCAAAAAGTGTTTTTCAATTTTTCGTTGAAACTGACCTGAACCCGGCAAAAAATCCGAAAATTAAATAAGAAATAATTATACATATATTCAAATAAAAACTCTGGGATTGTTTTTAATTCCCCGATTGTCTTCAATCGCTTAATTTTTTTCATTTATGTGATTATTTCTTTTTATACGGCTATTTTTCTTTATTTTTGAAAATACATGAAGCATTACAATGTTTCATTTACAAAACCAAAACTCCCCCTCATCGCCTTAATCAAATTTCCTGCTCATAAAAATATTTACATACCCTTTTGCTGCTATTCCTATCTAGTTTACTTTGCCTCATTTCACCCGCTTTTGCTTCCTCCCTGATGATTTAACTCTAGAACGGCTGGACTGAATTAAATGAAATTTTGCACGTAGTTTTCGATTGAGCCCGACATGGTTTATGGCCAAAAAAATTATAAGAATCCGGGAAGGTTTTGGAGATATCCCACAAAATGTGGACCAGGGTAACCCTATAACGGGTTCGTACGATACGGGTATCAAATGAAAGGTGTTGAGGAGTGCTTGAACAAGGTGTAGTTATTGGTCCCATATAAGACCCCGTATTCGAGGTATTTCCTGAAATATGAACCAGGTGTGACCCCAAACGGGTTTTCTACAAAATGGGTATCAAATAAAAGGTGTTGGTGAGTATTTAAAAAGAGGTGATTTTTAAGACCCTATGCGACCCGTTTTCCGAAATATCGACCAAAATGTGGACCAGGGGTGAACCTAGAAAGTCTGGAGGGTTAGAATAGGCATAGGGATAGGGCTAGAGATATGGATAGGGTTAGGGATAGGAATAGGGATAGGTATATAGATAGGTATATGGATAGCGATAGGGATAGGGTTAGGTTTAGGGGTAGGGATAGGGATAGGGATAGGGATAGGGATAGGGATAGGGATAGGGATAGGGATAGGGATAGGGATAGGGATAGGGATAGGGATAGGGATAGGGATAGGGATAGGGATAGGGATAGGGATAGGGATAGGGACAGGGTTAGGGATAGGGATAGGGATATGGATAGGGATTAGCGATTAGGGATTAGGGATAAAGATTAGGGATAGGGATAGGGATAGAGACAGAGACAGAGATAGAGATAGAGATAGAGATAGAGATAGAGATAGAGATGGAGATAGAGATAGAGATAGAGATAGACATAGAGATAGAGATAGAGATTGAGATAGGGATAGGGATAGGGATAGGGATAGGGATAGGGATAGGGATAGGGATAGGGATGGGGATAGGGATAGGGATAGGGATAGGGATAGGGATAGGGATAGGGATAGGGATAGGGATAGGGATAGGGATAGGGATAGGGATAGGGATAGGGATAGGGATAGGGATAGGGATAGGGATAGGGATAGGGATAGGGATAGGGATAGGGATAGGGATAGGGATAGGGATAGGGATAGGGATAGGGATAGGGATAGGGAAAGGGATAAGGATAGGGATAGGGATAGGGATATGGATAGGGATAGGGATAGGGATAGAGACAGGGATAGGGATAGGGATAGGGATAGGGATAGAGATAGAGATAGAGATAGAGATAGAGATAGAGATAGAGATAGAGATAGAGATAAATATAGAGATAGAGATAGAGATAGAGATAGAGATAGAGATAGAGATGGAGATGGAGATAGAGATAGAGATAGAGATAGAGATAGGAATAGGAATAGGAATAGGGATAGGGATAGGGTTAGCGATAGGTATATAAATAGGGATAGGGATAGGTATAAGGATAGGGATAGGGATAGGGATAGGGATAGGGATAGGGATAGGGATAGGGATAGGGATATGGATAGGGATAGGGATAGGGATAGAGACAGGGATAGGGATAGGGATAGGGATAGAGATAGAGATAGAGACAGAGATAGAGATAGAGATAGAGATAGAGATAGGGATAGAGATAGAGATAGAGATAGAGATAGAGATAGAGATAGAGATAAAGATAGAGATAGAGATAGAGATAGAGATAGAGATAGAGATAGAGATAGAGATAGAGATGGAGATGGAGATGGAGATGGAGATAGAGATCGGAATAGAAATAGGAATAGAGATAGAGATAAAGATAGAGATAGAGATAGAGATGGAGATGGAGATGGAGATGGAGATAGAGATAGGAATAGGAATAGGAATAGGAATAGGGATAGAGACAGGGATAGGGATAGGGATAGGGATAGGGATAGGGATAGGGATAGGGATAGGGATAGGGATAGGGATAGGGATAGTGATAGGGATAGGGATAGGGATAGGGATAGGGATAGGGATAGGGATAGGGATAGGGATAGGGATAGGGATAGGGATAGGGATAGGGATAGGGATAGGGATATGGATAGGGATAGGGATAGGGATAGGGATAGGGATAGGGATAGGGATAGGGATAGGGATAGGGATAGGGATAGGGATAGGGATAGGGATAGGGATAGGGATAGGGATAGGGATAGGGATAGGGATAGGGATAGGGATAGGGATAGAGACAGGGATAGGGATAGAGATAGAGATAGAGATAGAGATAGAGATAGAGATAGAGATAGAGATAGAGATAAAGATAGAGATAGAGATAGAGATAGAGATAGAGATAGAGATAGAGATAGAGATAGAGATAGAGATAGAGATAGAGATGGAGATGACGATAGAGATAGGAATAGGAATAGGAATAGGGATAGGGATAGGGTTAGCGATAGGAATATAAATAGGGATAGGGATAGGTATAAGGATAGGGATAGTGTTGAGATATTTCACTTTAAGCAATTAAACTATTATCTGAAGATCTGGCAACTTTACTTAAATGTAATAATTGACAGCTTTTGTAACTTCCGTTCGTAGTTTTTTTTACTCGCTCTCTCTCGCTGCAAACCTTTGTTTTAAGTGAACACGTTTTTCTTTTCATCCGTGCTGTATATTCAAAGCTCTTAAATCAAATTCCATCTTATTATTTATTTAATTAAAGCACAAACGCATTTATAACTTTCTTGTGTTTTTATTAGCTCAACAGCATACGTATAATATTTTGGTTGGCATTCCTTGGGAAAACCTTTTCGATTTTCAACAGATAGGGATACGGATAGGGATAGGGATAGGGATACGGCAACACGGTAATCTAGGACTTTTCCTTTAGGCTTTATAGGAATAAATTTTAGGCAGAACAACGTCTGGCGGGTCAGCTAGTTACGTATACATATATAAGTATACAGTTTTGCGCATTTATCTCGCTATAACTATTGAAATTTATTAGCATCCCTAGCCTGAGGGCAAAACAGCAAACAAGCAAACAAGTGCGTTACACAAAGCATTAAATGTATGTAGATAAAATAACAAGCTACAGATCCCTAAAGTGATGAGCAGAAAGGGTTATTGGAGTGATGAGAAAAGGGTTGTGTTGAAATGTGGGCTTGTAGCTGTTTTATCTTCTTCTCTTTTTTAATTTATTCCCACGCTCTTGGGCATACAAGTTAAAAATATAAATGTGGTAGATTTATGGCGATTTAATGAACTTAATCGCTTTAAGGATATTACTTAGCTATGAATTAAAAGTGATAAAGTTTTAGTGTGTAAGAAATTGTTAGAGGAACTAATATAAGCAAGAGAAACGAAACTAAAAAAAACAAGTAAGGAAGCCTAAGTTCGAGTGGAATCGAACATTAGATACTCAGCTGTATGTTTTTATTGTTTGTTTGCGTTTAATGGAAACACGTTGTACTTTATATAAAGTGAGTGCTGCATAAAGTGGGCGTAGCCACGCCCATTTTCCAAAATTTTTATCAGTTATCCAACTAAGTATATGAATATTATTATTTGTGCAAAATTTTATTCCTTTACGAGTTCTAGTTACAAAGATTTCACGTTAAAAATTCCCAAAGGGTGTTTCAGAAATATCTTTGTTAAAAAGTAGGCGTGGTCATAAATCGATTTCAATAAATTTTTGCGTGCCTTTTACCACAAGTGATAAAAGTGTACACACCAAGTTTCGTCATAATATCTCAATTATTTGTCGAGTTATGGGCTAAGAAATCTCGTATATTCCTGCTTCTAAAAGGAGGCGGTGCCACGCCCATTTTCCAAAATTTTTGTGTTTTTTGTTTTATGTCCATAGTTGGACTCCTGCCATAAAATTTCAATGATATATCTTTATATTTGACAGAGATATCGCTTAAAATGTTTTTATTAGGCCACTTTATAATACCCATATATAAAAGTGGGCGTGGTCGTCAAACGATTTTGGCAATTTTTCGTCCAAACATTTGCCTAAGTAAGTATATCATGCCTACCAAATTTCATCGATATGTCTTCAACGGTTTCTGATTTATAACTCATAAAACTTTCAATGTTTGCCCCTTAATAAGTGGGCGTGGCACCGCCCATTTTCCAAAATTTCACCGTGTTTCTTCATAAGGGCCTGAGCTCAATACGTGGGTAAAATTTCATCACTTCAGCTCTATTAGTTACTGAGATACAAAATTTCGGATTTTTACTATATAGGGGAGGTGGGCGTGGTCATGGTCCGATTTCGCCCATTTTCAATACCACCCGTTCTCGTCTTGATACCAACTTGCATTCCAAATTTCATCAAAATATTTCAATTTTTGCGCGAGTTATCGTGCTCACAGGCGGACGGACGGACAGACGGACGGACATGGCTCAATCGATTTCTCTTTTCACCCTGATCATTTTTATATATATAAGTCTATATCTATCTCGATTATTTCATTCTGTTACAATCCACCGTTAGGAAATCAAAACTATAATACTCTGTGTACTAGTACAGCTGAGTATAAAAATAAATAAATGCATTTACCTACTTATAACTGCTTAGTAATATACACTTAATTTAAATCACAATTCAACTTAATCTTTTAATTAGTAGATTAAACTGAGATTCCCGTCCAAAAAATTTTAATTTAATTTAATTTATATCTTTATACTTTGGAATAAGCGGAAAAATCCAATTAGCTCATACAGCGATGGTAGATGTGATAGCTATTTAGAAGAAAAACCACTTTCTTCATCATCAGACATCTTCTCGGGAGCACACCAGGCTTGGAACCTACGCTCCAACCATCAGTAGTCGAATATTAGCGAAACGCTAAGCACTGCGGCTACCGATGGTCCTGCTGAGCTGTTGGATTTTTCACTTATATATGCCATTACTCTATTCAATCTAACCTCACTTAGTGTACGATTTTCGTACATCTGCTATGCAAGTGTTGAATACTGGTTGGCAGCTGACGGACAGCGGGCGCTGTGTACAGTAGTTGTATGTACAACAGCACAATTTTATCATTTAACATTATTAGGTATGTTAGTGTCTAGCACGAGCGTAGGTTCCAAGCCTGGTGTGCTCCCGAGAAGATGTCTGATGATGAACAAAGTGGTTTTTCTTCGAAATAGCTATCACATCTACCATCGCTGTATGAGCTAATTGGATTTTTCCGCTTATTCCAAAGTATAAAAATTAAAATTAAAATTAATAATTTCGTGCTAGACACTAACATACCTATTAATTTATATCTGTTTCAGCAGCTACTTAAGGCTTCTAACTGAAATGGATGGAATTGGTTGGAATCTAAACTAAGTCAAGGCGTCGTTTCAAACCAGTCGTCATCATTTTTTGGGGTTGTAACTCAAAGTGTCTAACAATCGCCACTGAAACTGAGATTCAATTAACAACTAAGGCTTCGCGACGAGTTCCATAAAAAGCACAGCTTTAGATGCTAGAGGACACACTCCGAACTAATCCATTGTGGTACACTTTGCGAACAAATATAAGTAATTTATGGAATATGGTAGGCTTCACGAAGTTGGAGCTATACCACAGGCAGCTTGTAATATAAAATATTGATCGTATTCATATTAAGTTAAATTAGTAGTCACAAGCACCCTTGTTAGAGCTCACAGCCACGTTCCGGATTGTTTTCTGGATATTTCCACATATTTACTTTGAGTGTTAGAATCACTTATAAAAATTACACCACACACCTGTGCACAAACACACAAGAAAAAAAGAAAAAAAACGCACACAAATTCAAACGCAAATAAATTTATTGATTTTATCTCCTTTTCAATTGCAAACTTTTTATTTATATCTAGTATTCAACAAAATTTATGTACATATATATTCAAAGCATACAGCCAATGCGCATACATATGTATGTTAATGTACATAAGTATACATACATACATATATTTAGTATTTATTGATATTTGAACACAGAAATTTGCACAGTAGGTACATGCATACATAGATACATACAATGATATGCATGAAAATAAGTATATGTATATGAAAACATGAATAAACAAACACTAAACTAATAGCGAAATGCTGCTTAAGGCAAAAGGTAAAACAAAAATAAATAAAAGTAAAACAAATACAAGAAAAACAATAAAGAAAAGCAAAAAAAGAAAAAATAAAAATAAGCGTGCAAATACTCAACATACTCGTATGTATTAGAGCTGCAAAACTATCGATGGCACTATCGATAGTATCGATAGTTTTTATTTCGTGTCACTATCGATAGTTTTTTTCCACTATCGATGGTTATCCCTATTCATTCTTGTAGTTTTGTCCCAAGAGAAGAATACTGAATTTTAGGGAGGAGTTGGATTTCGATATCAAATTGGTCAAATTAATACCCCAGCGGGTTAGGGGGCTTAGAATATACCCGTGGTAAGGAATGTCTGTCGTAAGAGGCGACTAAAATCCACGCTTCTAACGATATACAACTTGTAGTAATTGAACCACACCTCGCTAAATGACATCTGGTCAATGTCAAAATTTTTATTTTTTCCGATTTTTGAAAGTTTTGATTTTCAAATTAAGTTTTTTATAAAAAATTGTAAAAATCAGAAAAAATTTATTTTTTAAAAGTTAGCCCGTTTAATTGTTAAAGTAATATCAAAGATATCTGATTAAAACATTATTTTTAACGATTTCTTTCATGTGAAACAAAAAGGATATTTTATGGACCAAAAACTCGGTTATATGACTCATCCGTGTATAGGGCGTCGTTTTACAACTTTATTTTTGCAAAACATAGTACTGCCTTTAAAATAAGAAACAATGTGCTCGCACAGCTAAATTCAATGAAGGTGCAAAACACGGTAACTCGCATGGAACATGGTGCAAGGTTTCCAATATATTAGCTGCGGAATGATTTGTATCTGACAGCAGCTTTTGTGTCTACAGTACAGCTACTCGCAATTTGAAATCTTCTGATATAAAATGACAAGCAATAGTTAAGTAATTTTCATTATTCCTTTTTTTTGCTTGGTTTTCCGACGGGGTAGGAATATGATGTATTGTGGAACGATTTTTTCACAAGGGATGACGAAAAATCGTTCCACAATACATAAGTATCTATATCTTTAGCTTAAGGGCCGTTTACTCAACCTCTGATTAACGCTAACCCTATGAGAGGGTGAAGTCACAAACAAATTTTATCTTTTGTCTATACACGGATGAGTCATTTAACCGAATTTTTCGTCCATAAAATATCCTTTTTGTTTCACATGAAAGAAATCGCTAAAAATAATGTTTTTATCAGATATCCTTGATATTACGTTAACAATTAAAGGGGCTAATTTTTAAAAAATAAAACTTTTCTGATTTTTACAAGTTTTTATAAAAAACTTAATTTGAAAATCAAAACTTTTTCAAAAATCGCAAAAAATTAAAAATTTTGACATTGACCAGATGTCATTTAGCGAGGTGTGGTTCAATTACTACAAGTTGTATATTTTTGGAAGCGTAACTCCAGCGAACATAATTTTTGAATAAAGTGATAACAAAAAACACAAAATTACCGTTATCTCAAAAACGTAACCATACAAAAAATTAAAAATTAAAAAAAAAAATTGTTCTGTGCTCAGCAGGCCCATACCTTTCCTCCCCCATAACTAAAATTCTTCGTATGTTTTGTTTTTTGATTTATTTAAAGCATAGTGTATTATACATTAATGAAATGTTTAAACAGTGTGCCTTTTGATTATCGGTATTTTACATTAATGAAATGTATAAACAATGTGCCTTGTGTACTAGTCAGCGCCAAAGATACTAAAAAACAAATGTACTGCTTTTAGTTTTATTACTATAGCGTTTTCAAGTCAAATGAAACCTTTTTCAAATCAAGTGCAAATTTTAAATTGAAAAAGGTTTAATTTAACCAAAAATGCTATATATATACATAAGTGAAGTATTTAAATTCCTATTTGTTGTTCTTTTGTTCATTAATTAATGTTATGCCTAAAAAAAAAGAAGTTGAAAAGGAAAATGTAAACAAAACCATCCCTCTTTTTAAGGTTTAATTTAACCAGAAAATGCTATATACATACACAGAGAAAAAAGTACAATGGTTTTTTCAACCAACTTCTTGGTAAATGTTTTATTGGTTGATTTATTCATGTCAAAAGGAAAAAATGTAATCAGGCAGGTTCTGGAATCCGAGTGAAAGTGAATATGAAAATGAATCTTAAAACGAGTGAATTCAAATTTGGTGTTCTGAAAAACAAGCTTTTCATTCATTCTACAGCTCGTTTTTAATTCACCCAAAAATGAACTGACATTTGACAGTTGCCACTGACAGAGTAAAAATAATAAATTGTATATAAAAATTAAACTTAAATTGAAAAATTGAGTGCTGCAACTACGCTAGCAGTTATTTTGGTGGAAAATGAGGGTCATGCAGAAGAAGCATTTATAGAAAGAGACTGCGTGATCACTCAAATCCCTTAGAGGTGCTTGAATCTGTGTAAGTTTGCATTGCATGAGTTGTAATTGGCTTTCTGATTACCAAAAGTTTTTACAGATTCGTCTCAAGCTATCGAGTGAATAAAGAAGCTTTCATCTTGCTATTAAACACTATCGAGCTCCACGTGAGACACACGTCTATTCCAACGTCCTTGCAAATGGCTGCAACTTTGTGCTTTCTAGCCGAAGGTGGGTTTCAAAAATCGCGATGGGGCGAAGTACTGTAGGAAAGGTACTCAAACAAGTGTTGCGAATTTTAGAAAAGTACTTGGTCGCCGGTGGGTGAAATTACGTATGATGCTTATCCATAAACTGGAGAAGAATGGTCTCCTGGCGCACATTTTTATGTTTACGCCTAAAAAATATAAACAATTACTTTATTTATTTCTTCTTATGTTTAAATTAACTAATTTCGTAAATTCATATTGCAATTCAGTTTACTTACATGCCTTCTTGCACCAAATTCACCAATTCAAATAGAAGTGATTACTAACCGACTCTTTAATGTGAATTCGTTTTCCAGAACAATCATATTCACTCGGAGTTCATTTTAGAAAAATATGTGAAAATGAAACTGTGAAAGTGAAATACAGAACAGGGTATATCGGATTCACAGTGAATTTGATTGATATTCACTCGGAAGTGAATCGCAGAACCTGCCTGAATATGTACATTTTCATTGTACCATTAACCAATATTTTGGTAACAATCAATATCAAACAGAAAGTTGGTTTCCCCAACGTGTATATTTGTTATATTAGCGAAAATATTGGTTAATTCATATCTAAAAAAAAAGTAAAAATATTTACGAAGCTTTATGGCTTCGGCTCTGTTGTTACCATCGCCTTCAACACTGTTTGTGCTTGACGAAGTTGAATGGCTGGACCCGAATTGCAGAGAGCGAGAGAGTGAGTATTTGGAAGTTTCTTTGTTATTCAGTTAATATATTAACACTCTCTTATAGATCATACATAGCAGTGCTGCTACTGGCATAAAAATATAACCAACAAATTGTTTAATAGTAACAAGAAATTGGTTGAAGATTTGAACGAACATTTTGTTATATCAACAAATATCATGGTTAATATAACCAAAAACACTGTCTAATATATCAACAATGGTAATGGTAATATTAAACCAAATTCGCATTGATTCCATTTCAAGTGTGAAATTAGTAATATTAACCAACTTTTGTTTGATTTTTCTCTCAGTGTAAGTGAAGTATCTAATTCTTATTTAATCTTTTATTTAATTATTGTTTTGCGTAAAAAATTAAAGACTTTTTGGAAAGAAAACTGTAAACAAAACCATCCCTCTTTTTATTTTAGTGAAATATTCATAAAAAACTATCGATAGTATCGATAGTTTTTTTTTCGACTATCGAAACTATCGAGTGGTCTGACTATCGATGGTTTTGCAGCTCTAGTATGTATGTATATTAAACGTTGTACTGTCTTTCTTGTCTTTTTTCAGTGTCAACGTTGCTGTCATCCCGTCGCATCTGCCAAAGTTATCAACATCGAATGTCAGCTAACGTCTCTGGTTGTAGACGACAGTTGCCTCTGCATATATTTATACTATCTATTTACATGTGCATGTAATTTTCGTATGCATGTATGTATGTGTTGACGTTGGTTTTTCGTCTTTTTGCATTGTGCACAACAAAAAGCTCCAGCGACAGCTGTCATTGATGTGAATTATTTACAAATTGTGTTCAATGGTTTTGTAATTTAAGATTTTCTTTTACTTTCACTTTTTCTTTTGTTTCATTTCTTTTTTTCCGCTCTTTTGGTTGGTTTTTGTTTATAAGGATGTTTTTCATTGCACATTTTCTTATTGGGATTATTGTTACTTAGCAAAATAGTAAATATTGAGCACATATTTTTATGTTAATAATTGAGCAGCATGTGCCACGAGGCGAATGCTTTGATCTAAAGAGATTGCCAATTTTGGAATGGATGTGTCGTTTTTTAACACGCTTTTATTAGTTTCACCTGTATGTATGTGGGTATGTAACTTCTAGCTGCTGCCTAAATATATGCAACATATTTACTAATGAGATTAGGTTACAACCACCGCTATTTTCCAACAGATGGCGCGCGTGTATTTATATTTTTAAAATATTCACTTATTTATTGTTTAAATAAAAAAATATTTCTTCTGTAAAATGATGAGCATTTGTAGGGAAAGTGTTTGAAATTTCGTAACAGAGATTCACTATTTTCCCACTCACATCCAAATAAACATTTATTGACCTATTATGACCTAAGAAAGACCATACTTTGCAGCAGTAATGCCCAGCGCCTAATGTGCTACCTCTGCACTCTCACCATAATTCGCTTAGTGTGCATTTACCAGCAGAGACTTTTTACATTTGGTGGCGTTTACAGAGTTGCCAACTAATTCGCTCTAGGCGTCAAAATTGTATGCTAGCGGTGCTAACGCGATTCGTGTGTGAAGCCGAGAGAGCCATGAAAAGCTCTTCCGAAGATCAGTGCTTTATAGCGGTCAGGATAAAGAGCAGACCCGGCAATATTATGAGTGAGACCGCGCAGAGCGATTTGCGCTATAATGCATTGGTTAAAATGGGAGTGATGTTTCTCATTTATTTACCTAAGTCAAAATTCCGAGGTCTGCTCTAAGTAGTAGTGAGCTATATGAGTGCATACGTATGTGACTCACATATACAACTTAGCAAACAACTGAGTGCAAGCAACCAATGGATCAACTGTAGAGCCGCTCCCATTACCTGTGAACTCCTATTTTTTCTGGGAGCAAAATGAGATATTTACTTTTCGAAGAGTTATGTGTGATCTCCTGAGGTTTTTTTAGATAATTGAGATAGCGCTTTGGTTCCATATATTTTGAAAACCATGGACAGAGCGCTCGCCCCCACTAGGAATATGATTAACCATAGTAGATATGATCCATTTTGCGAATGGCTGCTTAAACTTAACTCAGTCCGTTTAGCCGTCAGATGGCGCACGACTAAATTCGTATTCAGGAATGATCAAATCCATTTCACTGAATTTCAATGGAATGTGCAGCATCATATTACCCCCAATATCAAGAGCGATGTTTAATGTAAAGCGGTTAAAAAAATATGCTAACATATTGCAAGGAGAACAAAATTGAAAAAGGAAAAAGATAAATAAATAAATGAGAAGCATAATTTCACATTTCGTATGCTAACCGCCAACTGTCCATATGTATGCTTTGCCACTTAGCACAATTGTGGGCGTTCGTCATTTCAGCGAAAACACACATAAAAAGTGTGTATTTTTATTTAATGCAATGAACGCGTTGTGAAAAAAACAAAAAAATCAAAGCACCAAAACAACAAATGAACTGTAAGAATATGTTTTTGGATAAGCCACAAACGGAGCTAATGCTTAACGCTGGCCACTCATTCACTCGCTCGCTCAATCACGCCCCACAAACTAGGTCAGTTTGGATGCTGAGGACTTCAGTTTAATATTGGTTGTTGCTTCGGTGACATGCTGTGCGATATCAAGCAGCACAAGGGATATTCGCTCAATTAGTAAAAGCCCGTCTCCACATAACTTGATTCACCAGAGAAACATGTAGCAAAACATCTCGCTCAATAACCCGTCTCCACGTGGCTAATCGTGATTCAGTTTGACATTTCTCCTTCTTGTTCTTCTTAAATGTTTGTATGTTTGCTTATTTTTGCGTCTTTGTTTTGGTCTGTGTGAGATTTCGATAGATTTTCGATACAAAATTAGAGAAGACATCGATATCATCGAGGTTGGCAAGATGATTCAGAATGAAACAGTGTTTCAATCTTCACTCGCTCTCAGAAATTTCGTATGGAAATTGGCGAGTTTCAGCACTGGTTTCCGTGTCGAAACAATATTGAGAGAGAAAATGCAGAAAAAAAGAGCGAAACACGTTATGTGGAGACATGGTATAAGAGGGAAGCGCTCTGGGGTCAATAAGATGGAACGGCGATGGAGACGGGAGGAGGAGGACGACAGCAACGGCAACAGAAACGGCAACGTCCAATTGTGCGGCATTTCCGATGAAATTAGCGTAAACAACATTTGTCTTTAATGGCCAAAATTATCATTTAAGTGGATTTAAGTAGACGCCCAAAGCAAAACTGCCATTTTGGGGCAACATTATGTAAACTAAATGTTTATGTATGTATGTATGTAAATATGTAAAAAGACACAAACGAGCTGTGCAGGCGTATTGTGTGACTTTAGTGACTTTAGTGACTTCAGCGACTTCAGCGACTAGCTAAATTAGTTTGGAAGGAAGCGTTTGCTTTAAATATTGTTTTGCTTTTGCTGTGCTAGGGCGGTGGTTAGAATTTAGCTTCGAAGAGGGGCAAGAAAAATTGTGAGATAGAGCGAGATATACACTAAAAAACACGTGAATTATTTTATGTAACACTTGACGTCCATTTAAGGGCGCTTTGAGCCCCCCTTTTATGTATCCAAGTGTGCATAAAATCAAGTTTTAGGCTTACGCTAAATTTATACAGCAAAAATCTCGTTACTTAAAAGGGCCCGTGCGAACAGGTTGTTCCACAAACGTAGTAATCTCTCAAATGTCTGCATTGAACTAACTCGCGCACCCCCTTTGTGTGATTACGCCCTTGTTTCATACTCGCGTTTAAGTCTGTCGATTTCTCTCTTGTTTTTGCTATTCTCATATTTGCAAGCGAGCAAATTTGTTTATGTTTATGAATTTATGCAAAACATACAAAAACATTAAGGAAACATTTAAAATTATGACAGCTCATAGAGTCTTATAGCCATTCGCACGTTCACTTTGGGAATTATAAGCACAATTTTTGCATTTTTTTTGGTTGTTACTTTGTTATTGTTTTTATCTATTAATTGTTGATTTTATAAATGAACAATTTGTATGCAGTAAATGTGCCACATGTAAATGTAAGAAAGTAAGTAGCAGATGCTTTTAAGTGCGTATTTTTGGCAAGGAAAATTCTAAAATTAAACCACAAGGACTCTTAAATGAGTCTGTATTTGCTTTTGGGCAGTGCGCGTAGTGTGAGAGAAGTTAAGTGCCCGTTATGGACGGCAAGCAGCTCACATGAGCGACGGAAGTATTGAAGGGGCGCCCACGGACAAGGGCTTGTCGATGATCATTATAAATCAGCCCCCGGTATTTTGACTCATGTGAGTGAATGTGAATCATCGAACACATTTTAACCAATTTAGTCAAATCGCTTCGTGCTCTCCCACACTATGGGCCGTATTAATAAAAACCAAGCAAATGCTTTTACTCAAGATTTCGAAATTTGGCATTAATTTTTATAAAACAAATTTCAAAATTTGAGTAAAAGCTCTGAAATCTTAAGCAAAAGCAAATGCTTGGCTTTTATGGTAATGGCCCAATATTTCTCATATTTTGGCCGGGGTCTGTTATAAATACTAAATCAATGTACATATACCAAATTTCTCTAATGTATAAGCAGATACTTAACTATTTAATTTCTTCGCTATTTGATCATTCTCTTCCGTCCTTTTTATGAAAGAGCATCCCTCTCGCTACTTATTCATACCTAAACTAGCTTCAATTGGACATTGCGCATTAAAATAAAATCTACTTAATCCGCCATAAAATTTATATTATTTATTTAAAAAGAAGTAATCAAAACAATCAATCAATTAGATTATGGACTTTATTTAAAGAAAATACTTCACAAGAAAAAAAAAAAAAAATAAAAGAAATGTTAAAAATTGAACATAAAACCAATCAACCAAAAACATCTCCTCATTACTTTTTTTTTCTTTTAAACCGCAAGCCTCCCTGCCACAGTGGCACTGTGCTGAGCGAGCATTACAACAACGCCCCAAAAACCTCATACTTCTCGCGCATAAAAGTGCTACAGCCCAAACCAGCAAGCACTCAAGAGCCCAGCAAAGTTCTACGCCAATTCGCTAGTCAAAAAAAAGCACAAAAAATAAAAGAACAAGAAGAACAAGAAATGAGAAATTGGAACATCGAAGGACGAGCTCATCTTGTCGTGTACTTACAAACAAATAAAATCCCCGAGCGGTGCAGTATCGATAACTCAACTCAATACAGCGCAGTCGATGATGATAAGTAATGATACCAGCAAAGGCGGCGCAATGCTGCAGTGGCGCATGAGCCGGATGGCCAGGCTACGAATGACGCTATGCTATGTATGAGCAGTGTGTCGATGAGTATGAAGATAAATATAAATTTAAAGATAAAGATGAAAAATAAAGATGAGTATGCGGATGAAGATGAAGTAGTTTGATATTAAAACGCTGCAAAAGCTCTGCTGCACACTTCACTTCTGTTCGCTTTGACTCTTTTGTTAGTTTCGCTCCTTTGTTTTGTTTCTTCGCACTGAACTTATTTGGTGTAAGAATATTTGCATGTATGTAAGCAATCGTCCCAAGGCCCTCGTTTCAGGGAGTGCTTTGGTGCTTGGCGTGCATGTCCTTATTTGTTTGTGTTATGTAGAATTTTTTTATTAATCTTAATCGAAAATATTTGCATATTGTATATGCCAATTTTCGGGGTCATGCTGATTCCAAGATCGGGATCACGGAATTGTATGAAACTACTTAGTACCCACTACAGTCAGGTTTGAGTACCAAAACGAGCCAAGAACTCTCACTCTGACTTTTGTGGAGTATTTGTCGAAATAATCTTATTACGTAATTTCTCTAATTTATACAATGAAATCGCTTTTTATCATCCACGAAACCAATCTCAGTTAAAAGCAGAAGCGCATTTGCAGCTCAGATCCCGCTGAAGATCCCGCAGTCTCTTACATTTCTCGGAATCAACATCGCTCTGCATGTGCGCTTTGCTGTAACGCATTATAAATCCTCTTACACTGCAGCAGCGCTCTATTCCCGTGAGCTTAGTCTGTTGTAGGAGAACTTCTGGGATGTGTTTGCTCTGCTGCAACTGGATTATAAGTTATGACATGCAGTATTATATTTTTATGAACATATTAACCCTTCATATGCGTAACATGAGCGGGAGAGTATCACCATATTATTAACATAGTAAGCGAAGAGGAATATTATTGGCATATATCAGGTGTCGGCATGCTCACACATGCAATCAATTTATCAAATGTGGCAGTGTATGAAGCGGGCGTAGCTTAATGTTTGTTATGAGCGTCGTTTTTGAGCAATATTGGTTATTACGCTCGCAGGCAGCACGCGAACATATCGCCCGTTTTATGCAATAGGGATTTAACTCAAAATTTTCGATTTCTGGGATTTTGCCATATTGTTCAATAACTGGGTCGTGCCTTTGAGTCTAGCCTTATAAAATACTCAAAAGGATAAAAATGGCGGAAATAAAAGTGATTTTGTAGTTAGCCGTGGAAGGAAACTATTTGAAATTATAAAAGTTTATTTGCGTTTTCCCAAAATAAAATTTTTTTGAGTTAAATCCATATTGCATAAAACGTGCGATATACTGAATATGTGTGAGGCACTTGTCTACTCAGAGAGCGATCGCGAGCTATGGCTTGCCGATGACTGATGTATGTATGTACTAAAACCCATCTACTTTTTATCGAAGAGGGACCATAATGAGATCAGGATATCACGGTCAATCAAAATTCGATCTAGATTTCGAATTCTTTCTTTAGAACCTTCAGTCATTTTGCAAGAGCCACTTTGATAGTGTATTTTTTTTTGAGATTCTCTTCGGAACATAACATTATTGTTGTTTGACTTTTTTGTGTTAACATTCGTTAAATGGCACAACCCCCATATTGTTTGGAATTTTCCGCTAGAAAAACAATTTTTTTACAAAGTCCCTATCAAGCAACGAAGCTCATGTCTCCAGTATGAGATTTAGTAAAGCCAACTATACTGCTCCTACCATTATTAATAAGTTATTTATATATTTTTCTGCATTTTTCCATTTCCCCCCGCACTGAAAAACTGTCAACGCGTATTTGCATTATCATTTCCTCCTCACAATTTTCCACACAGATTTACAAATTAACAAACAAGACGGCCGAGGTAATGCAGTGGAGATAAGGAAGCGGAAGCGGACTAAGAAGGAAACGTCAGCCAAAGTAGTAACATTAAATGCTTTATAGTTGTTGTTAACACTCTCATAAACAACACGACGGACACACATTTTCGTAAAAAATAAAAAAAAAAAACAATTAAATTTACTATGACATTTTTGTTGTTGTTGTGTCATGTTTTTGTCGCTGTCACCTCTAATGCCACGCCCATAAACTGGACGTACGTTTGTATGTTTCTTTTGTTTGCGAATAATGACATGTCATTTCAAATTAGTTATATCTGGCCATAAAGATTAAGAAGTGACGCAGCAGAAAGCGGAAGGCAAAGTGAATGAATATCATGAATGTTAGTTTCACTGCCAACTAATTTGTTTTTTTTTTTTTTTTTTTTTGCATTATTATTTTTTATTTCATTTTTGTTTAGTGGCTGTGCTTGTTTGTTGAGTTTGATTATAACCGGACAATAATCGCATAAAAGTAACAGCAGAGGATGATGTATTTAGTGTGATGTAACGGGAAAGATATGTAACACACAAAGTGTAAATATATGTATGTAGGTATGTTTCTGAAAGTGCATACATCTGCTGGCGGATATATGAGGAAATTGATTAGGAAGCGACTTTAGGTGGTTTTGTTCGCAAAACTGCAACTCTTGGATGCACTTTTGGAATCAATTTTTGTATGGAAGTTCTTCCATTCAAGCAAAAAAATGTTACCAATAAATCCAAGTTGTAATTTTTCTTCATGCATTTTTTAGCTTAGACTTTTCTGATGAGTCTTCAATCAAAAAAATTAGTCTTTAGTTAAAAAGGAAGCACTCACCATTTTTCAGAAATTGAGTTAGATTTTTGCGAATTTAATAATATCAAGCATACCCTAATAAGAAGACATACGAATAAAATTTATATCAACGGTTTTAAATGCTTATCCTAGACGCAAGTAGAATCGTCAGCATATCTCCACAGACACAAGCAAACACACTCTCACACACGCACACAAACAAATAACTTGTGTCACATCCTTCCCATCCGCCACCCACTCGAGTCGTAACCATGCGAATTTTATTTGAAAAGTTTACAACTTTTATTACTCACTTATGCTGCCACATATGTACATATAAATGCATGTGTGCGTAAATACATACATACATACATACAAACATATGCGTCTAAGCACTTAAGTAGAGCAAACCACTAAACTTATCCGCATGCTTTTAAGCGCTAATCGTGCTCGTCTTCCTTCACTCACTCGACAACATTTTAGCATGAAATCCGGTAATACTACAGACATACAAACAAACGAACGAACAAACAAAAACATATATTTTTATATAAATTTATGTAACTACGTTTACTTGTTTTTTATGATATTCGTCACATGTTATATGAATTCATACATAAATCTCTATGCACATGCGCATCTACACAATTTTGCGTTCGTGTTGGCGTGCATGTATATTTATTGAGTTATTTTAATGCCAAACTTTTATCACTGCTAAACGTTTTAAATTGACATTCATTTGATAAAAGTACAGATGTTGTTAGCATATAAATACATATATGTACAATCACACTCACATTCATTTTAAGGCGTTGAAATTGTTTTTCCCATTTTCTTATTGAGCAATATAAATCATTTAGGATGTTTGTAGGTTTTCTGTGATGCTGAATTTTTGCAATTGTCTTTGCGGTATTACGTCGAGGATGAGGAAAGCGGAATTTCATGTAGAATAAGTTGGAAGTCAAAGAAGATCAATTTTGAGTCTAGATTTTGAACTGTAGGTACACTGGGATGAAACTATTTGTTCACTAAGGATGTTTGCCGTAATGGCCAAGAGAGGTCTGATTAAGCACAGGGAGTTTTTAGGAATAGCTACAGTAGCGATTTGTTTACAATAAGCAAAGTTTCGGTTAGATTAACCCTAATCACCGAATTTTGAAAAGTTACGTAAAACCGAAAGTGAGACTCTGAGGCTCACCTATGGGGAAATTTTGAAACACATTATTTTGGTATTTGTTTTTTACTTTTATTTATGCAGTAATGAATGCAGAAGCATTTTTATACATTCTTATAACGGTTTATGACAATTTTTTTAGTATATAAAGATAAAAAAGTAATTTCATAAAATAGGGCATATTAATGAACTGCAATTTTCACACATTTTTGCAGTTGTTGAATGTTCATAACAAATGGTTTTATTACATTTGTTGTAAATTTGTTTTTGTGCACACAATGAGAAAAACTACGAATCAAATGAATATGAATAATTTTTTCATAATATATATTTTCCGCAACCAAATTCCAAATTTTTAAAACGCGACGTTCGTGGTGGAAATACTTACGCATAAAAGCAGCTCATCGTTCGTTTCTCTATCTGAACGCATTTTTTCCGTAATTTAGAATCTCAGTAAACAGAAAATTATAAGATTTTAATGCTTTTGAAATTGCTGACTTTACCGTTCTCCATAATTTTATGACATCATATGATCTAAAGATCTATGGTGAAATACGACGAATTCACCAAAATCCGGGGGAAGTGTGGTGAGTTCACAATGTAAAAACCTCACTGGATAAACCTTGTAAACAACGGATTCAAAATTTAGTTGAATTCTAGAAATGTAAGCTTATTACTATAAAGATACTTAAGGTGAGTCTTTGAGGCTCACTTTCGGTTTTTCGTAACAATTTTATACGATTGCAAAAAAATTGGTTAAAATAAACAAATAGCCCAAAGATCGAAATTATTTTATAATTTATGAACACAAATGAAGGAATACCCAAAATATCAGGCAAAAAGCTTTTTTGGTTTAGGAATAATCCGCTTTTAAACTTTAAAGTGAGACTGAGAGGCTCACTTTAGAGGATTAGGGTTAAATTGTGTGATAAATAGTAGCCGCAAATAGATTCGATAAGTCTGTAGTATTAGGCTAGTGTCAGCTATCTGATTCAAGAGCATCTCTTAACAGCCGAAGACGTGGTGTGAAAAATCCAAGAAGCGTATAACGTACCTATTCTACGGTCTGCAGTATGTATCTTCTGCAATCTTTTATTATTCCTCTACATAAATCTGGAAGTAGATCTTCCATCGAAAACTATCGCGGCATAGCAAAGCTTTCGGCTATCCCAAAGTTATTTGAGGCTATTGTCACCAATTGTCTAAATCATTCCATTTCCTCATCAATAGTAAGTTCGCAGCATGGTTTCTGTAGAGGTAAATCAACTGTTACCAACTTACTAGAATTTACAACTCATGCCTCTAACGGTTTTAGGAATAATGCTAATACCGATGTAATTTATACTGACTTCAGCAAAGCCTTCGACAAGGTCAATCACGCGTTACTTATCCATAAACTTGATCTTCTTGGTTTTCAACCTATTCTGTTAAAATGGATTGCGTCATATGTCACTAATAGAACACAAAGAGTTGTTTTTAAAAATGCTTTTTCCAACATCATTAACGTATCTTCAGGAGTTCCACAAGGCAGCCATCTTGGTCCGACTCTGTTTTTGCTGTTTATAAACGACATTTCTTATGCTATTTGTAACTCAAAACTTCTGATGTATGCCGATGATGTGAAACTTTTCAAGTCTTACTCTTCTTTGGAGGAAAGATCTGCCCTACAAAATGATTTAAATTGCTTCGCTACGTGGTGCAATATTAATCGTATGCCACTCAATCTTAGTAAATGTAAATTTATGAGCTTTTCACGGAAGATCCTTCAACCTGCGTCTTACACAATTAATAACTATAGTTTGGAACAGGTTTACGATTTTGTTGACCTAGGAATAAGATTTGATAGTAAGCTCCACTTTAACCTGCATATTAATGCTACAGTAAACAAAGCTAAAAGTATCCTAGCATTTGTAAAACGTTGGTCTAAGGAATTTAATGACCCTTACGTAACTAAAGCCCTGTTTACAACATTAGTACGACCTATACTAGAATACGCTTCAATAATCTGGAGTCCGCAATATCAAGTTCATTCCGATAGACTGGACTCAATTCAAAAACAGTTCTTACTTTTTGCGTTAAGGAACTTTCATTGGGACCCACGGACAAATCTTCCCTCGTACACTAGTCGCTTGAAGCTTATTAATCTTCCAACCTTATCAAGCCGCAGGGAAATGTTAGGTGTAATATTTCTGGTTAAACTACTGAAAGGATCCATAAGCAGTCAATTTCTCCTAGCCGAAATAAACTTAAATGTTCCTATTCGACCATCAAGACATTTTCAACCTATCTTTTTAAAGCAGTGTATAACTAATTTTGAATTACACGAACCACTTCGTTGCTTATGTAAATCTTTTAATGATTATTCTACTCATTTCGATATATCAGACTCTATTTATCTGATAAGAAAAATTCTGTTGTGCGCTCTTAACAAGTGACAACAAATCTCTCGCTCTAATTGACTATTCTATTTTTGTCTATTACTTTTATTTGTAGTTTTATATTTTATTCTATGTACATATGTATATCCAGCTGATGGAATTATATTTTCTGTAGCTGAGCAGTATAAGTTCTCGACGTTTAATAAACTTCTACCACTCAACACCTTGGCCAAATTTTATTTTAAAATATCCGTACGTCATGCGGATGCGCCCCTCGTGCGGTTGGGTGGGTGGAGGGAAATCGTTGGGTTTATTATTATTATTATTATCTATCATCCCAGTATACAATATATCTTCATGGGAATAAAATTCTCCCTTTTCAGAGAAAGTAGCTCACCACTCTATATCACATAAAAGACTCTTCCGAGCATATTAAGCAAAGTCATGACCCTGACTAATTATTTCATTTATATCAAAAAGAGGTTGAAAGCAAAACACGGTTCGGCATTCTTACACAAGTGAAGTAGGGTATCGCTGAAAACTTTTTAAACGTTAGCTTAATATTGAAAAGCGAAGAAATTCCAAGGGAGTGAGATTCAAGAGTGTTTATTTCAACAGAAAGTAATCTCCTAAGAAACTTACTCAAACTGACCCAGATTATGTACAGTCAAAGGCTTTTCCATATGCTCTTTTTTATTTATGCCAATATTGGCTAGAGCTTATTTAAAAATTGTGCTACAGAGACACGCATTTACATCCATAAGCTCAATATATTATCTATTTAAAAGTGACCATAAAAAGTTGTTCAATTTCTGCTCTACTTTTTTGTATAACAGAAGGAATAACTGTGACACAAAAAAGTGCTGGTACATACATAAGTCTCAAAGGTCTTGTCCTATCAATTTGACATCGTTTTTATAAAAAGGGATACAAAAATTGTACCTTAGAACAAACAAAAAACTTGCTTCGAGTAAGACGTTGTAAAACAAGCCGCAACACATTGGGCAGCGTGTTTTCCGAAAACATGAAAGAAAAAAAATCAAACAAAACAAGAAAACGTAGAAAACACAAGTAAAAGTAACACGAGCAAAAAACATGAGTGACAAACTAACAAATTTATTAAAAAAGTATAAAGCAACAAGGAGAGCTAGAAAATGCAGAAGAAAGAAAGCAAGGCCTACATGAGAACAAGAAAAAAAGCCAAGCGAAAGCAGAAAACAGGATGTAAAACACTTTTGCATTACGTTTTTTTAGCTGCCAGCTGAGCCACCACATGAGCAGGATATCCTGATGAAGACTAAGTGGTCTAGGCGCTACGCGGAAGTTAACTTGTAACTCAGCCAGTCGCTGCGCTTCTTCTTACTCCATTTCTGCTCTACTCATGCTACATTGGATGCATCAAAAAAGAACAGGATGTGAGCGAACGAACAAAAAAGAAACGGTATTTGAAATTATTATTATTACGACTCTTCTTTTTTTCTTAGAGCAACTAAAAGCAGAAGCAACGTGAGAATGAGTTGCCCTTTTTTTGGCATTTCCGCTGACAAGCACAGGATTCCGCTCGTGCGCTCGCTCGCTCGCAGCAAAGTCAACGCATGTGTGGACCTTATTATGTGTATATGAATGTGTGTGTTTCAATGTATAAAAAATTGCTTTTCAAGTGCAAGCAAGCGTAAGTAATGTTGAAAATTGAACACAATTTGAGTCAGAAAATGTCATCAAAGTAACAAGAAAATTAAATAATCAAAAAAGAAAAAAAAGAAGAAAATTTATGAGCACGAAAAATTTATTTACCAAAATTAAAATTATGCAAAGTGTGTTAAGCGCAGAATGAACAACAAAAAACAAAAAAAAAAACCGAAACACGGGAAAAACAAGAAATCATGTGCAATACTCGTGGGGTAGTTACATTTTTACGGCAGGGTCATACAAACACACATACGTACGTAGCAGCGCAGCGCAGATGTGAGGAGTGCATAGCTTAAGGTGCTTAAGAGTCCCTCAAATATAAAATCTGAATTTAATATCTGACTTTTTCAAGCCTTAGCCTTTTTAAAGCTTCTTTGTGCCTGTACAAATGTTTTCTAGGATCTATGGCTGAAGATTTCGAGTAACAAAGCCGGCACTAAGCTTAGAAAAGGTCAATTATCCAGCATACCTAAAGGTTTCATCATCACATCCAAGCTTGCTGGTCCATTTCCAGAATAAGGTTCGCCCTATTCAGCAAATCTCTGCACCATGGTTTTTATAAGAATTTAAGAAATATTCCTTCGATGGTTGTCTCTTATGGTTGATCGCTTGATATATTATACTTACTATTTTTACTAGGCTATTCTGGCCCACCTTTTGAAAGGAAAAGAACTTTCCCCCTCGAAAGATAGTTGTCTTTGGAAAGACAGTTTCCAGAATAGCCCTACAAGCTTCATGATCACATCTCCGTTTTCTGACTTGCTTTCTGGAACCAAATCTACGCACCTCTCTGACCTCCATACATTACATCTGATCCTATATATTTACATACATGCATATATGTTTAAGCTACGACCATCACCATACGAAATACATGGAACATAAACCAACCATAAGGGACATGAAAAAGAGCACAAACACAACAACAAACTTAAAGACATTATTGAGTAAACGCAACAACAAAATAACAATGATGCAGCAACAATAATAACAACAGTGAATATGTCAACGACAGCGAAAAAGACAGCGCCAAGGACAATGTTTAAGGACAACAACAAAGATAACTGCTACTGATGCAACAACAACACCTATAACAAGTAGATAATATACGAACAAACAACACAAAAGACGGAAGCAGAAACAAAAACAGGAGCAACAATAAGAAAAGCAACAACAAGAACAACAATGGCTTAGGCTGCCAGCAACAAAAGAACACTCAACAAAACAAAACAAAAAATATAAAAGACAAGAAAACAAACATTCAACAAGGATAATAAATGCTAACGAAGGAGTGCCGCTACTTTTATTTTGGTTGCATAAGTTGTTAGCTAAGACATTTGCAACGAGGGTGGGCTGATGGTAATGATTTAGTAGATCTGTTAAAGGTGGGATTAGTTGGATTGATAGAAACCCGCTGAAGTGATGTCCCAATATGCCTGAGCGAATAAATCTAAATAACTTAATCTTCGTTCTGTTGGTCAGCTAAGGCAGTTGAGAAATTATTCATTGAAATTTTTTAATTAAACTTTTTCACTCATCTTTTTCCACCCGTTGATATATGCTTCTGGTTCTAAAGAAAATACTAACGGATAATTGCTCAGAGAACCCTAAATTGCCCTTCGAAATAAATGAATCCATTTCATTTCGAACATATCCAATACACCTCGTACGTAGGCACTCCCACTGTAGTCCTAAACTTCAAATTGTCGTCGCCAGATTGAAAACATGTTAAGAAGATTCATGTTTTCGCAGACCGAAAAATAAAAGACCAAAGAACACAAATTTCACAAAAACAAAAAGCACAAATGGAAAGGAAAAACACAGCAGACGTTGAGTTACACATAAAACAAGAACAAAACCCCGAACAGCATCAGCAACAACAGCAAGCAAATCTCGTTAACAACATTAGCTGGAATAATGCTTCACCTGCAGAGCAGCTAAAAATTTGCCTTACGCCCATGTGAAATATTTATGTACGAGTATGTTTGAACCAAGGCTACATACATAAGTGTAACGCCAACGAAGTGAAGCGTAAGAAAAGTCATTTTAAATTTTAAAGGATACGGCGAATATACCAGCAAACATAGAGGGCAATCTAGTGCATTGAGGGAAGTGGCACGGGAACACAGCTACACTTGTATGTAACTTACAAGGAAGAGTACGAGTGAAAGGAACATGTTGGTAATTACATGACAAACATGCCTTTTGGGGTACATATGTTGCTTTGGGGGATCAAGAGACAAATTTTTGGTTAAGGTGAAGTATAAGGCTTTTGCGAAAATTATTTGAAGTCACAGCGGGTTTACTGTTCCTTTTTTAAACGCAGTAAATTCAAAGAGAAGATGTACGCAGGTGCTTAATGTAATCATAGAGTGAAATGGGTTCCACTAAAGAATATTTCCCTGAGCGTAAACGCCTTCTCAAAGAAAATTGCGGCGAAAGTGCGTGTATGTATGAACTTCGATGTCCAATAGAAATATCAAAGATGGCACGGAGGCGATTAAAAAGCTACTCTCTGTATAGAACAAAGTAATCGTTAAAAAGGTATTTCGTAAAATCTTTCCCAGATTTGTAATGTTTTCTGAGTCGGCTGTAATTCGAAAGCGCTCACTTCACTTTTTATTGTAAAAGCACAATTGAGTTCCATTAGGCAAACCGCTGAACTTTTGATTCCGAAATTACTCGAGAAAATATACAAGTTGAAGTGGAAACAAAGTTGTATTCATTCGAAAAAAACAGACAATTTCATGAAAATCCTTCCATTATTAAGACGAATTCGGCAACGCGACTGAAAAAAAAGGGAAACATAAACTAATGAATGAATGAAGGCAAACAAACACATGGAGGGGCGAACTGAATAATTCATAAACCCTTTCCGCATTGTGGGTGGAGGAGTACAGCACAACTGTCTGGCTGCCTGTATGTGTGCACAGCAATAAAGCGATTATAACTAAATGGATGCAAAGACGTGAGGAAGGAGAAAGAAGCAGATCACGACGACCCCAGTGCCAGAAAGTGAGAAGCGGCCACGAACTGAAGGCAGCACATGTCATACATTAAACGGATATTAAATTTGACAGGCGACAGTTGTGGTGCGACAACGACGACCACTTCCGCAAGCGACGCCAGTGAAGGAGCAAAGGGGCGCGGTTAGGTGATGGTTGTGTATTATTATGCGGACACTTTCGAACCGCTAGCAAAACGGTGGTGGTGTGTGTTGATGGTTTTTGGTGCCTCCAAAAACACAAAAAGATGTACCTTAAGGATGACTTCAACCGCAGGGCGAATCAATTTATGAAAGTGGCGCGCACAGCTGCTGCGATACTTTTAACAGTGCCGCCCATCAGCTCACGGTCTTCTGCTACTACTTCGCACGGCGCTTCCATACATATTTGATTGTCATGAAGAAATTGAAACAGGTGACCTTGAGATTGGAAATTTGATAACGGGCTGCGGTTGCTGTAGACCGCAAGTTGCTTGACGATGGTAACTTTAAACAGAAAAGCAGTACATGTGGGTGGGCGGCTGTGTATGAGCATATGTTAGTTGCCCCAAATCGCGTCATCTGTTAACTATAGCAACCCACGCCTCCACTGTCACCATTATCATGACTATCAGCATCACCAACACGAATTTCCCAAAATTATGTAAGCTTGTGGAAGGTATAAATTTACATTTGAAGAGTTTATCATTTTTGAAGTACTATCTTGAATGGAGCGCCGTTTTGCGTCGTTCATTTGAAACACCTTAATAACTTTAATAGCTGTAGCGGTGTAGGTATCTCTACTTTTGTTTTTGGATATTCACTGGCGTCGTCTTCCTCTAAAAAGGAAAGGAAATTTATGGCGCTGTCGACAGGCATTTTCGCTTCTTTAATTACTCGCTCCCACGCCCAAACACTTGGCATAGCAAATTCAAGAAGCTCAAGGTAGGGTTAGAAAGGCCCTAAAGCTTATTTTGTTTTGCTTGCCCTCTGTTGACTTGTTGGCTTTTATGTTTTATTACTGTATATGAAATTTTTAAGCTTAAATATGTGTATGTGTGTATAGACAATTTATTTTGTTGAACATTTCCTGCAAATTTGATACACGCGAATATATTTGCCAATTTGAAGTACGTAGAAATGAGCAATTTAACCCTGGACTTACTGCTGGATATATGTGCATGCATACAGGAAGCATTTTATACCACAAGAGTGTACAACTGCTGGCGTACGCCGATGATATCGACATCATTGGCACTAACACTCGCGCCGTATGTTCTGCCTTCTCCAAGCTGGATAAAGAGGCTAAGAAAATGGGTTTGGCGGTCAACGAGGACAAGACGAAGTACCTCCTGTCATCACACAAAGAAACAGCACGCCTTGGCAGCCACGTCAATGTTGATAGCTACAAATTCGAAACTGTTAAGGACTTCGTCTATCTGGGAACCAGCATTAACACCAAGAATGATGTCAGCATGGAGATCCAACGAAGAATCACGCTTGCCAATAAATGCTACTTCGGACTAAGTAGGCAACTGAAAAGTAAAGTCCTCTCTCGACAAACAAAAATCACACTCTACAGGCCGCTCATCGTTCCAGTCCTCATGTACGGCGCGGAAGCATGGACAATTTCAAACTCAGATGAGATGGCACTTGGAGTATTCGAGAGAAAAGTTCTTCGTAAGATTTATGGACCTTTGCGCGTTGGCGTGGGCGAGTATCGACGGAGGTTTAACGATGAGCTGTACGAGCTTTACACAGACATCGACATTGTTCAGCGAATAAAGATCCAGCGGCTGCGTTGGGCAGGTCATGTCGTGAGAATGGACGAAGGCGCTCCGGTCAAGAAAGCATTTCTATCGAAACCCGCTGAACGCAAAAGAAAAGGGGGACCTCCACTGCGTTGGGAAAATCAGGTGGACAGCGATGCTGCCTCCCTAGGTGTTCCCAAGTGGCGCCATGCTGCACGAAACAGAAGCAATTGGCGCGCTCTGTTGGACTCGGCCAGAATCGTCTAGACGGTTAAGCGCCAATCAAGAAGAAGAAGAAGATATGTGCATGTATGTATGCATGTAAAGAAGCTATGCAAATCTTGTTTGTTGCCAACATATTGCCCGTTTTATTCAATAGGGATTCAACTCAAAACAAGTTTTTCTTGGGAAAACGTAAACAAACTTTTATAATTTCAAATAGTTTCTTTCTACCGCTAACTACAAAATCACTTTTATTTCCGCCATTCTTATCTTTTTGAGTATTTTATAAGACTAGACTCAAAGGCACGACCCAGTTATTGAAATATTTGACAAAATACCAGAAATCGAAAATTTCGAGTTAAATGCCTATTGCATAAAACGTGCGATATTTTATCTCTTTCATATTAAATAAGCTATGAAAAATTTAATTAATATTCAATGCCATTGTCAGCATGTAGCAAATTTCTTAGAAAATCACGGTGCCTACATCAAAAAAAGGAAATTTCAATGAGATTAAGATTTTCAGAGAATTTGCGGTAGCTTGATTACATTTTTCGCCATTGCCACAGCAGTTTTTTTAGCCGCATGTTTAACTGTGCATATAAAGCTTACTCTTTCCCGTTATTGTATCTATTTTACAATCTTCTTCTTAATTTGGCCGAGCATAATAAAGCGCACCAATAGGAAATGTCAAGGGAAGTTGAGTCAGCCTTCACCTGATCTTCCCAACGCCTCGATGTCTGCGTGCTGCTCATCATTAAATCTCCGTCGATAATATTTTAAAATTGAATCCTTTTGTTATAATTTTTTTAGTAAACATTTAAAAGCACTTTAAACTAAAAACGCTTAAAGTTTGCAAAGTCTAATTGAGCACAGCTTTTGAACTTTTGCTGCTTCTAACGCTTCGAAGCCCAATAATTACCGTTAATGCAAATTGAAAATGCGAATTAATTTCCGGTATACAAAATGTTTGATGTTGTTAACTTTTTCTAAAAAAAAGTTCTTTCAATAGCATAAATATGTTTAAGCGTAAATGTAATACAACAAATAAACTCTATTCACATTTGTATGCATTAAAAATAAATCGCAAATAAATAAGTGATTGCCAAATTGAGAGCGCAAAATTTGTTGTTTTGATTTTTTTTAATATTCTAAAAATGTACATAATATTTGATTGGAAAATTTTGAAATCACACTCTTGCCAATTAATGTTAAATCCAAATAAAAAGCGAAAAAATATGCAAAAACATGCGAGCTTTTAAAGAATTAAAAATTTCTAGCATCACTTTGTAATAGAACACAAAAAAATAAAAATAAAAAAAAGAATTGTCTATGAATTAAAAATGCAAACTACTCTTTTGCCAAAAATGTATGGTATTTGTCTGAAAATATTTTCTTTTTTTGTTGGCTTTTGGTTAGGAATTCTATGCATTTTTTATGTATGCTTTTCAAAGCTAAAATTCACATGCACATATTCGCAACACAACGATACATGCATATGTACTACCCAACAAACAAAAGACTTGGTTAAAAATTCGAAAATTATTGAAGGAGGATTCTCGTTTTCAAGTCCCAAATTAATAATGAATGCGAATAGGATTGCTAAACACATTGCATTTTCCCTTCGCCATTAACTTGTAATTCGAACATGACTTCGAAGGCAAATTTTAATGTGTGAGAGTGAGTGGTGTTCTTAAAGTACGTCACTTCTTCGTTTCTTCATTTTGTCGTTCGTATTCTCTTTTTTGAACCCACTTAGTTCTGAATTCGATATTCATACATATCTACAATGTTTACTGGGTACTGAATATTTACATTAAGGTTGTCCAAATAAAATGAAAGCCTTACAAGTCATTGCGACACAAGACTTTTTTTATTTACATTATTCCTAAAACAATATGTGCTCCATTTTTTAATGATAAAATCATCCTTCTTGATCGTTGAGGACCTTCCAAAAAATTATGTATCATCACCGATGTAAAATGAGAAAGACGGAGACCTCTAAACTTTAATATATTAAGGAAAAATTTTCGGAATAGACTTCCGTAGCACAGTAGCATGAAATGCGGGTTATTCCGCGTATTTCGGAAGAATTTTATTTTCTCCATATATTTTTTGAGCACCCTAATATACAGGTACATATAGGTCTATGCGAGTTTTTTTTGCCAATTTTGAAATACATAATTTTTTTCTCCTGTTTGCATTGAAACTAATACTTTTGTTCTGCTGTGCAATTATAAGCACATACAAATGTATGTACATATTTTTTAGCATTTCCGTTATTTCGTGCAAATATCGGAATAGTTTAATATAAACAGTATTTGTGCTTATTAATACCTTAAATTTAATTTTTAATCAAGAATCTACGAAAATGTTTTGGGGTCTACGTTTTTCAGTTATGTATAATAATAAAATTTCAGACGAGCGCCAGAACTCCAGCGAGTACACTCCTTATCAAGGGTCTTGGCAAAAATAACCACCAATTGCGCTCTTTTACGAGTGTAGAAATGGCAGATGTGATTTAGTTGAGTTCAGATGTTAATTTAACTTTAGTACTTCTTGCTTTTCTCATACAAACTCTTGCTTTTCTCATTTAAACAAAATTTATTGTATCGAGTGACTTTTTATTGCGCGTATTTGAAAAGAAATTGTCAAACTGGCAAAATAACCGATAGGCAACTCAATTTATTGCCACCTACCTTTCCAAAGAAAGTAAAAGAATAAATAAATAACAAAATATGGGAAGCCAAATAACAAACCATGAAGTAAAAATAATCAAAAGCAGCCCACTTTTTTATTGGTTTGCATGAATAATGTTTTCCTGTTATTGTTGCCATTTGTATGGCGCTGCTTTATTTGAATAAGTGAATGATAGTGAAAGGAATGTGCAATAAGTTGAAAAAATAACGATTTTTTTTGCTGTTACGGTGACGGAAACCAAACGTGGAGGCATTTAACCGGTTAGCTTTTCAAGGGTACATTGACGAGAGAGCGTGCGAAAGGAGAAGAAAAATTGGGAGTCAGTATTAGGCTTATATGTAAGTCAGTGTGGTAGTTTAGAGCGGGACATTCACTTCACGAAAAACAGAGATCTTGTGTCCATGGAAATTATTGAAAGTTGAATGAATCCCGCATTTAACATCTGGTATGGATATAGAAAAAGTTTGACTAGTTAAGTATATTTCAGTCAGCATTTAATGAGACTTAGCTAATCCCCTTTTGCCCGCAATTAAACGCCAATCCCCTAATGTGCAATAAAGCCACAATCTACGACCTCGAGTGATTTGCGCTCCATGAGTGCCTTCTCTACGAAATCGAATAAACCACTAATTCTACAAATTTCAATAAAAGCGACATTTCTCACTCTCCACAAATCCACAACACAAATATCCCACTGTGCAAGCGCGCTGTTATTTACATATTTGTGATTGCACAAAAAGTGGGAAAATAAAATGGTGTCGCACGCTTTTTTGATTGATGTGCACAATAATTTCGCCTATTTATCCATAAAAACTGTGAAAAATGGATCAACTGATGTGTGTATTCGATGGCTTTGCTTTTGTTGTGGCTTTTTTTTATACTCAGCTGTACTAGTACACAGAGTATTATAGTTTTAATCACATAACGGTGGATTGTAACAGAGTGAAATAATCGAGATAGATATAGACTTATATATATCAAAATGATCAGGGTGAAAAGAGAAATCGATTTAGCCATGTCCGTCCGTCCGTCCGTCCGTCCGTCTGTCCGTCCGTCCGTCTGTCCGTCCGTCTGTAAACACTCTAACTCGCGCAAAAATTGAGATATTTTGATGAAATTTGAAATGCAAGTTGGTATCGAGACTGGGACGGTTGGTATTGAAAATGGGCGAAATCGGACCATGACCACGCCCACTTTTCCTATATAGAAATAATCGGAAATTTGGTATCTCAGTCACTAATATAGCTGGAGCGATGAAATTTTACCCACGTGTTGAGCTCAGGCCCCTAGGAAGAAATTTGATGAAATTTTGGAAAATGGGCGGTGCCACGCCCACTTATTAAGGGTCAAACCTTGAAAGTTTTATATGTCATAACTCAGAAACCATTGAAGATATATAGACAAAATTTGGTACGCGTGATTTACTTACTTAGGCATACGTTTGGACGGAAAATAGTTAAAATCGGTTGACGGCCACGCCCACTTTTATATATGTATATTACAAAGTGACCTAATAAAAACATTTTAAGCGATATCTCTGTCAAATATAAAGATCTATCATTGAAATTTTGTCGCGTAAGTCCAACTGCGGACATAAAACGAAAAACACAAAAATTTTGGAAAATGGGCGGTGCCACGCCCACTTATTAAGGGGCAAACATTGAAAGTTTTATGAGTCATAAATCAGAAACCGTTGAAGATATATCGATGAAATTTGGTACGCGTGATATACTTACTTATTCAAATATTTGGACGAAAAATTTCCGAAATCGGTTTAGGGCCACGCCCACTTTTATATATGGGTCTTATAAAGTGACCTAATAAAAGCATTTTAAGCGATATCTCTGTCAAATATAAAGATATATCATTGAAATTTTATAGCAGGAGTCCAACTGTGGATATAAAACGAAAAACACAAAAATTTTGGAAAATGGGCGTGGCACCGCCTCTTTTTATAAACAGGAATATACGAGATTTCTGAGCCCATAACTCGACAAATAATTTATATATAATGACGAAACTTGGTGTGTACACTTTCATTGCTTGTGGTAATACACGCTCAAAATTTTAGCGAAATCGGTTGACGACCACGCCCACTTTTATATATGGGAACTATAAAGTGACCTAATAAAAACATTTTAAGCGATATCTTTGTCAAATGTAAAGATAATTCATTGAAATTTTGTGGTATGATTTCTACAATAGACCGGAAACAACAAATAGAAAAATTTTGGAAAATGGGCGTGGCACCGCCTCTTTTTACACAAAGGGATATACGAGATTTCTTAGCCTATAACTCGACAAATAATTGAGATATTATGACGAAACTTGGGTTATACACTTTTATAACTTGTGTTAATTGACACGCAAAAATTTATTGAAATCGGTTTATGACCACGCCTACTTTTTAACAAAGATATTTCTGGAACACCCTTTGGGAATTTGTAACGTGACATCTTTGTAACTAAAAGTCATAAAGGGATGAAATTTTGTACAAAGAATAATATTCATATGCTTAGTTGGATGACAGATAAAAATTTAGAAAATGGGCGTGACTACGCCCACTTTATGCAGCACTCGCTTTATATTAAGTGCACCGTGTTTCCATCAAACGCAAACAAACAATGAAAGCATACAGCTGAGTATCTAATGTTCGATTCCACTCGAACTTAGGCTTCCTTGGTTGGTTGGTTGGTTGCCGTGCCGCCCGGTTGAACAATCCCGGGCCCAATTAGCGCACGAAGCGCCATTTTGATGCACATAACTCATGGAAACTATGTGGTTATGGGTTGTTGGAGTTCGCCGGTGTGTTCAAACCATTTCGATTTCTCTATGAACCTACCTAGGCTAGCTACAGTGCAGTCGGCTATTGCGCTTAAATTGGGAAGTACAAAATTGCCGAATGTGTTATGTCTGATCTGAGTAAGAGCCGGGCATTCGCATAGGAAGTGTTGGATAGATTCCTCACTATCCTCTTGATTGCAGCTTCTACATATGCCGTTGAACGGGATACCTAGTCGTTCGGCGTGTTTACCGAATGGCCAGTGTCCTGTAATCGTGGATGTGATCCTGAAGATGTCCTTTCGGGACCTTCTGATTAGGTCGTTGGTTCTTGTAGTATTATAAGCCGGCCATGTTTGCTTCGTGACCTTGCAAGAATCAGCAGAGTTCCATCGAAGAGTAGCCTGCTGTCGGAATTTTAGATGGATTTCTCGTTTTATAGATGTGAATGGGCAGCTCAGGTTGGCTGCTCGACTATCGTCCATGGCTGCCCCCGCTTTCGCCAGTTCGTCAGCCTTCTCATTACCATCGATGTTCCTGTGACCAGGAACCCATATGATGGAAATGGATAATCCTGTAGTGACCGCTGCCTGAAGCATGTTTTTGCAGCTGCGTATGGTTTTGGATGTCGTAATAGGTGAGTTAAGCGCCATAAGCGCCGCCTGGCTGTCTGAGTATATGTGCACCTTGTCCCCTATTGCCGTCTGTTTCAGGAGGAGCTCACAAGCCCTTTCAATGCCAAAAACTTCCGCTTGGAAGATGCTGGCTGAACTGGGAAGACGGAATGAAAGAGACACGTTAAGTACTTCAGAGAAAACCCCAGCCCCAACACCGCAATCCATTTTGGATCCGTCGGTGTAGATTGAGATTGCTTTCTTCTTGCGTACGCTGTCTCTCTTCCACTCCCTTCTTGACGGAAACGTCACATTGAAGCCCTTCTCAAAACTTAGCGATGGTACAAGGTAGTCTGATGTCTGAACTCCGTCAGGGAGCCTACTGAGGATGCTGCTATGACCGTTCCGCCTTTCCGTCCAGCAACCCGACTCCCGTAGTCTTAGCGCGCTGAAGGTGGCTGATTCACGGATATGTAGGTCTAGTGGTAATTGGTTTAAAATGATATTTAGTGCGTCCGCCGGACAGGTTTTATAGGAACCGGTTATTCCCGCAAAAGCTGCACGTTGGACGCTGTTAATTTTTCTGATGTTATATTGCTTGTCAAGTGCTGGCCACCATACTAGTGCTCCATATGACAATATGGGTCTTACGACGGCCGTATATAGCCACATGACAAGATTGGGCTTCAATCCCCAATTTCTACTGAAGAGTCTTTTGCAGGAATAGTAGGCAATAAAGGCCTTTTCTACCCTTCTTTCAATGTTTACTTTCCAGTTAAGTTTGCTGTCGATTTCGACTCCCAGGTATTTCACCCTTGGTGAAAGGGATAACGTAGTACCATTGATGGATGGAAGTACGAATGAGGGAATTTTATTTTTGTTCGTAAACAGGACCAATTCCGTCTTGCTTGGGTTCACGTTAAGTCCACATTTGGTGGCCCAGGAGTGTAACCTTCTTAGTGAATTGTTGAGTATTTCACTTAGCGTTGACGGGAATGGGCCTGATACTAATATTGCAATGTCGTCTGCGTATGCTATTACTTTCACTCCGTTTTTGTTGAGGTCCAGTAGAATATCGTTCAGAGCAATAACCCAAAGGAGCGGGGATAGTACCCCCCCCTGAGGAGTGCCCCTCCTTACATAGGCTTCCTTACTTGTTGGTTTTTGTTGTTGTTATTGTCTTGTATTGCTTTTTGTTGTTGTTGGTGTTGTCGTTGTTGCTGTTGTTAACCAACATGCAAATCGTTAGTGAAAGTGCCATATGTACATATGTACGTTTGTGTGTGTTTGTTCCCGTAGTGCTTGTATGTAACTGCGCAGCACAATTCATTTCTGATGGCACACATTTCACTATCGCTATAGTTACTATAGTTGTTGTTGTTGTTGTTGTTGTAGCTACTGCTGTTATTATTGCTGTTTTTTTGACCGCAATGACTCCCGTGAAAGAACTTGCTGTTGGCTGTTTGCTCCGCTGCTGCGCTACATTTATACTTGCTTGTTGTTTTTGTTAGTTTGTCCTTTTTTGTTGTTGTTTTGTTGACCGCAATTTTATTCAGCGTCCCACTTTTGGGGGAACATATTGCGATATCCTTCATGCAAACAGACATATGTACATGCTTATACAAATGTAAACATGTTTGTGCGCTGATCTCTGCATATGAGCGCTGGCATAAACGCGCGTTTCGCTTTCTTTGTAAGTGTTTGTGTGTGCGCGTTCATGTGGGCGACATCATTTAACCTTCACCTCATGCATGAATTCATCATCAAGAAGCACAAACACGCGGTCATAAATGGAACGAAATATATGTATGTATACCTTCATACATATGTATAAGAGGAAGAAGAGATAGGAAAACTTTTTGGATTTATAATCAGATGCGTGCTTGCTAAGCAATATAGAAAGTGAATTGGTTTTTTGGTCGTTTGTGCTTCACTTAGTGCAATAAAAATTCGCTTACGCGTTGCGGTATTTTAATCCATCACTAAGAAAAGTAGAATTATACAAATATACGCCACTGGGTATACACTGAGTGCTGTTCTATTTTGCATAGCTACCTCTTGACTTTTCCCCAATATATTTGTATAGTAATACCATGTCTCCACATAACGTGTTTCGCTCTTTTTTTCTGCATTTTCTCTCTCAATCTCGGTTCGACACGGAAACCAGTGCCGAATCTCGCTAATTTCCATACAAATTTCTGAGAGCGAGTGAAGATTGAAACACTGTTTCATTCTGAATCATCTTGCCAACCTCGATGATATCAATGTCTTCTCTAATTTTGTATCGAAAATCTATCGAAATCTCACACAGACCAAAACAAAAACGCAAAATATAAGCAAACATACAAACATTTAAGAAGAGCAAGAAACAGAAATGTTAAACTGAATCACGATCAGCCACGTGGAGACGTTGTTATTTAGCGAGATGTTTTGCTAGATGTTTTGTTGGTGAAACAAGTTATGTGGAGACGGGCTTTAAGAGAAAGTGGTTTATGTTAGAATGAAAGTGCCAACACACGTGAATGAAAATGCAAAATAGCGAAATTTATAGTGAAAATCATACAAACTCATGTACATACATACATTCGCATGTTTGTACTATCTGCTTTATATTTTATTCTAGAAAATAGATGTATTCACCAATGCCTTTTTTTAATATATTCGCATAAATACAAACAAGAATATGCACATATTTGTGTATGTATGTGTAAAAAGTTATTTTAGTTGAAAATAACAAATTTTTGCATAACAAATAATCCGTTATGGTTACCTGACTCGCTGACTTAAAAGTGAACTAGCACACACACCCATATACATATATGTAGTATGTATACACAAACAACAACTCTGCTTTCAATTATATTCACACGTAAATAATCGCACGCACACATAAACATACACACTTTCACACTTTCACCTTTTGTCATGGTTTACTCTAATTTCCATCTGTTGCTCATCTCATCTATCCAACATTCATTTACTCATTCATTCATTCATTCATTCAAACTCAGCGTCGCTTTGGCAACGCCATTTTGGAATATAGAATTTAGAATTTCGAGTGCATGCAAATTAAAAAAATGCAAATAAGTCGTAAAGAGGACTTTTGTGTTGAGCTGTCGAAAAAGTGTTTAATGTGTAGAAATTTATTTGTGTATCTATGTATGTACATCATAGATGGCCGTCCCATAGGCACGCGTGCCAATTTTTTCTCTTCTGCTTTCACACGTACACAAGATGAGCTTCACTGCTAACGCACACATATAAGCATTTTGTATGAACCAGTGATGTCGACACTACGGTTTTGTTGTGATCGTGCTCATTCGACGCGCTACTTTCAAGCAATCAGGTTGCTGCGAAAAATGCTTAACTTAAATTGGGAAATAGATTTCTTAGTAATTAGCAATGGGGAAAAGGGGCAAAATGTTTGGTGTGTCATAGTGATATCGCCCGGGCGACCAAATTTTTTGTCGGACCCCATTATAGGACAATTTATGCCAGGGATTATGATGGCGTATTAAATATGGAGAGAGAAAGCTTGGTTTTGTGATCAAAAGGAGCGTTGAAAGCAGAACTTTCCAATACGATTACACTAAGCCGTTTAGCATTACGGTCGAAAAAATTTACTCATCGCACTATTTGCATTATAAAAAGTCCCTTCTACTTAAAGTTCCCTTTTCCGCATAAATTGTAAATGTTGGCAACATTGTTTTGACGAGACGCGTGAGCGACTTATTCTCCTCATTCTCTCATCGCTTCATAAAATTGAAAATTTTGAATGTGGTAGTTTTGGCCATCTATGATGTACATATGTGTTAACGTTTGTGGAGCTGCATCTGTATTCTGGCTATGTGTATCACATTCAAAACATAAATTTAATATTTACATTCTAAGCCGGTTAGTCAAGTTCGGGGAAAATTTGTGATTGTTACCGTAAAAGTGTCAGTTGACTTCCACACCGAGATTTTTGTGCTTCGGAGGCCGTGTCAGCTGACTGTTTCCAACTTAAAACACATTCTAGGAAAATGTTGGCCAGAAAATTTCGCTAGGGCAAATTTTTAAACATAAAACGCATGAACATCAATGGAAAGAAAAAATCCGATATGGCGCCTTAAAATATGGAACAAATTTTATAGGCTCGTTTGCGTCTGTGTTTCCTGCAATTTCATTGTGAGCTGAGTGTTTTGATAGCTACATACATATGTATGGGTATATTCTTCAGCGTAACCCTTAGCCACATATTCCACTGTTTTCATGGAGTTATGCTCCTAGGTCAGCCTTCGGTATGTTATTCCAGGCACAGTAAGCGCTACGCCATAATTTTTTTTAGCAGCAAAGTAAACCGTAGCCAGGCCATTTACTTTACATGCGCCATCAACTTATTTAAAAAAAATAAAAAAATAAAAATAAAAAAAAACGAAGATTAGTCGCCGCACGTGTTGCTATTTTGCTTGTTAATTTAGAATCCCGCTTTTAATTTCTTTTACTACGAGTACATATACATACATACATGCATAAACGCAAACGAGTATATGAGCATTAAATCAACATTTTTTTGTTATTGTTATTACTTCCTACAATTCCTTTTGTTAGTTATTGTGCACGCAGTTACAAACAAACAAACATAAGTACCACCTTTTCTCAACATGTGGCATTGCTTACAAACATACACACAGGTGAATATTGCTCATTTTTCCTCACATAATGGCCATCACACTGGATTGAATGTGCTTTTCCAACAACAAAAAACAATAACAAATATTGTTATTATGGTACGAGCTCGTGCTCCCGCTCCCACTCATGCAACGTCAGCAGCCAAAGGCCATTAATGGCAGCCGTTGCTTTTGATTGAAATTTATCAGTCGTTCAGAGACAATTTCATGGTTTGGCCTTTTTTGTAAGTTGCGTTGCGTTATTGTTATTGCTGTTGGTGTTGTTTTTGTTATTGTTGTTATTGTTGCTGTAACGGAGGCCTCTTTGTTTCTGATGCCACTTTGTTGCCAATATACATTTTCTGTATTTATTGTTTGCTTTGTATTATTTTGTTGTTGTTATTGTTGTTATTTTTTGCTCTTGATTTTGTTTATTTTTATATTATTTTATATTGCTGCTCTCGAGCTCAACACTAACACTCACACTATTTTACAAATGAATAAATACCCTGCCGCGAAACAGCTAACTAGTATGCCAAAATTGTAGTATATTAACTGGCATTCGTATGACAATACCATACCAGTTTATTTTGTCTAGTATTATACCAGTTAAATGCAGTTGAACCACAAACTAGTTATCAAAATACTAGCTTATCAACTGGTATCCAAAAGGCAGCATCATACCAGTTTATTTTATCCAGCTACGAAAAGCATTGCAATTGAACAAAAAGGGGTATTTCCAAAAAAAAGTAAAGGTATTGAAAACACAGAGTGGCTGAATTTTTATACAATGAGTTGTTTTTTTTTTTAGATTACTGAATATGTATCTTACTTTTTGTTTCTGATTATAAAACTGAACTGTCACCTATGTATATCTAAGCAATATTTATTTTTATTGAATGGATGAATATAATGAATTACTTATGAAATAAATAGACTTCAAAATTTATTTTATTTTTGCATACCTAAACTGATATTCGCTGATGTAGATGCTACTAGTATTTTTCTGATCCATACAAACTGGTATTTAACTGGTATGAGCTTATGCAGATTTCGTAGCACATTAACACACGAAAAATCCCAGATGTTAACATGGGAAATTTACAGTCGGGCAAGTAATTGACTGAACCCTGTAAACTGGTATAATTCTAGTTTGCAACTGGTTACTTTCGCTGCAGGGTACATACACATGTACCTTCTCACCCATTGTATTCATCATTTTTATGTCGTCTTTATTCACTCACTCACTCACAAGCTCAGCTCGCATTTTTCTAGGTGTACAACAATTTGTGGCACAATGGCGTAGCTAATGGCGTGTGAAATGTTTTGTTGTTGTTTTTGTTGGCAAAATGTTCATTCAGCGGAAGATATTTTCATTATCTCTTTGTTTATTTTTGTTTTACAAATTTTTGAAAAGCGACTGCTTATACTTGTAAACATTTAATTGGCGCTTAATATGTAAAATTTTAATTTGTTTAATTTTTTAATTATTATTCTACGTGTAGTTAAAAGTTAATAGCTTTTCATAATTTAAAAAAAAAAGAGCTACAAAAGTAGAGTATTTAAAGTAGCGATTACTTTGTGCTGGAACTTGTGAAAAAAATAAAAAATGAAATTCTTGAAAGTTTAGAAATTTTCTTTTAGTGCACTCGCTCAAACCCACGGAACAAGCGCATAACATCTAGGAGAGTATTAGAGCAGTAAGAGGAAATTAAACTCCATCAATAAAAATCGTGGCAAAAACGTTGTGTTCAACTTAGCAGTAGATGCTTATAAATCAAAGACGAAGGTGGTAAGAATGTCGTAATGAGAATTACATGGAATTGCCAAATTTGGGCATGCATCAATCATATTTTATGTTAATTTTTTTATCATAAATATTTCGTACTATGTATGTAGATAGTTGTTGTTTTCGTTTCATCATCATTACCGCCAACAACGTCGACATAATTTAATCATTTGGCGGCAACCTCGGCGGTTTTTGGGTTAAAGCGCAATGCTGTAAGCTTTTAAGAATTTGTGATTTTTTTTTGTTTCATTGCTGTATGTATGTAGGTAGTTGTTATTGTTATTGTTACCGATATTGTTTGTTTTTCCTTTGTTTAATAGCTGAGGCTGCTGTTTTCAGCGTGTGTGTGTGGGTGTTCTCTCAATGTGAAGTGTTGTCTCTGCCTAAAGTTGTTGCAGGCGGCTTGTTGCTGTTGTTGCAATGTGTCGCATTGCTGCAATAACATTATTCTTATTATCATACTCAATGCTTGTTGTTATTGTTTAAAGGCTATGCATTACATTGTTGTAATTTATTTACCCTTCACCTTGTTGATACATAGTAAAATCATTCGGTTTACCGTCGTTGTCCTTTTGGGTTTTTGGTTTGCTTTCATTTGTTGTTTTCTCTGTTCTTTCTTTATTTTTATGCCAAGCATCTTTACAACTTTTTCATTGCATTATTGCGTTGTTTATTTACGGAAAATCAATGAAAATTGTTGCGAATGAATAAAGGGATTTTGTTGCAAAATTAAGTGGAAAAAAATTACAATTGCACTCATTTGCCTTGGGAAATACACCACACTTTTCGTTCGGTTTAAGCATATACTAAAGTGATACGAAGCTCATTGCTGTTAGTCTTAATTAAAAGAATGTTTCCTGTATGTATATTAAAACTGAATAGCAGATTGATTTTACTGAGAGGAAATAGTTCTTTTTAAGGTGTAGTAAATGAATTTTTCTTAACAAGAGTGAGGAGGTTCAAATATGAGTATAACATGCCATGAGCCAAAGACGATCTATGATAAACGGAGTCTTTTAACCATAATAATTTCTCTGCATAGACGAGTGGTTCTTGGTAGAAAATCTGAGAGCCATATTTGGTACATTCATCGATTGCAATATGTGTATCCCAACTCAGCTTTACAATAATACGCATAGAAACATCCCTTAAGCCCGATACTGGAAGTCTTTCTGCTCAAGACAATGTCTCTGAAGATTTACCATACACATATGTACTTCTTAAGACTATACATAAAATTCGCAAATTTCTTTTCTGTTCACCCTAATCCACCTGCAATTCATTCAACTTTTCATTTTCATCTTTGTTCATTTAACGAAAACTCATGTATTGCCAAATGCTTTTTCGTTGTTATTTCTTATTTCCAACTGCCTGATGAAATGCTGCAAAAAGCAATATGCGGCAATAAATATCTCGTATATATGCAAAAATACATGTAGAAAAGTACATGCGTTTATATAAGTATGTATGCATGTAGATATGGCTAGAAACGAATGCTCATTAAATTGGCAATAATTCGTGTAAATTACGTCAAGTGCTGATTTTATTAAGCGCTCGAATGGAACGTTGAAATTTTTCATTGCGGCAAACGTACGTAGTAAGTAAATATGGACGCAGGAAAAGCAGGTAATACAAGCGTATAATAACAAGATATATATAAATATATAAACAGGTATAATTATTCAATCACCTGCCATGAATAAGTGTAGGGTAGTTCTTAAAAATATATGAAGCCTAAAAGTCTGAGAGTTATTCGATTCGAGAAGTAGATGATGGACTTATGTCACCCGATGTTCTGAGGGTTCAAAGTTAAGCCTTCACTTCACATAATTTTCATATAGAAGGCGTGGGGCGTATGAGTATATTTTTTCAATATAGATAATATGTGAAAACAAGTTTCTTAACTGTTCGGGGATCTTACTTTCAACTCTCTTAGCACCTGTAATATTCATAAGTTTTAACAAAATGTTCAATTTCGAAGGCCCACAACTCGAAAATTAGAGCCAAACCGGAAAAATGGCATCATCGCATTATGTTTAGCTGATTAAGATCACACCAAATCAAAATTTGATTCCGAATCGCTGCAGTTCAGGCAAATATTAATATAAGTATACATATTTCTCTGAGCTGGAGAGTTTTTGAATAAAGTTTTGAGCTGCAGTGATCTTCCAGTTAGGTGCTTCATACGTGTTACAGTTTTCGACTAACTCAATGATATTCACATTTTAAGTAGCACCCTAATAAAAATACACACGTACATCACCTTCACTTATTTGCTCTTCATTATTGTGGCAGCAGCACATTTTTGCATGGCAGCGCAGGCAGGAAGCATTTAAAAACTGCACAAAAAATGGCAAACAATAAGGAAAAAATACCAACAACAACAACAAACAAAAAATTGCTGCAAAAGCTTTTCGAACGCAAATTCGTAATGAATACGAGCGATTTATGGACAGTGGTTTTGCTTTATTGGCGCACAAATGGAAAAATTTTAAAATACACGGCAAACAATGGACAATAAACGGACGTGCAACATACACACACACGCATACACGTGAGTACCTACTTGCGGATATGAGCAGAATATGTTTGTGTGGCATTGCACGGCCGCATAAATGGCGAAGCTGCATGATGAATGTTGTTGTTGTTGGTACTTTTTGTATGCATTTGCATGTGCAGCGTGATTGAATAACAATGTATGCAGTTATAATTGAACAAATGAACGAAGAAACGGAAAATACACCCACGTACAGGGACATGCATATTGTAGATATGTCTATGTCTGTGTAAATGATCGCGATTGGCAAATAATGCCCTTAAATTGGTTGAATTTCGCCTGCTGCCAACTGCCACCTGCCGCTTGCGCCACGGCATGTCTGCTTTTTTGCTTACTTAAGTATTCTGCTTGCATTTTTTTTAATACCGTATGTTTGTATGATTGTGTGTATTCGCTTAACTTTACTTACCGATAATTGGTGTTCAGTTGCACATCGCCAATGGCCACATTCTCAAATTGCGTCGGACAGCAATTCCAACGTGCCCAATAAAAGCTGAAATCCTTGGAATCGTAATGTTCGGTGAAGCGACATTTCAACACCAAATCAACGCCTTCGCGTGTGTCCAGCGATTCATCGGCGTGGACGCTGGTGATGATGGCGAACGGTAGAGAGGCGAGCGCTATAAATGTAGATGAAGAGAAGAAGGGAGGTTTTTTTTAATGAAATTGCGAATGAATTTATTCTTTATTAAAATTATTTAAATTGCTTATTTTTTTGCTGGTTGTTTGCGCTGCGAGATTTTGCTTAAGGTACAAATATGCTAGGAATCCCGAGAATATTTTCCAGCCGGTGAAAAAGGATACATTGGGTCGTATTAATAAAAACCACACTCAAAAAAAAAATTACTCAAATTATGGAAAAATGGGAATGATTCGGCGCTAAAGACATATGTATTTCCATATTTTGATGTACAATTTTCTTTAAAACGTGGTTTTTATTCCTTGATTTGAAGGAAATCGTACATCAAAATATGGAAATATGTCTTTAGCGCCGAATCATTCCCACTTTTCCATAATCTGAGTAAGTTGTTTTTTCAGTGCAAGCAAATGCTTTTACTCAATATTTCGAAAATTTGACATTAATTTGTATGAACCAAATTTCAAAATTTGAGTAAAAGGTCTGAAATCTTAAGCAAAAGCAAATGCTTGGCTTTTATTAATACGACCCATTAAGTAGTGAGTTGGCTTAAATTTTTCAAATATCTTTCTAAATATAAATTTTTGTAGCTCAGAGAATTCTCTACTAACAAGGTGTAAGTTACCAATCTCTACAGAAATAATAATGAATTAAATAAAGTAAATATAAAAAAATAATAAGAAATAATCATAGGATCAAATTTAATCAAAATTTTCTTAATTATGCGATTCTTTTTAGTTGCTTGATTATTTTCAATTATTTAATTTTTAATTAATTTTGATAATACGTGAAGCTTTGCAATGTATTGTTGGCAAGCTTAAAAAAAATAATAATCACAAAAAATCTTAGAATCAAAATTAGTCAAATTTTTTTGAAATGAATAGCTATTTTAAATTTCTTAATTATCATTTTATATCATTATTTTTAATTATTTTTGAAAATAGGTGAAGCATTTTAAAATATTAATTTGAAAAAATTCAAAAACGAAAAATAATTAATTAATCAATACAAAAAAATCGGAAATTTAATTGATTTTAATCATTAAAAAGGTCAAACACTAAATAGTTACAAAAAACACGCTTTAATTAATAATTGTTGAAATTGTTAATCATTAAATAACAGTTCTGCTTTTAATATCCCAAAGGTTCAGTGCATATTCAAATAAAAATCCAACACTAAAATTTCACTCTTTTAGTTTTCTTTTCCAACTGTGCTTGCTGTTGTTGTGCAACGTAGTTTTTTGCGTTTTTAAATTAATAAAATTCCCTTAACGTTAGGAAAATATACATACATAAATATGTATGCATTTTGTATTTTGTCTGCTGTTGTTTCTTTCTGCTGTTGTTCTCGTTGTTGTTGCACACAACTGGGTATTTAGTTAGTTAGATCAGTTTGTGTTTTGTGGTTTGTTGCGTGTTTGTTTGTGCACGTTTGATTGTTATACGATAAACCTCGGTTATTTGTTGGCTATTTATTATGAGCTCCGCGTTTTTTGCACAAACATTTTTTTTAACAAAAAGAATTTCGAAGCATGCTGAAATCTATAGCGAAAGCACTGACAAACATACATACCTATGTACATAATATACTAAATATTTATTCAGCATCATTTTATAGATTTTTTGCTCTTTTGCCGCATTTAATTGTTCATGCATTGCAAATGAGTATTTTTATGCAATCATGCACAGCATTCACCATACTCAACAACCAACCAACTGCCAGTGCTCCGTTGCATGTTCAATTTCAGTTTCAATTTCTTCCTAAATAAATTTTATAGTTTTTGTATGCCTCTGCAGGCGTGTGTGTACATATTTATCTGTATCTGCTCGCTTGCAATTAGCTAAGCGCTTGAAATATCTATGTACATATGATCCTCTTACGCGTATCTCCCAGTGGGATTTGTTTGTTACTCATACGTCATGTCGAACCACTAAATAACTACATAAATGCTGGCTTATGCGCTATTTTGCACAACAAACATGTACATATGTATGTACATTAACACTTGTTGTGGTTGTTAGTACATCTATAATTTAATATTTTTTTTTTAGTTATTTTGTCATGCATAAATAATAACCAATTTGAATTTATAGTTATAACAATTCGCACTAAAAATAAAATTGACTGTTTTAGTTCGGCGTATCGAAATAAATGTGGCGTGTGCATTTCGAGAACCCATCACTTTGCGTGATTAACAGTTTGATTATTTATTAATAATAATATAATATAATAATACAATGGCGCTATTATAACTCTGACGAGTTTTATGGCCGAGCTTCTCTCCCAATTCGAGGTGTGCTCCTTTTTTGTTTTTTCCTACTGATTGGATGGACCTACAGTTTTATGCCGGCTCCGAACGGCGAATGCATTTTTTGTGAGAAGCTTTTTCATGGCAGAAATACACTCGGAGGGTATGCCGCCCACTGCCGAGAGGTGACCGCTGCTCTTAAAAAATCCAATAATTGGATTTTTACTAATTAGAAAAATTTTTTGGTGTTTTGCTCGGACCGTGGTTTGAACCCGAGACCTCTGGCACAGCAGGCGAACACTCTACCCACTGCACCACATCGGCCCCATTGATTATTTATAAGGAATGTCAAAAAAATTACGGAATTCAAATGCAAAATAGAAAAAAAGAACAATTATCAAAAAAAATAATAATTTGCAAATTGTTTATTAAAGGGAATATATTAGGGGTATTCGCTATCCCTAGCAAGATAGCACGGATTGGAAATATCCTAGACCAAAATATGCTACACATAGAGAGCACCCCATTGCACAGTCGTAGGAAATTTTAAGAAGCAGCTTTTCTTTTTAGCCAAAGGGACGCGTTCATCACTCACTTTTTAATAAATAAATAATTTTATTTTAGTAAATTTAATAATTACACATAAAAAATAACATTTTAAGCAATATTCGAATGCTCAAATTGAAATTGAAATTAGCAATTGGCGAATGTCAGCTGACGCAGGGTCGCAATTAATTTCCTACACTTCATAGCAAATAAATATACATAGGTTTTGGTGTAGCATATTTTTGAGGTCTAGCATATTTCTGTGCGCCTGTATTTTGTTGTTGTGCGTTGTAAAACTTTGCAATCCGTGCAATCCGTGCTACGTGCTAGGGTTATGCTATGGATAGCTAATACCCCTATTATATATGTATGTATGTATATAACATAACTGCGAAGTATTGAATAATACTTGGTACTTGTATTTGCTTTAAGTGCAGTTACTTGCTAATTAAAAAAACCAATTACCATGTATAATTATATTTAATTGGTACTTGATATTCAGTACATATATTTTTAATTCTTTGTCAATTACTTTCAGTTACCACCAAATAGATACCAGTAGTTCTTTTCGTTTACTTGGAGTAATTGAAGGTAGTTGAAAAATAATTCAAACTAAATATCAAGTACCAATAAAATATAAATACTTATGTATACTTGGTAATTGGTTTTTTCAATTACTGAATATTGGTAACGGTAATTGTACTTGTGCTTGATTTTGCCAGCTCTGATATATACACATGTATATTTATGTACATATGTATGCATGTTATATATGAATGTAATGAAATGAAATGAAATAAAAAATTTGCATATGAATTTTTGATTTTCATATAAAAATATTTGTATGCATACAAATGAGCGTCATTAAAAATAATAATGATAATCAAAATGATTTGACGCAACATGATCGATGACTGTTTTATTAAGCAATATGCAAATTCATAGAGGTGGTTTTGAGTAAATAAAAGAGTTGACTTCATAGAATCATTAGGTGGCATGTGTGTATGTTCTCTGGGTAAAGTTTAAAAAAGTATTAATAAGTAAGAATAACGTATACATAATAACTGTCATCAACATCATCATCGTCAATATCATCGTCATCATCATGATCATGATCATTATCATCATCATTATCATCGCCAGCATTATTATTTTTATCGTCATTTTCATCATCACCATCATTATCATCATCATCATCATCATCATCATCATCATTATCATCATTATAATCATCATCATCGTCAAAATCAGCCTTCTAACAAATTTATGCTCATAGTTTTCCGTCATCAAACAGCAAAAGGCAAAGGAAGATATACCTACTCTTAAGTGAAAAAACTACCTCTTGGCAGCAAAGATCGCGCACCCACATACATATGAATATACATACATATATATATACAATATTTAAATATCAACGAAATTTTACTAAAAAAAGCTTACATAAATTTTAAGTTTACCACACGTCGTGATGGTTTTCATTAAATCATCGTCAATGCAATCACCAACCGCAACAACAAAAAACTACAATGTAACCATCATAACGATTACAATGTGTGTATATGTGTGTGATTGTGTGTGTATGGCTACAGTTTTATATTTATAAGCTCTTCGAGGAAAAAATATGCTAAAATTGAACAAAAATGGCAAAAAACGGCAATCAAGAGCAAACGAAAAGCCGCGAGGCATTTTCAGTGCCTGAAAAAAATCAAAGAAAAAGAGAAGCAACTACATATAAATACAACAGGTATGTACATACTTATATGAAAAAATGTGTGATGAAAAAATCTACAAATAAGAAGGCCAACAAAAAAATAAATAAAAATTGCCAATCGAATTTAAATAACAAATAAACTCACACGTGGGATTGGTGATCAACAAAATCGCAGGCAACAATTTCATTGCAATTTTTCGAGTTGATTTCGTTTGCTTTATAATGTTTTTATTTGAGTTTTTGAAATGGTTTTTTACTGGGACTTGGGTTTTTTCTGTTTTTTTATACTCAGCTGTACTAGTACACAGAGTATTATAGTTTTAATCACATAACGGTGGATTGTAACAGAATGAAATAATCGAGATAGATATAGACTTATATATATCAAAATGATCAGGGTGAAAAGAGCAATCGATTGAGCCATGTCCGTCCGTCCGTCCGTCCGTCTGTCCGTCCGTCCGTCTGTAAACACTCTAACTCACGCAAAAATTGAGATATTTTGATCAAATTTGGAACGCAAGTTGGTATCGAGACTGGGACGGTTGGTATTGAAAATGGGCGAAATCGGACCATGACCACGCCCACTTTTCCTATATAGAAAAAATCGGAAATTTGGTATCTCAGCCAATAATATAGCTAGAGTGATGAAATTTTACCCACGTGTTGAGCTCAGGCCCCTAAGAAGAAATTTGATGGAATTTTGGAAAATGGGCGGTGCCACGCCCACTTATTAAAGAGCAAACATTGAAAGCTTTATGAGTCATAACTCAGAAACTGTTGAAGATATATCGATGAAATTTGGTACGCGTGATATACTTACTTAGGCAAATGTTTGAACGAAAAATTGTCAAAATCGGTTGACGGCCACGCCCACTTTTATATATGGGTATTATAAAGTGACCTAATAAAAACATTTTAAGCGATATCTCTGTCAAATATAAAGATATATCATTGAAATTTTATGCCAGGAGTCAACCTGCGGACATACAACGAAAAACACAAAAATTTTGGAAAATGGGCGTGGCATCGCCTCTTTTTAGAAGCTGGAATATAGTAGATTTCTGAGCCCATAACTCGACAAATAATTGATATATAATGACGAAACTTGGTGTGTACACTTTTATTACTTGTGGTAATACATGTTGAAAATTTTAGCGAAATCGGTTGACGACCACGCCCACTTTTATATATGGGTATTATAAAGTGACCTAATAAAAACATTTTAAGCGATATCTCTGTCAAATATAAAGATAATTCATTGAAATTTTGTGGAAAGAGTTCCAAAATAGACCGGAAACAAAAAATAGACAAATTTTGGAAAATGGGCGTGGCACCGCCTCTTTTTAGACAAAGGAATATACGAGATTTCTTAGCCTATAACTCGACAAATAATTGAGATATTAAGACGAAACTTGGTTTATACACTTTTATAACTTGTGTGTTAATAGACACGCAAAAATTTATTGAAATCGGTTTATGACCACGCCTACTTTTTAACAAAGATATTTCTGGAACACCCTTTGGGAATTTGTAACGTGACATCTTTGTAACTAGAAGTCATAAAGGAATGAAATTTTGCACAAAGAATAATATTCATATGCTTAGTTGGATGACTGATAAAAATTTGGAAAATGGGCGCGGCTACGCCCACTTTATGCAGCACTTGCTTTATATAAAGTACCTACACCGTGTTTCCATCAAACGCAAACAAACAATGAAAGCATACAGCTGAGTATCTAATGTTCGATTCCACTCGAACTTAGGCTTCCTTACTTGTTTTTCTTTTGTTTTGCACAAAAGCCCCACGGCATTTATTGCGTTTTGTGTTTTTTTTTTGTACAACCTTTGGCCGCTGGTGGACTTTAAAATCATTTGCTCTTATTTTTATGGCTTTAAAGCTTTTTTGCTGTTGAAGTTGAAATGTTTTAGTAACCGTGTACCAGAAGGAGTGTTGGCATGAAACCTTTCAGGAGAACAGGGGAAAATGTGCTTTAAAATTCAGCACAAAACTGGAAATAATTGCGGTTATTTTAAGCTAAATATGATTAATTTTTGCTTTTCTTGAGTGATGATGTGAAATGCTAATCAAATATACATATGTAAATGTTTATGAAAATTCCCAACTCTCTATTTAAAATCCACTACTATTCTCATTTAATGTTTTCCACCAAAATTTTTCATATCGCTAGCTTAGAGTGCAAACTGTGTAAGTCCATTTTTATGAAAGAGTGTTTTTAAGTGTAGAAAGCTAGAAAAATTAAATACGCACCACGCTAAACAAGTCTGTGATACTTGTCATATTTCTACTCGTTGTTATTCAGTGATACGCAAATTGTATAAGTCCAAAAAGCGAAGAAAATTGTGTAAGTCAAAAATTTTTATATGAACAGAAAATTTTTTTTCATTTTGAAATTTTTTTATTTTTTGTTTTTTGTCTCTCCTACAATGTTTGAAAAATGGACTTACACAATTTGCACTCTAAGCTAGCGATATGGCATTTTTTCCATTTAAATTTTATAAAAAAAAATCTAAAAAAAAAAACTTTCCCAATTCAAACCCACAACAAAAGCCAAAAAACGACTGGACATGAATAACGTGTAATTTTATCCTACCCAAAAAAATGCATCGATACACAATAAAAGACGACGGACAGACCGGCCGTCCACTGAACCAACGGGGAACCTACAAACACACACGGATACGAATTCATAGTTGCGAAGCGCCTCTGACACCGCCATTACCTTCGTCACCGCCGCCGCCGTTTTACTAACAACGAGGCACTGGCGCCTTTCACTGGCTGCGCGCGACTTTATTCCTCTGCGGTGGCTGCTTACGCGCGCTTCACTGTGGATTTTTCCAGTGGATTCAGCCGCAAAAGCGCTTAGGTTACTATGCACTCAACCAAACCCACACCACTAAAGCCCTACAGCAATGCGCAAGCAAACGAAAAAAAAGAATAAAAAATTGCCTTTGTTAACGGAAAATATTCGCATGAATTTTCAGTTTAGTTCGACGACTCGCCGCCATTTTATTTGAATTCTGCTTCAAAATTTTTGTTTTGTTTTCATTTTTTTTTGTTCGTTTAGCGAACGAATGAGCTGCTCTTTGGCGCCAAGCCAGCGCAGGTGTGTCAATTTGAAAAAAGTTTACGAAAGGTATCGGTTGCATTTTTAGCGACGCCTATGGAGGGTTTTGGAGTCACGGACGTTAAAGTTTAACTTAGAAATCTAAAGAAGCGCTTTATTTGTCAATTTTTTTTTTTTTTTCATTTTTATTGGTATCGAACATTAAGATATTTTCAAAGAGGAGCAAAAGTGCACTGATCTTGCAGGCACCCTTAGGACCTGTCTCATAGGCTCTAGTGCCAAGTATGCACGTACAAATTTGCGGTATCGACGTTCAACTCATACGCATTCTACGTCAAAAATACGCATTTTGCGTTTTATTGAAAACAGTTTTCTTATGTATGTATGTATATTCACTCATATATATGTACATAAACATTTATTTACATGTTTACATCTATGCATATGTATATGTATAGGCTTATATGCCTTCGGTGCGCTTTCATCACGGCGAGTGTCCATTTTCGATAAATAAACTCTCGAAAAATTTAAACTGCAGACACAAAAAAATCATGAAATAAGCAAAAAAAAAAAACTACAAACCTGAATGCCCGGTTGAGTGCACCTGCACCAAATAACTAATGCCGTAGTTTGACGGGTTTGAGGGCATTAGTTTGCGGGGTTTGCGGCATACAATGGCGTACGAGTATTTGGCGAAAATCGGCTAAAATTTTATTAATACCAGAGAAAGGAATGAGGAAGGTATTGAATGCATTTTTATACCCAAATGTAAGTTTTTAAAATAATTTAAATAAATTCAATTATGCAGATCACAATATTAAAATTGTGTGGAGAGTAATTTTGTGGAATATTTTAATTCGCCAGTTTCGCCGTGAAGGCACTGTTTATACTCCTTTTTGTAGAGTAGGGAAAAAATAGCACTAAGAAGCTTGTTAGAGAATTAAAAATCTTCTAGAAAATGTTTGGCCGGAAAATTTCATTAGAAATATGCTCACACTAAATTTTCATACAAAGAATGAAAATACCACAGGGGTCAGAAAACAAATATGACGCCTTGAAATATGCAACAAATTTTATGATATTTTTAGCTTTTTTGAAAATAAATATATTGTTAGCGCTTTTCAAGGGCGATGGTTCGGAGAGTGGCTTAAATTTGACACAATCATCGCTATCATAGAAATCTAAGCCACATGGACATGATATCACCCCCATGTGACCCGCTGTTGGTCGTACGACATGCCCTCTTCAACGCCTTTAATATTAGGATATTTGTAAAATATTCTTATTAAACCATCAAATTGCTGAGCAGTTGGCTATAGGGCTGGGCGGCACAAAATATCGTAGTCAATAAAAAAACAAAAAAATTTTCAATACATTTTTTTTTGCTAAAAATAAAACACAAAACTTGATACCTACAAACTAATCCTTCGAATTGAGCGAAAAAATGCCGAAATACCAGCAGAGCTGGCGGTGCAATGCGTCGAAGCTTTTTTTTGGGTTGAGGCAAAGCCGCCAATGCATATTTTCTAATATTTGCAACATTTGCGCAAAGTCTTAAATTGGCATTAATATCGCAAAATACGAAATACGATTTTTGTGTGCATAAAATATTTTGGTTCATTCAAAAGCAAATCCGAATTGAGCTGATTTGACGTTTAGTTAGTTTTGGAAAATGCTGTGAGAATTTAATTAAATACGAAATGCTTTTAGTTTGAAGTGTTAGAGACTTTTTTGTTAGCATTAGAACGGGGGTTTTGTTCATAAAAGGCTTTCTGTGAGCTTAGAAGTGAAATGGTTTCACGTTTTGACTGACAAGAGCGTGAGTACTGTGAAAGATCACGTTTCATTCGTGGGCAAACAAAAATTAGTATTTAAGTATATATTATTTTCCACTTACCCAAATCAAAAATTATTATTGTTTGTCCAAAAAAGAGCATTTGCTAGACTGCATTGCGTACATTTAAGATGTTGCATACTTCTAGGCGAATTACTTAGCATAAAAACAAGAGAGCAATAGTCCTTAGCGTTGATTGTACCCAAGTAAGGTTACACTTTGGTTCAAAAAGCGACAGTAAATTTTCTAAATTAAAGAAAGTTTAGCAAAAAGTATTTGCAGAAGCCCTACTATAAATAATAAGTACTTACGCCTAAAAGTATGCAATTAAAATTTGTTATTTCTTCTTTTACGTATGCACAACCTATTGATAGTGGCCGCTGTGGTGCAGTGGGTAGAGTGCTCGCCTGCTATGCCAGAGGTCTCGGGTTCAAATCACGGTCCGAGCAAAACACCAAAACAATTTTTCTAATTAGTAATAATCCAATTATTGGGATTTTTAAGAGCAGCGGTCACCTCTCGGCAGTGGGCGGCATACCCTCCGAGCGCCATTTATTATTATTATAACCTACTAATAAGGGCAAAAGTCCAACAGTAAAAGATTAGTTAAACAAATCCCTTTAAACCTTGTTCAACAATAGCCAAAGGCTTTCAAGAATAAGGAAAAAGGGGCAAATTAAATAATAAATTAGAAAAAAAGGGAACTGATATCTTCGTGTTAATCTCGTGAGCGTGGACAAAAACCCTTTTCCCCCAGAGTAACTAACAAATATGTATGTGTGTCACATTCTTTAGAGAATTTCAAAAGCGTAGAGGAGCAGCTTACGGTCATAACTATTATTTTTGGGCTAGTTTATGTGTATTTTAAAGAGATAAAAAAGGGTTTATAAATGTTTTTGTCCTTTTTTTTTTCTTGGCACAAATAACAACAGCAGTTGTATGCCAAAGGCCAACGGGCGAAATTCCTTCGTCACGCTTTGTCCAAACACGAAGTGATATACATACATAAACATGAACATATTTGTCGATTGTATGTATAACACTCTGCAGTTGAATATGTATGAGCGTATAGTGAAGTAAACGAATTGTAGTCAATTTGTAGTTGTTGCTAAAGTGGCTACGGCGTTTGTTCTTATTGCTGTTGTTGCTACAGCGACTGTTGCTGCTGGTTGTTGTTACCTTTGTTGCTGTTGGTGTATTATCGCACAAAATATAGGCGACAATGTCATAACACCTTTGACACTTGCAACTGACAATTGTTGGCCATTTGGGCATAACACTACGAATTCACACTCACTACACACACGCAGACACAAGTGGACACAGAAACACACACACCCATTCATACTCATATATGTATGTACATACTAGGGATTCCAATTTTTCCGATTTTTACGATCCCGGGATTTTCGGGATTTATTTTTAAAATCCCGGGATCCCGGGATTTATCCCGGGATTTGGACTTTAATTACACAGGCCGACAATATTTCCAAAAAATTTTCTAACTCAAATAAAATTCTACTTTTCTAAAGGATTTCGGTGCGCTGATTCTGAATTTGAAGTCGGATTTTCGGTAATGCGTGTAGGTTTTGAGATATTCGTGTCCAAAGAGATGAAAAATGCGATTTTTTGCTATATTCACTGCTCAATCTGTTAAATTATTTACTTTCATTAAAAGATGATTGCAGCTATTGAAAGAACGATCATTTCTCTTGAAAACAGCGCTTTCCTTTTTCGGGTATCTTATTCGGATATCTACGTTGTCTTCAAAAGAAATGATCGTGCTTTCAATAGATGTAATGAGTTTTTAATGAAAGTGAGTAGTTTTAAAAATATTGAGGAGTGAATATGGCCACAAACTGCGTTTTTCGCCTTTTTGGACATGAATGTCTCAAAAACTACACCGAAATCCTTTTGAAACGTAGAATTTTATTTCTATTACAAAAATTTTTCGACCAGTATTATTTTCCCACATTTGGGGTTGAAAAAAGGAAATATATATTTCGAGGAACGCTACAACTTTAAAGTGCAAAGAAAAATTATTGATATTTCCAAGCTTGCCGAAAAATTCAGAAAATTAATGCAACTTCTGAATAGATAAACATCGGAGGCAAAATTTTGATATGAATTCCGAGTATGCAGCTGCGTATTTAATTTTAGTACAGTGTTGTAAGACTAACAAGTCTAATTAAAATTTTGTTTCCATTTTCTTCCATTATTTACTTTCCATGTGGGAAAATTCCAAAAAACATTTGAGAAATAAATGACTAGGCATGGAATTTTATGTACTAAAAAATAAAAAATATGCGCATAAAAAATGCAACAAAAACTGAGAAATATGCATGAAAAATAAAAAAAAAATGCATTAATTCATGTTTATTGAAGTTACAATTGGCGCTTTCGATTCGCCATCAGACAAGCGAGGTCGGATCGAACAAAAATGTTTGAACTCATAATGAGTAGTAGCCATACTCGCTAACTGGTCGATAAAAATTTCCCTCTGCTCGCTATCATTCACATATAAATTTGGCAGAGGGAAATTTATAGCCAGCAGAGAAATTGTGAATCGAAAGCGGCTAATAGTTAAATAAATTAGGTACAAATATTTTTTAATTCAATTTTGCTCTTACGTTGTACGTTTATACATATGTATGTATGTTTTTATAGATATGTACATAAATTCAGTCTTGAACATTTCATAATTTGTAAAGGTTAATCCTTATTTAACGATTCATTAGCGTACACAATGAAATATTTTTTTCATATTCTCAAAAAGAAAAATTTGCCGATTCGGTCGAAAAAAGCTCTTAAACATAGAAAACGAACGTTCTAAATCCACAGAGGTAATAGGAGCATGTTTGAAAACGGCTCTTTGTCGACAGGTATGCACCGTATCGAATATACTAATAATAGCCGTGTTCACACGAAACTCTATTCGTCGTCAGATGACTGTTATGCATGAATTTCGTTTGTATAAAACTGTCAACTAGCAAATTACAAAAATAGGCAATATAATGCGAAATATGTAATAAAAAAATGCAAACAACGCAAAATATGTAAAAATATGCATATATGACCAAAATATGCAAAATATGCAAAAACATTTGAATGCCATTTTTAAGACAATTTCACGATTCGCAAAGATTGTTTATTTATTTTGCTCTACCTAAATCTAAGAAAAACATGTATTTGCATAAATTTCCATGCCCTATAAATGACCAAAAATCAGGAAATAGAAATTATCGAATGAATTTTGCCACAAGCTAAAAGCTTTAAAAATACCTAACGTACGTTTCCTTACAACGCGTACTTCAATACAAAAAAATTTAATTATTAAAAAAAAAATCAAAAATTTTAATCCTTACTTTAACTAATGCACTTTTTTATTCTAGCAAAAATGTCGCACTTTCTTCCGGCTGTCACATTTTTTTCTTCTCTTCTACACAGACACAACACTTTTTTGGGGATGTTTGTTCTATTGACAAAATATAAAACTGGCCCGACTACGGGCAACATTTTCTGCTCTTAGCACAAGTAAAAGGTTGCATTATTTTTGTTTCATTAATCACATGAAAAATTCAACACTTTAATAGGGCACATGACACATGTTGATAATGCTGCAATGTAATAATGCAACATTTTCATTCAGAATAGGAAATGCTATTAGTATACAGATCTGAGACCAATAAAAATTATATAAAATATAACTTTTCTTTGCTATAATAGCGGAATATTCTCTCTTTATCTTATCCCGAAAATCCCGGGATAAAATTCTAGCGATCCCGGGATTTTCGGGGTGTCAAAAAGGGCGCGATCCCGGGATCCCGGGATCCCGGGATTGGAATCCCTAGTACATACGTATGAACACTCAAATGCTTGCGCAATGAATTGGAAATTACATGGGGTCTTTTGGGTATATTTTTTGTTACATATTTAGTTTTTTTTTGTTTGTGCTTTCTTTCCTTCTTGTTTATTGCTAAAAAATGCCCTAAGGGAAGGTCTTTTCTTTTTTTTACGTTTTGGTTATTCTTTATGCTTTTTTTTTGTTTTATTCACTTATGTGTTATCTATAATTTTTTTTTGGTTTCGTTGTGGTTATCTTTTCTTCATAGTTATTTTTTGTGTATAGTATTTTTATAAATTCCTTCATATGTATGTGTGCCGCTTCATGCGTAAATAAATGTGCTTTCAGGCTAATGTAGTTGTGGGAATTTGCTTGAATTTCATATGTTGCCCTGTGTGAGTAACGCCTCCAGGTGACTTCAAATCGCTTTGGCAACTAAATGGCATGCCATGCTGGGAATACGGGTATTGTGTAGTTTACTTGTCTACTTATTTGCTTATTAAATTTATGTTTATTTAAATATCGTTATAAATATTTCTAACTATCAAAATAAACAACACTTACAAAAATGTGATAGGAAATAGGAAATTCTACACCTTTTCCAGATTGAAATCAGAAAACGCCAATTGGATTTCAGAAAACAAAAATTGGATTTAAGAATTGTTATCTGGATTTCAGAATCTGTTAATTGGATTTCAGAATAGGCAATTGGATTTCAGAAAACAAAAATTGGATTTAAGAATTGTTATCTGGATTTCAGAATCTGTTAATTGGATTTCAGAATAGGCAATTGGATTTCAGAAAACGAAAATTGGATTTCAGAATAAGTAATTAGATTTCAGAATGTGTGAATTGGATTTCAGAAATAGACAATTGGATTTCAGAAAACGAAAATTGGATTTCAGATATCATAAACTTTATTTCGTAAAGTTCGAAAATAATTTGTAAGTTCCATTCAAAATGAGAGATTACGCAGTTATCGCGAAACTTCATTTTTAAAAATACAATTACAACTGAACGGCATAAAAATTACGAATTACTTTATTCCATAGTAAATAATTTTTGCATTTTCCATGGCCTTCTTTATATATAATCAAGTATTTACATGGCAAAAATAGTTCGAAAGGTATTTTCTGAAATCCAATTCTCTATTTCTGAAATCCAATTCTCTATTTCTGAAATCCAATTCACACATTCTGAAATCCAATTACCTATTCTGAAATCCAATTTTTGTTTTCTGAAATCCAATTGCCTATTCTGAAATGCAATTAACAGATTCTGAAATCCAGATAACTATTCTTAAATCCAAATGACAAATTCTGAAATCCAATTACCTATTCTGAAATCCAATTGGTGTTTTCTGAAATATAATTGGAGTTTTCTGAATTCAATCTGGAAAAGGTGTAGATCTTTTCTTGGCCTACTCATTGCATGCAACTGAACAACGCACCAAGGGCTCAGCAGCATTTTTGTTCGCTGGGGAGTTTTCTGCTTGAAAAAGCGATAAGTTTTCCTACATCAAAGGTTTTAGATTCTAGAAATATTTAATATCAAAATTACAATGAAAAACCAAATTTTTCTGTATGTAAAAATCAAAACTTTTAAACAAACGCAGATAATTCCTGCTCACTCTAGCGGAAAAAGAGATTCAATGTACTGCGAGTTTGTTAGTGTCAAAAACATAATTTAAAAAATTCTTTAAGAAAATTTTCTAAAAATTTATGTGGAAGTAATTTTGTTGTTTACTTTTCCCCCCAATTAAAACTGAATGCCGAACAAATGCTTATTTTGCTTACTTTCTTATTTATAAAATAAAGTTTTCCATACAAATACATATATATTATATATTTTAAAATCAAATAACTTTGATGAACTTGTATGGCTGTGGGTGCTTCAATTGAATTAGATAAATATTTCTAGAAAAAAATTGGGAAACAGAAAAAACTTGGCGTTCAACAAAAACAAATACATATGTTCCTACAAGTTCGGTGGTGTTCTCACTGCATTACCACCGTTTGCTTGTTCTTTGAAATAAAAAAACAACATTTGTATTTGCACTTCTCAACATGTTTTTCCTCACGTATTTTACGAATTTTATCGCTACAGAATTCTAAAATGATTTTTTATTTGAGGGCAAACGTATGTAAGTGAGAAATTTTATAGGCTGCACTTCTTTTTGTAGTTCTTGTTAGAGTTTAACGCTAGAAAAGTCAATATGTAATCTTGTTTAATTGAATTTAATGTGAAAAAACCTTAAATAAGAAATCTAAATACTACGACTGTTTGATAGAGCATTTTGCATTGCAGCCAATGCTGCTAAGTTTTCACATACAATCTGTGTTTTTGCGAAGCGAAAGATTGAATTGAAAGACTGATATATCAGCTCACTCGGCCTATCTACAGTATACTTTTTGACAAGAAGTGGCGGAATATCGATTCACAATATATTAAGTATATACTTTCTTGGCTTAGGCTGGATTGGAATACAGAGGTCAATTGTAATTACATATAATATAGATTAGCCTGAACCATGTAATATAGATTAGCCTGAACCATATAATATAGATTAGCCTGATGGTTCATCAACTCCTTCTCACCTATACTCGCGACTTGACGTAGGTTGATCAGGAAAGGTGCCCTCAGAAAACGCCATCTGGTGCCACTCAAAATTGGTCAGTTGTAGTTGAGATGCTCGAATACATACATACATATTTCGTTCTCCTCATCATATTTGCTCATGCCTTGCCTTACAAATCCTCAAAGTAGGATATATTAAATACATTAAAGTTTACCGAATAGCCTACAAAAAACATTTACTGCGCCAATTGATAAAACAAACAAACTGAACAACTAACGAGCAAAGACAAACAAATTGAATAACAAAAAGCATTTGGTAAGCAGCTTCTTTTTTATTATTGACACACATATTTTATTGCCCGAAATCCATAAGTGTGCACACATACATAACCACATACATATTCGTACATATGTCAGTATGAATATGTGCTACTTGTCGTAGGATTTTTTCTTGTTATTCTCTCTGCATTAGATAAGATTAACTTAAGTATTCGTGGCACAAATTCGATGCTCGTTTTCGACAAATGAATTTATATGTGAAATCAAGCATGACAAGGAATGTTACGTGTCAATCATCATTGCTGACTTGGGCTATGAACAATGAGTTGTTTGCTATGGACACCATGAACTGGACTACGGGTTATGGACTACGGATGATGGGGCATGAAATGTGGACGCTAACGAAGGCAATAAACAAAGTTAAGTAAGTAAAGGCTGAAGGCGATTGTAGTAAATATCAATATAACTAGGTAAATATATAGTAATATGTACATATGTATGTATGTATAAGTAAGTACCTACATATCGCACGTTTTATGCAATAGGGAATTAACTCAAAAAAATTTTTTTTGGGAAAACGCAAATAAAGTTTTATAATTTCAAATAGTTTCCTTCTATGGCTAACTATAAAATCACTTTTATTTCCGCCATTTTTATCTTTTTGAGTATTTTATAAGACTAGACTCAAAGGCACGACCCAGTTATTGAAATATATGGCAAAATCCCAGAAATCGAAAATTTCGAGTTAAATCCCTATTGCATAAAACGGGCGATATGTATACAGAACATGTCTATGAATACACACATAAAAAAAATTTAATCAATTGATTGCCTTTACTACTTTTATTTATTATGTGTAGATTGTATCGAAGCAGTGATGGTAGTGCTTTTATTAGTAGTTTTGTGCTTATAAGCCAATCCCATCAATCATTTGCCATTCTGCGTAAAAGTTAGCTGTACTCATGAATGATATTTATATATTACAATAATAGCAAAGCTAATAAGTTATTGAATCTAAGTACAGAGAAACCTCTCCTAACGGACACCTCTCATAGGCGGACACCTCCCTTGAGCTGACATTTTTTCATGCTCCAAGGTTTAGGCTCAATTTTTAGAACAAATTGCCCTCTCTTAGGTGGACACTCTCTTGGCCGGACGAGGACAGTTATTTACTATTGAATTGAGCTAGAAACTTCTATTAAGCGGACACGAACCTCTCGTCAACGGACACTTTGATTTTTTTTCATAACGAATCACATAAAAACCTCTGTTAGGCGGACACGAACTTCTCCTATGCGGACAAAATATAAGTACTTATGTATAGCAATTTTTTAAAATAGTCGAGTTGGTGTTGCTTTGAAGTTAATTTGATGAATAATCGAGTATTCTTTTCATACTTGGTACGACAGAAATGCGCCTAATATAAAAAAAGTTCGTGGAATGTTCGTTAGGTAAAAAGCGCTGCGCTGAAAGGGGAATCTCCAACTAAAATAAATGTCCGCATGACTATTGGAATAGATATAACTACATTCACGGGTTTCCAGTTAGATGATAGTACCGATACTGAAAGTATTACCGCTGAAAGTAGGTAATGCAATCTCCTCGAACGAAATGGCTTTGACTGCAGTTTCAAATTTGAAAAGATTTTGCACGGCATTGTTGCATTTGAATTGTTGCAGAAATTTGAAAGCCATCTGCAAAACAATTTTATTTTAAATAATCAAAAAACCCCTCGTCAATGGACAATTTCGCAATTTTTTAAATAATTTCAAAGATATCCCAACATTTCTAATTGTATGTATGTTAATACTTTATGTATATGTATACATATGTACATACATAAATGTGTATATGATTTTATGTATTTAAGTGAAATTTTGAAGACATAAGAATCCTTATTTTTTAATATATTAATCACAAAGTTGATATTTCTGAAAGAATTGATTATCGTTGGCATTTTGAAGTAGATGACTCTCTTTTACCAGATGATTTAAGTGTTAAACAGATGGTCGAAGAATGAAGGAATGTCGTGGTTATAGAACGCATAATCACTTAAAATGTAGGCTTAACTAAATAAAGAAAGACAACCGTCAAAATAAGGTTGGTTTATGGAACTTTTTTATGCCAAGAATACAAGAAGAAAAAAAATCTTGGGTACTTTCAAGTTGAAATGAACTTTGGGCGAAAAGATTGTCATGAAAGTTATACGTTTGCCTTGTGATCGAGACATCTACGCCCATTTCTTTATGGAAATCAAGTTCAAAATTTCTTTCTTTCCAACCATTATAACCTTTTGCACATATTTCAATGTAAACAAACCACAAAATTCTTGTTTAGTTCAAAGTTGTGCATTCACATGTCAATTCATGCTACTGTTGCTCAATTCTAATGAAGTGCACATGCTCATTAACAATTCATGTCAAGCGGCAAAACCAACCGAATAAATCATAAATCAAATGCAGCTCATCAAATTCAATTTTGCTAATAACTCGTTCTACTGTTTTTGTGAAAAAATAATCAATCTTATTAATTCTAAGTAGAGCCACAATAATAATGGAATTAATGCGCAAAAATACCAAATGCCAAATGACACAATTCAAAATGCAAAGCTTGAAAGCTCAACTAAGCGCGCAAAGCACACACGTTCCATGCCAAATGTCATCATGTAAGTGCTTATAGCAGATACACCCACACATAACTCTATCTATGAATATGCATTGTTAGTGTGGAGGTTAAGGCTGCTGTGTGTATGTGTGTATGTGTGTGCATGTTTGAACAAACTTAAAATTATGTGGCATTTTGTAAATTATTATTATGCATTTATAACAAGAGCGCATTCTGCTGCTGCTGCTGCTGCACTTGACCTAAAACAGCTGCTCAAACGCAGATTTAACAATTGCCACAATTTGTAACAATCAGCCACAGCCTCAGACACAATCACACAGTGCACACACAAGAAAAAAATGAACAAGGAAAAACAATAAAAAACATACAAAAACAAAATACTGGCAAACCAAACTCTAATTGCAACATACTGCATAGCATATATATGTATATCAACGTATATATGTTGCAAGCTCTAGCTGGTGGTTAAGCTGGTTTTGGCTATGAGGTAAGGTAAGTGGTTACAATTATATTGTATGTGGCAATGACATAACAACTACGGTAATGGTGGCAGAGCAGCGAAGAGAAATACAGCAGAGCAGAAGGCAGAACAAAAAGGACTGAAAATGGTTGAAGTGGCCACAGGTAAATGCGAGATGAAAAGAGATGAACGAGCAGCAAGTGTAGGTAGTGTGCGGTGGGTGCACACGGGCGTATGAGTAATATCGGTGAGCATGAAATTTGCTGCAAATAAATTATATGCCATTTTGCGCTTGCAAAACGTATGCACAACATATGGAATGTAAATGTGTAAGCTACATGCTGGCATACATTAATTTAATATATTAGTACCTGGATGACCGAGCTTATCTCGGGCTGCCATTTTTTCGCAGGTCCTCGCAAGCGAAATAAAAAGTTAAAATAAAAAAAAATTAGTGGAAAAATTAAACTTTTCAGAAGTTTGCGACCGAGACCCCTTGTATACTAAATTTCATGAAAATTGTTGAAGCCATTTGTGATATCCTGAACTAAAGTAGATCCGACTCGCTTGGCCGTGATACCTCTACCTCTTCGTGTCCTTCTCCCTCTACTTTTCTTTTTTCTTTCTCTTTATCTTTCATCTCCGTTTCCTTTTCTTTTCCTTTTCCCTTTCCTTTCCCTGTCGCTCTCCCTAACCCCTCCTTTTCTCTCACCCCCTATTTGTTCTCCCTTCCACTCTCCCTCTCCCAATCTCTCTCTCACCCTTGCCCTCTCCCATTCTATATTGGTTTCCTCTTCCTTTCCCATTCCCATTCCATTCCATTCGACCAGGTTGAGCATTACATCGAAGAGATCTCTATATTGAAGCCATGATTCCTAATTTTCGGAGTCATCTATGTTCAAGTTTCCATTAAGACCTTTAATTTGATACCAATATCGCTCAAAACATTCAAGGGTCACCCGGGTCCACGGTTTGAGCCATATCCGAGGACCCGGCCTAGGCATTACAATTAAAATAGTTATATGTTGAAGTCCTCATCAAGACCTTTCATTTGATACCCATATCGCTCAGAGACATTCGAGGGTCATCCGTGTCCACGTTTTGACCCATATCCCGGGACCCGGCCTACGCACCTCAATTAAAAGAGTTCTATTTTGAAGTCCTCATAAAGAACTTTCATTTGATACCCATATCGCTCAGAGACATTCGAATCTCATCCGGGTCCACGATTTGACCCATATCTCGGGACGCGAACTAAGCATCACAACTAAAAGTGTTCTATGTTGAAGTCCTCATCAAAACCTTTCATTTGATACCCATATCGCTCAGAGACATTCGAGGGTCATCCGGGTCCACGTTTTGACCCATATCTCGGGACCCGGCCTAGGCATCACAATTAAAAGAGTTCTATGTTGAAGTCCTCATCAAGACCTTTCATTTGATACCCATATCGCTCAGAGACATTCGAGGGTCATCCGTGTCCACGTTTTGACCCATATCCCGGGACCCGGCCTACGCACCTCAATTAAAAGAGTTCTATTTTGAAGTCCTCATCAAGAACTTTCATTTGATACCCATATCGCTCAGAGACATTCGAGGCTCATCCGGGTCCACGTTTTGACCCATATCTCGGGACCCGGCCTAGGAACCACAATTAAAAGAGTTCTATGTTGAAGTCCTCATCAAGAACTTTCATTTGATACCCATATCGCTCAGAGACATTCGAGGGTCATCCGTGTCCACGTTTTGACCCATATCCCAGGACCCGGCCTACGCACCTCAATTAAAAGAGTTCTATTTTGAAGTCCTCATCAAGAACTTTCATTTGATACCCATATCGCTCAGAGACATTCGAGGCTCATCCGGGTCCACGTTTTGACCCATATCTCGGGACCCGGCCTAGGAACCACAATTAAAAGAGTTCTATGTTGAAGTCCTCATCAAGACCTTTCATTTGATACCCATATCGCTCAGAGACATTCGAGGGTCATCCGGGTCCACGTTTTGACCCATATCTCGGGACCCGGCTTAGGCATCACAATTAAAGAGTTCTATGTTGAAGTCCTCATCAAGACCTTTCATTTTATACCCATACCGCTCAGAGACATTCGAGGGTCATCCGGATCCACGTTTTGACCCATATCCCGGGACCCGGCCTACGCACCTCAATTAAAATAGTTCTATTTTGAAGTCCTCATCAAGACCTTTCATTTGATACCCATATCGCTCAGAGACATTCGAGGGTCATCCGTGTCCACGTTTTGACCCATATCCCAGGACCCGGCCTACGCACCTCAATTAAAAGAGTTCTATTTTGAAGTCCTCATCAAGAACTTTCATTTGATACCCATATCGCTCAGAGACATTCGAATCTCATCCGGGTCCACGATTTGACCCATATCTCGGGACGCGAACTAAGCATCACAACTAAAAGTGTTCTATGTTGAAGTCCTCATCAAAACCTTTCATTTGATACCCATATCGCTCAGAGACATTCGAGGGTCATCCGGGTCCACGTTTTGACCCATATCTCGGGACCCGGCCTAGGCATCACAATTAAAAGAGTTCTATGTTGAAGTCCTTATCAATACCTTTCATTTGATACCCATATCGCTTAGAGACATTCGAGGGTCATCGGGGTCCAAGTTTTGACCCATATCTCGGGACCCGGGATAAAAGTTAGTAAAAAAATTATATTTTTCGAGAGTTCACCTCCGAAGCTCCCTGCATACCAAATTTCATGAAAATCGTTGGAGCCGTTTTCGAGATCCTGATTATATATATATATATATATACAAGAATTGCTCATTTAAAGGTATTAGATAATATATGGTATACCATATGATATGAACCATGCCATTTCGTTTGGTTTTTGTTTTTTGTGCAACAGCATGCGACAAAAAATTGCAGAGATTTGCTGGTGAAGTCAGCATTTTTGGTAAAATATTGCAGACATTGAAAAGAGAACAGAAGAGAAGGACCAAGACGAAAATCACATGTGAATATAATGCGAGATTCAAATGCTGATAATAGAGATGAATGGGAAAGCCGTAATACATTTTCTGAACCATCAGCCGCGACAACAGCTAAAAATATATTTAGTAGCAAAATATTCCAAAATGCATAAATATAAAATTATTGCATATTTTAGGGCTAAATATTTTGATTTTTTGCCCCGTGGCCTTTTAATCTGAGAATACGCCAAGTGAAATTTTGTGACGAGCAATTTTCTAGAATACTTTAACCTTCCAAGGACCACCTAAATGGTATTTTTTGCAGATTAAATAGAAAAGTAGTCAAAATAATGACTTGGCGATGGAAATAATGGATTAAAATATTTTACAAAAATAAACACCATATAAATTTACTATTACCAGCTGAACATTGTATTGAAGTCCGATTTCAATTTATAAGCATTTTAAACCTTTTCTAAACGGCATGCAGTAAAAAAAATAAAAGGTTTCACGAACTAAATTCATGTAAATTTTATATTTGCGCAAAAAAATCTAAATTTGTCAACTAGTGTAATACGCGATTTCGCAGGTTACGTATACGCCATGTCGCTGAGTTTTGTAAAATTTATCGCGCTCAAATGCACGGCTGGCATTTTGCAGGCAATTGCATGAATCTGCTGGCGTGCACGTAACACTACACACACACACACAGCAACTCCAGCATTTGACACGAATATTTATGCACACACATACGCATATTTGGCAGCTAATTTTAATTGTTAATCCCTTTCGGCGCGCCGTGTTGCAAAATGCAACTAAAACAAGTCAATGTGGCATACACACACACACACCTGACATTTTACAGCTAATAATAAAGTGGCAGCGTATGTTAGGCATATTTAATTTTCGATCTTTTGTAAATGAAATTTTATTATCTCGCCCTTCTTGCTCTCTGCTGCGCCTAATGGTCTGAGTTGTTTTGTTTTACACACGCGCCCAGCAGCGCGTTGTAGGCATATTGTAATTAAATAAATATAACTTTTAATTGAATTATATTGTGAAAATGCCTTTGCTTGCTGGCGCCAAATTCGAGAGCGAAATGTGTGTCAGCTGATGGAGCTGGATGGTGTGAGCTTGTGTGAATGTGGCAAATAAGGGAGTGTGTAAAGGAAATCGGTTTGTTGGAAGTTTTTTAGAAACGACAGAAACAGCTTAAGTATGGTGAGATATTTTGCAAATATTTTTTGGACTTATAACGAAATTTTCTAAGGTCTTTCCATGATTTTACTTGCATTATTCTTTGCAAACCAAAGCTTTCCTTTAAAACGCCGAATGAAAGAGAAAAAAGTCGGCTTGAAGTTCTTTTTCTTTAATATTTTAGAAACTTGACACTCAACTTTCGTTGTCAGAATCTCCATTAAATGGTCATTTCATACATTATTTTACTTCACTTTATTTGCACAATTATAAATGCACATTTAACCACATTTCACTTATGCATAAGCTCTTTTGCACATGAGTGTGTGTGTGTGTGTATGGAAGTGTGTGAGCACTCTTAGGCGTTGTTAATTTGCTTGCCCACAAAATCATTAAAGTGACCAAATCTCATTAAAGTGAACTGCTTTTGCTGTTGATGATGATGCTTCTACATCTCCCTCACTGGCATATATATTGACACAAGTGCGATTATTCCAAAATGACCTTTGATATCCGATACACGTATGAAATCGATATAAAACGAATCCGTACCAAGAAAGAAAAGCAATGCAAATACACTCGAAATGGCTTAGAAAAAAGTATCAGAACTATGTGTAATTTTAGTAGCTAAATAAAAAGTGAGGCAAAGGCTCTCTCTTATTAAAAATGTTCTCCGCGAATATGCTGTATTAAGAATTTATAACGGAAAAATTGCTATCCATAGCGAAGCTTATGTTTTGTTGGAGAACGACCTATGTAATTCTCGAATGGAACAACAATCGGTTTCGTCATTCATTAACAAAGGTGAGACTTGATAAAGTGGGAGATTTTCAAACGATTTGAAATTCTTAATGTTTACTGGGAATATGTATGTATGTACGTATGTGTGATAGTGTTGTCTCGATATATTTGCGCAATCTTAACATGCAATTGACACATAAGAACAAGTGATAATACATGCACATTGTATGTACTTATTCCTTTACATGAATTTTCTATAAATACATATATATGTACATACTTATGTATGTAGATATGTATTATAAATTTATATAAGTAAGCCCGCCTGTATATACATATAAGTGCTCAAGCGCAACACCATCTTCGCACTTGTCTGTATGCCAGCAGTTTGTCAGTCGCCACTGAAGCAGTCAGTGGTGCAGCGGCGACTGGTCAACCAGTCAATATGCATGGCTGCTGAAGTGGATTGCTGCACTCGAACACACATCGAAAGAAACACACACATATGTATGTACATACATACATGCACAAACAAATTCAGCATGAACCGGGTTGCTGTGTGTGTTTACTTTGCGGTCATTGCATATAAATCTTGATTTCCGGCAACGGACCGCCTGCCCTCCTGCCTTGTCTGCCTCGCCCCACTTGTCAACAAACTGCGCCCCAAAGCCATCGCTTCATGCCACCATTACTTGCACACATCGATTAGCCACCAGCCAGCCAAGCAACCTTCGCAGCTTTCCACTTTTTACCTATTGGCTTGCAGCTGTTGCAGGTTATGAGATTCTGAGCAGTTTCAGCTGGGCGGCCATGGCTGACTTTCAGTACTTAAGTGAACTTTAAACACTTTTTTATTAATGGCATATATCTATTATTATATCTATTAGTGGCCGCTGTGGTGCAGTGGGTAGAGTGCTCACCTGATATGCCAGAGGTCTCGGGTTCAAACCACGGTCCGAGCCAAACACCAAAAAATTTTTCTAATTAGTAAAAATCCAATTATTGGATTTTTTAAGAGCAGCGATCACCTCTCGGCAGTGGGCGGCATACCCTCCGAGAGTATTTCTGCCATGAAAAAGCTTCTCACAAAAAATACATTCGCCGTTCGGAGCCGGCATAAAACTGTAGGTCCACCCAATTAGTAGGAAAAACAAAAAGGAGCACACCTCGAATTGGGAGAGAAGCTCGGCCATAAAACTCGTCAGAGTTATAATAGCGCCATTGTATTATATTATATATCTATTATGTAATAGTATGTGTCTGTCTCTATCTGTCTGCAGAATATGCCGCAAAAAGCAATAATATTCCGGCTACGATTGCTCCATTTTATCACCTTCACTTACTTTATAGCTTTGCACTTCGTTTTTTTTATGTAGTTGGCAACGCTAGTAACCATCGTCATTGGCATCATCATAGCCGCAATCTCAATTCTTAATTGCTGCAGCAAAAATTGGTTATTATCCTTATATTCTGCTACTAGGCATTATAAGCGTAGATGCGAGGGTTGGCATGAGAGTTTTGGGAATGGAATAGAACTGGACATTTGAGGGTACCATAAAAGGTGGAGCACTATGAAAGATCTGAATTTTTGGTTAGAAGAATGAGGAGAGGACGAAGCTGTAGAAAAACTAGTAGTAGTAGAAGAAGAAGAAGAAGAAGAAGAAGAAGAAGAATAAGAAGAAGAAGAAGAAGAAGAAGAAGAATAAGATTAGGAAGCAGCACAAGTTCAAATATAAGCTGGAACATGTAAAATTATAAATTTTGTTCAAGAATGCCCCAGTTCAAAATTTTTAAAGAATTTCATACACATTTCTCTCATAAAATTTTGGACTAGGCTGTTATTCAACGACTATGTGAATTTTGAACTTGGGGTTCAATTCTTTGCAGCGTTTCCAGTTCATTTGTAAGCGTGTCAGCCCTCGCATCATTGGCACGTGTTATCGGAAATTGACTTGGCTAATATGTAACTGGGTAAACATATAAGCATATACATATGTATGTATACATATTTGCTTTGGCTTTTTCCTCACGTGTCTCCTGCGTGTATGCGTTTGCATGTGCGTTCGTGTGCGTTTTATAAATGTTTTAATTAAAGTAAAATTGAGTCTACATTGTATATTGGACCAACACCTTGTTGTTGTACTACATGCACACACATACATACACATTTTCGTGTGTGTGACTTCTTCTTAACAAATATGACCGCACGTGAGCAAACCCCCGCGCCTTAACTTTCCCTTGCTTCTTCTTCCTCTACGAAAAGTGTCACTGCTGGCGAGCGAGTGCTTTGCTTTGCCCTGGCCGTATGTCGATAACTTGTATGGTATTTGTGACATACGTATGTGTGTACGTAATATGAACTTTATACTTATTCCATATACGACAAAGTGAACGTAACGTAGCAGATAGTGACTAGCAACAAAGTTGCAGATGTTGCATTTGTTGGCAATTTGTTTTACTGCCATTCTGTTGCTTCTCCCATTTTAATTGTAAAGATTACTTCGCACAAAATTTATTTGCCAACACAATTTGCTTTAACAAATACACGTATGTTTGTGCATATGTATGTATAGCTTAAGCTATAATCAACTTCTTTATTGGGCGAGTTTGTGTGCTTTTCGTTTTTCCTTTATTTTTGTCATTGCTACACTTTCTAACAGCCAACTTAGTTGCAATTAAAGCCAAGCGTAGATATTAGATTTAAATAAATGTGAGTTTTTTAATTGGTTATTCAGTTGAGTGTCGTCATCACTTTTTCATAAATTCTAAATTTTCATCTATTTTTATTATAGAAAAAAATGCAACGTTGGCAAGTGCGGTATGGACTTCAGTATTAATTTAATCTGAAGCTAACGACTTTAGATAAATAAACTGAGATAGAGAAACGATATGAGAGGCATAAAATTTTATGGCATACAATTTATTTCAAATTAAAACATCTTTTTCTAAATAAAAAATTAATAGATTCTCAATCAAGGCTGGAAAGTAATTATTATTTTTTAAATTAATTATGTTTGAATATACCCCAATATTTTTATACTTATGTAATCTGCAATAATTTTTCCTGTTCTCAATAAATGTGTCACATACAGAAAATTTTGTTTGTATATAAGTAGACCCTGAGACAAGGAGAAGCTTACTCAGGTGATCGAAAAGAGAGTATAAGCTCCTGCCGCGAGCCTAATATGTGGTGTTTGTTGCGTTGAACTTGCCAGAAGAGACTCACAGATATCTAGCGCGATCAGCTGTTTATAACATAGGAGAGCAGTGAACAGTGACACGGTAGAATGAGGGAGAGTGATAGAGTGAGAGGGAAAACAGAAAGAGAGAGAGAGAGAAACAGAGCGAAAATTATGCTGCAACCAGCGATTGCCACACTACATCAACCGTCACGATTACGCTGCAGCACGGTGATGCTCTTGTTTACAGGCAGCGTAGAAAACGGGCATAGTTACTAATATATGAAGAGCAGTAGTGAGTTTCTGTAACTCATATCGATCAATGTTCTCTACTGAAATAGTCGATTTGACGTCATCATGACGTCATTCTCGATGCATGCGTTTCTGTATGAAAATCGAGTCGAATGGATCGATGGAACTGACAAATCAGCTGATATGTTCCATTCCAATTCAGTAGGAATGATCGATTAAAGGTGTTTCTGTAAGCAAAATAGTCGATATATTATCTATCAATATACTCGCCAACTTTTTAAACGGTGAGAAAGCTTTCACCGGTCGAAAAAATAGACAAAACAGCCGAATTCAGCCAGAATGTAAGTATATTTTAATTAAAACATATTATTTATGTATATATGTACATGCTATATATTAATGAATATACATTTAAATATATTTAATATATATTTAAAGGATTTGTAGTCTCTTAAGGAGCGTCTTTGTACTCCCAAAATGCACACATACACACGTTTCTGCCTGTACATGCGCATTGTCGCTTGTCAAATTAGAAATAGGTCTATATTTGCGGCAGCGACAAATGCAACCCTTCTGCCGTGAAGTCGTGCTGGCGTTAAAATGTGTGCGCCCATAAGAACGTGTGCATTTTACTTTTGACAGCTGGCTGCTTGTCGCTCGCCGGTTCGAATGTGCTTAGAGCATTACATTTATCTTGGCGTTTAAGTTCTCGATTGGCGTTTCATTTCCATCACTGTTCCGAATTTTATCGATTAATGCTTGTAGAAACACTCGCTATCGATCAATAGAAAAGTTTTGATAGAATCGACATGACGTCATCAAAATAGACAAATCCACTCGATTTCTTACAGAAACTCACTACAGTAATGCGGCCCTTACACGGGTCAGTTTTTGCCGACTGGGAAATCGACTAGGCAAAACTTGAACGCAACTCTACGTTGAGCTAGTCGATTTTTGTCGACTGAGCTATATACACGAGTCGGTTTTGGTTGAACAACACAAATCGACCCGTGTAAAGGCCGCATAGTTCTCATCAGTTGCTATATCAGATCCCGGAATTTTGACTCATGTGAGTAAATAGCGAAAATCGAAAATCTGCGCTCTCCCATATTTGTAATCTTCCATGGAATAGAGCAGACATGAAAGTTAGAGTTGATCATAGGCAACGGCTCTGGGACAAGCTTTCAAGGTTGCCATTTTGCTTGGACACGAATTCACTTCAGTGATATCAAAATAACGTTCTTATCTTAAATGTCTTGATGTTTTATGCACTACCAATCTATATCTTCGCTATGTGTCCTATGCATCGACGATTTCTATGGCTGTAAACTTTATACTTTTTTGCTTTTTATTATAGTTTTTTCCAGCATCAAGCAAATATTGGAAAAAACCCAGATCCACCTTTCTTTGCTATTTTTAAAATTAATTTATTTCACACTCGTAATTATATCACCTCGATAAAAGTACGAGAGTAGAATTTTAATGAAATAATTATTTTTACAGCATAAATTCATTTGCGGTTGCCATAGAGCAAAAATAATCAAAAAAAAAAACAACAACAGTAATATAAAGTAAACAACAAATTGCAATGGTAAATGGAAGCTGTGCTTGTCCATGAGAATGAGAATGTGTGGGTAAAGTAAAAAACATATAAAAGCGTGACACGCAACACACACACACACATACACACACACACGTGACACGCAACACACACACACACGCACGGCATTTTATGTGACGTTGCGAATGACGGAGATTAATGGCAACGGCTGTGGCAAATATTGCAAAATGTAAACAGTGGAAAAATTGAAATGTCAATATTTGGAAAGCAATTAAATGCTGAAATCAAAACAATCAGCGAACGCAAAAACAGCAAATGGTGTGGAAGTGGAAGTGCAATGGAGTGTAAGAACCAAAAAAGCATTTGGAATGGCATTAGGAAATAATAAAGAGAGAAAGAAAATAATAATAAATGGACAGTGCAGCTGAAATGTAAACGAACAAAAGGAAGGGGGGAAAACACAAACAAAACAAAAAAATAAAAAAAAAAACGATTAGCAAAAATTGAAGAAAGAACAATAGAGGAAATAATAACAATAGGAAGATGCTGCAAGAACAATGTTGCTCAAATTGCCAAGCGAATTGTTTTAAATGCGAAAGTCAATAAAAATAAGTGCGATAAACAAGAAATAAACGCGAAGCAGAAAAAAAAGAAATAAAAAGGGAGAAAAAACAAAAAAAAAAAAAACAAAATGCAAAAATTAAAAATAATGCAATGCAATACAATACAAGAAAAATAAACAAGTAAAAATTGAAAAATAATACAATGCAATAAAAAATAAACAAGTCAAGATGGCAGAAGTCTCTCGTCGAGGATAAGCATTTTCCAAAAAAAAAAGTTCTAAAGTGTTTCGTACAGCTGCAGATAGCGGGAAATTATGCAAAAATAAACTGAGTTAAAGAAAGTCATAATATCATAAATTCCATTAAATCTAATGTTTTGTGATGTATTGTGGAACGAATTTCCGTCATCCCTTGTCAAGTTCCCTTGTCAAGTTTAGCGCCTTACTCCATTTAAAATTGAATTAACAAAGCAAATTTTCGCTCTAAGTACTTTTAAATATTTTTTTTTTTTTTTTGTGTGGTTGTCAGATAAATTTCTTCTTAATCTTGTAATCCGCACTAAAGTCGGTCGTCCATTAACTCGCAGAAACAAAACACACACAATGGGCACAAATAAAAAATGGGGATAATGTAACTCTGTTCGAAATTTTCTATGCAAATATAAAGTAAAGTAGGCATAGGACAATGCAGAGATATTTATAAAGTAAAAGGGTGAGGTAAAAAGTGTTTTCACATCCTTACAATAGTTAGTCTGGTTTGTATAAGAAATTAATACGAAAAGAATGAAATACAGAATGTTTAAATATCAATAAAGCAGTACAAGGCTTTTTTTTAAATTCGTAGTGTGACCCACAGTATTTTATTCCAACTTATAGTACATATGTTTCTAGAAAAGCTTTTTATGACCCACAACCCCAAAGGGACGACTGCTAATGGTATTTCCGAGACCAGACAATGAAACTACAATCCTCTGCATTTTTGCTTTCCAAATAATGCAATTTTCAAATAATCACAAACTTGCGCGAGACGTTTTGGTTCAACAGTCATGTACAATAGGGCGATCCTTAAAATCAAATTTGCGATTTTATTCGGTCTCACCCCCTACATCGATAAGAACACAATCAGAGTTATCAGATATAAATTTTGGTCCCGATCGGAGATGGTTAAAGGGTGTCGCTTAGGGGTCAAAGTTCATATGTACATATGTACGACACACCATAAACGTATCCGATTTATATATACATACATACATATGTGGTATCTTTCGACTATGTATATCAGCATCGACCTTGGGGGTGACGTTGAAGAGATATGATATAAAATTTGTCTCCGCACATTTGGGGACTAGCCTAGTGTACGTAGGTACGCCTGTACGTGTTTGTTTTAAACAAATATAACAATACAAAATCAGACACATACTCGTACATATAAAAGCACGTAAGTGAAATAAATAATTACTTATAGTGCAAATGTTAAGTGCATTGCCGCAATAAGAGTCAACATACAATGACACAAATGCATACATACATACATACATACACTAACGTTGGCTCGATTCGAAAAATAAACAGTGTCCGAATGCAATTTCATATGAAATGCAACTGAATACTGACATATGTACATTCGTTGATGCTTACACACATATATATACAGGCATATAAAAGGCGTTTAAGCTCACTAAAATGCATATCAACACACACACACACAGACACACAGGTTTGTATTAATGTACATCCATACGTTGTATTATGTGGATAAATCTCGTATGCAATTGCATTTCTTCTTTACTCTCACTCTAAACACACACACACACAACCACATCAAACTTTTGGTACATACAAGCAAAACCATCATTGTTTCAGCGGTTGGGGCACCGCAACTTTTATACATAGCGAGACGTGGATGTGTGCCTGTGGCTTTTCTCGAGAACAACAACAGCAAAGTAGAGGGACGGGTGTCATAAAGTCAGTATTGTTGTTGTCGCCACCGCCAGCAGCGGAACGCGCATACACACAAGCACACACACCAACACAGACATGTAAATATATTCATGCGTGCAACTAAACCGGCAAGTAAACAAGCAATAATAGTCACCAGAATAACAGCAATAGCAACAACAACACCAGCAACAACAATAACAGCAAAAATTACTCGTTACAAAATAAAGCAGCAAAAACAAAAACAAAGAAATAAAGTGTTTCAGCAGCAGCACCAACAACAAAAACAATAGCAAAAAAAACAATAAGCGACCAGCGCCGTTAACCGCATCAGAGCCACAACCGGAGAGGGAAGACAGAGGAGGAGCTAAAGAGCAGAAGCTGCGGTTAGCTTGTTAGCTTTATGGCGACAAGTCAGACCCTCCGTCATCCGCCTTCCTGCATCTGCGAGCGCATTCATCTCCAAAGCCACTAAAAGCGAGCTTATGCTAGGTTTAGATGTGTGCCATGTCGGCATGTATGTATGTACATATGTAATCGTAAATAGGCAGGCAGTTCTTAGCTTAGAACGTAGAATGGAAAACACAAAGCATTCAAGTAAAGTTGCAACAAATCCTTGGCTAAGCGGCAGCAGCTCAACTAAAACCGACTCTATAGAGTTAATCCCACCGTGTACATTCATATGTGTGTTTGCAGGCGAAAGGATGGACGAATAGCTGGGATGTTGTTGTGGTATTTTGAATGCCAGTGCATTTAAGAATTCCCACGTACTTCGTTGAATTTCTATACCCAACTATGATTGATAGAAACTTTGCGACTGCGATTTCCTTCACACGCCTAAATCTGATTCGTTGCGATTGCATAAAGGAGATATAGAGGCCGATATGTGTTCTCCACAATGTTTCAGCCCATTTTCTGTCATTCGGTAAATAATTCATTTGATTTACTTAAAGTCATCTGTCCATATCTCTTAGTTGATGTATGTCGATGGCTGCGTAAAGCTCGCACAGCTTGCAAAGTTCCATAAATCTTTCTAAGAACTTTTCTATACAATACTCCAAGTGTCATCCCATCTGACATCCTTGATTCAGCGCCATGTATAAGGACGGGAAGGATGAGTCCCGAGCTTAGTGGTCTTATACAAAGAACTGAAAAAGGCGATATTTTTAAGTAAAGAATTTTTATGGAAAAATTTCCCTGAAGCCAAAAACTTTCTTATCGTTTTCTTTATTTCATTTAAACATCCCGAAATTGGTTATATAAAATTTGTTTCCAGACGTATTTCTTTAGCTCCTGACTTGTTGTTATTGTTACATTGCTGTACCTACTATTGTAACTTGGTTGTATATATTCTATTGCTTTTACTACAGCAACAAAGTTGCTTAGCGTGCTTTTACGAAATCTTTCAAGCTGCTTTTACTGCCTCGCAGTTGCATTTTGTTGGGAGCAGAAAAGCTTTATTGCTGTTAAATTTCACATTGTTGTTGTTATTGTTGTTGCTGGTTGTAGATATTTATGACTCTTGCATACTGCTTTATGTAGGAGTTTTTTTTCATACAACTGTTTGTTGGTTGTGTGTGTTCATGTGTGTGTGTGTGTGTGTGTCGGTAATCTTATTCCCCAGCACAGAAGCAGCAGCATTGCATTTATGGCGATTATATTCAACAAACAACAAACTTGCCCACATATGCTTTATTTACTATCTTTGTGTGCGTACATGTGTGTGTGTTCATTTGTGTGCTTTGGAGTGCTTTTAGTGCATTTACAAGTTTTACTGTTACTTTGATTTCCATTTATTTCAATTGTTGCTTACTCATACTCATACTAATACTTCTTTTACTTCTTCATGCTTCGGGTTGATGGCGTTGCAAATTTTGTTTTAATGTGGCATTGTGTTTTATATGTGTGTATTTACGTATTTCTTGTTTCCTTTTGGTTTCTTCTTCTTCTTCTCTATTATTTATGTGTTACTTTTACATATGTTCCTTTAGATTTGGTTAAGTGCTCCGTTTTTTGTTATTTTTGTTAGTGTTTTGAAGTAAAAGATAGAAATTTGTTGTTTGTTAGATTTTATTAATATTACGTTAACTCACTAAAATTTTCCATTAACTCGGGCACACAGAAGACTACTAGAACTAATATATTTGCGAAATCAGTGAGAATATCGGAGAATGCGTTCCTCTCCTCACAAAAAATAAATAAACAGTATTTTTTTCGAAATCTTAGCTTTTTCATAGAGCTTAAAGTTAAAAAGAAATAACTTTTTCTTTGTTGTTGAAGTAAAGGTTTTTTCTTTTTCTGACGTTTTATATATTACTAAATGAATAGGTAAATTTTTAAGATGTTTAATTTATTCAATCGGCGAATCTGCTTCTGAAGCTAACAAATCTCCAATGAATGATTACAAGAAGAATAAAAAGCAAATACAAGCACAAACATGTAGGAAGAGATTAATCTTAAAACTATTTGAAGAGAAAATACTAAGAAATGAATATAAAAAATACGCAGTATAAGCTTAAGCTAGAAGCAGTGAGGTTGTTTTATAGAAATGAGAAATATAGAACCAAGCACAGATGCCCAAAAAAGACGTTATCTTAAATGCATTATGGCCAGTGAGTAGAGGCCATTTTTATATCGGCTTAAGATAAAGAGATGAACAATAGCAGCTGGATAACAAAGCGGAAAAATATAGGTATGCACAACTAGAGAAGTGCACTTCGACACGTTAGTGCAAGATCACCTCAGTTCAAGAAAGGTATCCAAAATATTTCACTGAACTAGAGAGTTTTCGAATCTAATTTTGAGGTGGGGAAGGGGCATTTTTGAAGCAAATCTTGAACTGGGGTGATCTTCCCCGTCGATTTTTACATCTTTATTTTATATTACTTTTTTATTTGCTTTTCTTTTCTTTTCTTTTCTTTTCTTTTCTTTTCTTTTCTTTTCTTTTCTTTTCTTTTCTTTTCTTTTCTTTTCTTTTCTTTTCTTTTTTTTATTTATTTTTTTGTTTTATTTTATTTTATTTTATTTTATTCTATTTTATTTTTTTTTAGTTTACTATATTTTTTAATTTTATTTTATTTTTATTTTTTATTTTGTTTTACTCTATTTAACTCCATATGTTATTGCTATTATTTCACATTAATTCACACTCATCTTTTGTTATTCATTTAAGTATTTCAAATTTCCACTTTTCACTACATTTCCTATCAAAAACGACTCGTCGGAGGTTTCGTAGGATATTGAGTTTTTGCAAAATAAAAGGAAGAAAAGAAATATTTTATTTCGCTAAACATTTACTTTCGACAATATCCACTCGTTTATTTCAAAGCCAAGCTAAGTCAACCAATCAACCAAACGGCCCAGCCGTCTCTTAAAACTCCACACAAGCACACTCTCTCACTGCCACCCGACCAATGAATTGCTTGTGTGGCCAATGCAATTCCGTTAACAGCGGTTAGAATTACTAAAAAAAAACGAGCTGTGTGTTGTACATATGTACAAGGCAAATCTAGGAAGGTAGGCCAGGTGGCGAATTCAGAAACCACTTTTTTATATGCTAAGGTAGAGTGTAATGTCAAAATGTTTGTATTTGGCTTTGGCTATGCAGTTTAAGTGGTGCAGTCAAGTCAAGCTATTCGGTCATTCCATTAGGTCAGACTCGGTTCGTATGGGTCAATTGGATATGCGATATTTAGTGATTAGAAAATGCAACGATATCTTTGAGTGTACTTGTGTGTGTGTGCACTGTTTTATATATATTTTTGATATCAATTCAATGTACAAGTATTACGTTTAGTTACTTCCTTCCGCTGGCGAAATAAGCAAGAAAAAGCACAATCGAGAGTGGATGCAGTCATAAATATACTAACACATTCAAGTTTTCAGGCTCAATGTGTGAGTATGGTAAAAGAGCACACGAGGTGAAGAGGGTTGATCGTTTTTTAACACGCTTTTATTAGTTGCACCTGTATGTATGTATGTGTGTATGTATGTAATTTTTCTTGCTTAGGTTATAACCACCGCTATGTTCCAACATATGGCGCGCGTGTATTTATATTTTTAAAATATTCACTTATTTACTTTCTAGACAAATAGTGAGTTCCGAAAAGTGAAACTGAGCAGCATGTACCCAGACCATTCTACAACTAAACTTACATATATATATAAGTTATTCCACCATCCTATCCATACTTACTTGAAATAGCCAAAGAGAACTTCTTTATAATTTGATCTCTCACTTTTCATTCAAGGACAAGACCAAAAAGCAACACCTTCGCTATGAGGCCAAGTTTTTCTTTCGCGCCAGTTTTTTTATTACTTCAACTTTGTATCCTTGCTCTTAAGCTTGCGCACTCTAGTGTGCGTCCTCGCATCTATAACTGTTGTTGTTATTATAGCAATGTGCAATGCATGCCCCATTTACAGTTTTCTAAATGCATGGCATCCTCCATTGTTTTTCAAATACTTCATCGGAAATCGCTTGCTTAAACTCGCTGCCCATCAACAAAAACGTGGAAGTTTTTCATTTTTCAGTGATTCAACGGCCGCCAATGTTTTTTTGTTATTGTGTTTTTTTTTTTTTTGTTTTTTTTTTTTGTAGGTCCTCCCTTCTTGTATCGCTTCGCATTTGTTGTTGTATCAATAACTTCTTCGTTGTTGTTGCTTTGTTCGTTATACCATTGCATTGACTTGTTAAGCTGTAAAACATAACTTTTATGCTTTTAGTTTTTTGTTGTTGTTGGTTTTTTTGTTGTTGCCTTTTGTTTTTGATCCCTTTCAATTGATCTCCCACGCTCCTCTTTGTTGCGCAGTTTTTCACTTTTCTATCTGACTTTGCTCGTTAGCTTTTTGGCCAAGCGCAGTTTACTCAAGTTCATATATGTACATACAAATGTGTGTGTGTGTTTTCCCAAATGCTTTTGCGCTCTTTGTGCTTTTTGGTAGTTCTTTTTCCTTTTTTGTTTTTGCTTTTTCCATTGTTTTTAGTTCAAACTACTTTTAGCGGATTGCTGCTATGGGAGCGCGCGGCCGGGATCTGTTTCTTCGCTTCTTTTAAATGAATTTTCATTAGATTTTATTTGTTCATCAACGTTCGTTTGCTTGTTTGTTTGATCGCCTCCAACTTGTTAACTCGACATAGCTTATTTCGCGCGCGAATCTTTCATTACCCAAAAGGCACAGCGGCACAGAGGAACAGTGTGTGCGCTGAATGTCGAAAAAACGAGCTGAAAGAGTGGGTAACAATGATTCCAATCAAGAAGAATTAAAGCAAATCGTTTTTGCTTTCAAATGTAGCATTTTCCATTTATTGCTAGTTCACTGATGAGTGTAAATATTGTTCGTTGGTGGTTTTTTGGCATTAAAAAGAGTCTTGTTTTCCAGTGAGCTTTGAAGGTTATAAAAATCGGTTGATGCGGAAATTAATTTGAAATCCTTCGGTTTAAAAAAAATTGTTTTCATACCTTTAAATGGCCTTTGGCCCTATATTTATAGTTGCTAATGCTGCGATATTCCAAATTTTATCTACAGATTTTTTCATCTGCTTCTATTCTAATTGTCGCTTAACCATCCAGACTTTCTGCTTCACCATTTGAAAACACCAACAAAGGCCAAGCCATTCTCCACCTTGATCTTGCAAATGTATTGGAGGCCTTCCTCTTCATCTTCTGCCACCGATTGCTATCGATAGTATAACTTCCTGGGCAGATACAGTCATTATTGATACTTCTATTAACTTGGAGGAAATGAAGCTGACTTCTTAGCGGGAGTTTTCTGAAATAGTCCATTTCTCTACTGCCTGTTTATTAGAGAGACAAGCATTAAGATTGTCATCGCTTTTATGTTGCATTCTCAGCTCACTATATCTCATTACTAGGTGTTTATGTTGTATCGTAAAACTGCTTAATAAGTGTTTAAACTTCTCTATCCGTTTCGCGGCAAACTAATGGCGTTTTCTTTTCTCGAAATAATGTTGCCCTGTTTGATTTTCTTAGCCATTTTGTAAGTTTGTCTGGTCCTTTCACCAAATATTGACTTCTAACTAAGTAAGAGGGCACCCTTATCTACAAATTCAGCCATTTTATAGAAAGTCAAGATACGTAATTCGATAATTGGGATATAGGAGGGCAACATTTTTTCGTAGAAAAGAAAACGCCATAAGTAAATTAACCCAACCAACTCGACTTCCATCGCCCGCCTTCATCATCACAGCTTCACAAAGCTGTAAGGGCGCATCAAAGCAGATGCAGGTGTTTTATCTATCAGCCCTTCATATCGTGGGTACACAAATTCAAGGCTTGTTTTTCTGTCGTTATAAATACTTATGTATATTTGTATATGTCTGCACACAAAAGCATGTAATAAGCCCTTTTACTTTTCTCACCTTTATATGTATGTGCTCATCTGCTTTGCTTCTTCCACAATCATCATCACTCGCTGGCTTTGCTAGTTATCACCCTTTACTGGAGTGCCGTGCGCGTAACGAATGAGTCGCCAAACTTTCATTGCATTTTTTTTTTCCAAAAAAGGGTATTTGTTTTGTATTTTCTATATACACTGAGCGCTCGCAAAAAGCGTGAGGAAAGGCGGAAAAGCAGCATGTTTTTGGAATGCAACGAAAAAAGTTTCGTTTTAGTTCCCTCTTCGTTCGCTCATTTCGTTTTGTGTGTGTTACTTTTTGCTACTTTTTTCTGCTTTTCATTTAGCTTAAAGGTATTTTCCTGCATTTTATGCGCTTGATTTGATTGTTTTGGCGTCGTTTTTGTCGCTGTTGTTGTAGTTGCAGTTTTGTGTTTGTTTTTTGTTTTGTAGTATTCTGCTAGTTCTGAAAGCTTTTCCAGTTTACACTCAAACGGAGTATCAATTGCAAACTGCGTAATACATACCCAGACAGGTGGGCAAATATTGCACTTTTCTGCTACGAAACGATGTTGTTAATAAAGAATTTGGAATGACATGCAATGCGATGCGAAAAGTTCGAGAGCTGATTGGATGTGTGTCATTTTTTGTTACTATTGTGCCATTTTTTGCGCTTTTCTTTAATGGATTTTATTTTTCATTGAAATTTATAAAACTTGGATACATAATACTGAATTATTTGTTTTTTTTTTTTTTTGTTGACGACTTTGCTTTTGTTGTCAGTATCTGCAGTAAAGCTCTTCTGTGAGCGTGTGGCCTACAAGTAACTTTCGTTTGTACCTAGGCGATGTATCTATGGAATACAGGGCTTCAATATTATATAGATTGAAGAAAACTTTCAGAGAACATTGGCATAAAACATTTCGAATATATATCTAATTTCGTTTTCGATTCTGACATAAAATGTTACCCTTTAATATGTCAAATATCAAATTACATTGTTTCTTAAACTAATGCTATATAACTCGAACAACGCATAAGGCGGCTGAGAATTACAGAAATCTTTCACAGCCGTATGTAAACGCACGAACGAAAGCTATACAGCCTAAGTTGCGCAAACAACGTAACCTGACTTCGTTTTTAATGGCTGGATTTGTAGACAATGATATCCTCTAACTTAGAGGTCAATATTCGCTGAAATGACCACAGAAACTTACAAAATGGCTAAGAAAATCGAACAGAGCAACATTTTTTCGAGAAACGAAAACGGCATAAGTCTACAGTAGAATCACACGCATTTCTTATGTCACTGCAGATCTTATGAAATAATCGTGTAACTGGTTAAAAATCCACTTTCTTAAGTTGCCATTGCTTACGAGTTTACACATAAATATAATTTTCTTCACTTTATTGCCTTTTAATACAGCCATTTATGCGCTCTACCAATTCCAAATAGCTCTGCAACCTATCCAAAGTGCTGAATATATAAATCATAAAATCTTCTCTCGGAGTACTGACAACCGAATAATACTAATAGAAGAAGAAGCTGAAAAAAATAACAGAAACAATAAAATTACCGACACGAAAAACAGCAAATTCATAGCAGTTACTAATAATATTAGCATTACATGCAAACTTTTCGTACGATAAATGTATTGAATTGATGTAACTTTGTGTGGCATACATTTAGGCGCATATGCCATGCAAAGACATTTATCTTCCAGCTACTTTGGGAGTATCAAAAAAGAAGAAATACAATTTTTGTTTGGCCAAAGTTGTTAACATGCAGAAATGGGTGCAATATATTATTTACCTGTAAAATTTATCCAGCCGCTGGTCATTTGTGTTGGAGTGAAATAACAAAGGACAAATAGAAAGCAGAGACAGTGACAGAAAAAGCACAAACAAAGGGCGAGTGTTAAGAGAAAATTATGACAAGTGAAATGCCAAAGAAAATTTGTAAGCAAATGTGTGTGTGTGTGTGCATGTATTAACAAGTAAAAGGAAAACGATTGTCTTAAAGATAAAAAAAAACACGCTTGCAGCATGAAACAGGAAAATTCCAGAAATAGATTAGCAGAAAATGATTTAAGCATCACACTGACAGACATTAGCTCTGTTCAAAAACAAAAAACAAATATGAATTTTTCTCCATATGAAAATGGGACTTTTTAGTAAAATTTGTTTGTTATTAAACACAGGTGTTTATACGTTTTAAGTTTTTTTTTTTTTTTTTTGTTTTTAGTCCTTTATTATAGCTATGAATATTTGACACGTGTGAATTAGTTCAAGTGTGACAGAAGAGAAGAAAGTTTGTCAACAACTACTTAATTTTTGTACTTGTATTCAATACGCGTTGGTGTGACAGTGAAGCAATAAAGAACAAAGTTTGTATAAATAAATTGTCATTTGTACATACATAAATAAGTTATGATTTCTAATGTGTCAACATTATTATGTACATATCTATTTTTATCGTCTTTGATACATACATATGTACATACGTATAGAATTACATAATACTTAATAAATTAGCTCACATTTTATCTACTTGTCATCATTTTCATTGCATCGCGTTGACACTTATTTGGCGGTAACATAAATACAAAAAATAAACAATTCATAACAAAAATATTCACTTAAATTGATAAAGAAGACACAAAATAAATAAATGAAGTGGCAATGCTCATCTATGATTACCTTTTCTTTTGTTTCCATGCGAGTTTGCGTTGGCGTAAGACAATGAGGACAAATAGATTACAAGTCTATAAATGATTTCCTTTTCCAAAATATTTATGTATGTTGCCGTTTTGTGTATCAGAAGTTTGTTTGTCTAATGGTCTTGGTCAAATATTGTAAACATACTCGTACATATTTTGTTCGAGTTCAACTGATATGCTCTTTTGTATATTTTATTTACTTTATTTCTGCCTTGTTATGTCTTATGGTTTGCTTTTGCTTCCTTTTCTTGTCACATTTAATAACAAGTCAAATTAATAAGACAAACTAATTCAACTAAATGTCACAAATTGAGTTATCAGTTGGCATCAAGCGCTGAGTGGATTTGCCAACTAACAGCAAAAAGATGCGAAAACGTGAATATAATTGAAATGAAGTCATCAAAGTGAGTCACATTTGCACTTTAATAACTTGCTGCTACTTACATACTTGAAACTTTCATTTTATTGCAATAGAGTTCCGTGGGCTATAAAACTGCATTCTTTGCATACGGCTAAATGGACTTTCAAAAATTGAGTGGTTGGGGCACGATCCAGCAGTCGTTTCAATACACTTTTTTTTTAAACTTCATATCACCCCCTTCACTGATGAATTCTTCGAAGCAACGCCGTAAATAAAAACTTCTGCAATCACTTATTATTGCATTGTTGGTTTTATACGCAGCTGTACTAGTACACAGAGTATTATAGTTTTAATCACATAACGGTGGATTGTAACAGAATGAAATAATCGAGATAGATATAGACTTATATATATCAAAATGATCAGGGTGAAAAGAGAAAGCGATTGAGCCATGTCCGTCCGTCTGTCTGTCTGTAAACACTCTAACTCGCGCAAAAATTGAGACATTTTGATGAAATTTGCAATGCAAGTTGGTATCGAGACTGGGACGGTTTCCTATATAGAAAAAATCGGAAATTTGGTATCTCAGTCAATAATATAGCTGGAGCGATGAAGTTTTACCCACGTGTTGAGCTCAGGCCCTTATGAAGAAATTTGATGAAATTTTGGAAAATGGGCGGTACCACGCCCACTTATTAAGGGTCAAACATGGAAAGTTTTATATGTCATAACTCAGAAACCATTGAAGATATATCGATGAAATTTGGTATGCGTGATTTACTTACATAGGCAAACATTTGGATGGAAAATTGTTAAAATCGGTTGACGGCCACGCCCACTTTTATATATGTGTATTATAAAGTGACCTAATAAAAACATTTTAAGCTATATCTCTCTCAAATATAAAGATATATCACTGAAATTTTGTAGAATGAGTTCACTATGGACATAAAACAGAAAACACAAAAATTTTGGAAAATGGGCGGTGTCACGCCCATTTATTAAGGGGCAAACATTGAAAGTTTTATAAGTCATAACTCAGAAACCGTTGAAGATATATAGATGAAATTTGGTGTGCGTGATATACTTACTTAGGCTAATTTTTGGACTAAAAATTGCCAACATCGGTTGACGACCACGCCTACTTTTATATATGGGTATTATAAAGTGGCCCAATAAAAATGTTTTAAGCGATATCTTTGTCAAATATAAAGATAATTCATTGAAATTTTGTGGCATGTGTTCCACAATAGACCGGAAACAAAAAATAGAAAAATTTTGGAAAATGGGAGTGGCACCGCCTCTTTTTAGACAAAGGAATATACGAGATTTCTAAGCCTTTAACTCGACAAATAATTGAGATATTATAACGAAACTTGGTTTATACACTTTTATAACTTGTGTTAATAGACACGCACAAATTTATTCAAATCGGTTGATGGCCACGCCTACTTTTTAACAAAGATTTTTCTGGAACACCCTTTAGGAATTTGTAACGTGACATCTTTGTAATTAGAAGTCATAAAGGAATGAAGTGTTGCACTAACAGTAATATTTATATGCTTAGTTGGATGATTGGTACTCATTTTGAAAATGGGCGTGGCTACGCGCACTTATGCAGCACTCGCTTTATATAAATTACGCCGTGTTTCCATCAAACGCAAACAAGCTATGAAAGCATACAGCTGAGTATTTAATGTTCGATTCCACTCGAACTTAGGCTTCCTTACTTGTTATGCCTAATTATACGTTTCGTTGCATTTTAGCAGAAATTTTTCTTAATTTTGTTTACAACTTTCCTACATTTTACTTTACAAAAGTATTGTTTCCATTTTTATTGGTTTTTTTTTGCGGACAAAGTTTATTTTCATTGCTTTGTTTATTTTTTTACACTTAGAAATAACTTCATTCGTCCATTTACGCTAATTTGCGCAGTTGCGAGCTTCATAAAATGCATAAACTACCCTTTTTTGAGTTTCTTCTTTTCGAACTTACATATTTTTGCCAACGGACATACTTATTTTACGTTAATTGTAATGATCAGAACAATAATAATAACAATAAAGTTATAAAGTTGAATTTTTATGTAAATTAAAAAGTTAAAACAAAAGTACGCCAGCAATGATTTGTAAATGAGAAAACACATGCATTTTTAAATTTCTAGAGAATTGTAGCTGAAGCATGGCAAATTTTAAGAAAATTAATAAACATAAAAACAGTAGGGAACTGGTCTTTATTTTCCCTCCTTTATTGCTTCCCTTTCTTGCAATCCCGAATTCTAATGTGAGTTCAACTCAACACTAAGAAATTCAATTAAATTGATTTGGAGGTCACATGTGGCAACAAAACAATAGCTAATGGAACTAGAAGACGAAAACCAAATAAAAACAAATTTTGCAGCTTCCTAAACTGAAATGAAGTAAAATACATCAAAAGAAAATCAATTCAATAAACATTGTGGCGCATGTTCGAAAATGAGCTTCAGTGTACAATTTGAATCATATAGCATTGAGAATGAATTCATAGCCATCCTTAGTTTTCCCGTTTTCATATGATAATAGAAATTACTTGAAATAATTTCGTTAAAAAATGAGAATCATATGTTACCATAGCAACAAAATAATAAAGGTGACATATTTTAAGACCATCACTTTCTCTCTCATCACAATTTCCTCTTCGAGCAAGTGCTTCATTATAAATTCGTAACCGAAGTACATCGGGGATAAGTAAGGTTATATTCTGCGTTAATTCCCGATTCAAATAACAATCTATTTCCTCAATCATTTTCGAAGTTGAGGGTCTAACAAGAATTTCTTTTACCAATCGTTTTTCTGAACTGCTAACTTAGCTATAATGGAAAATATTTACTGGTAGGTATGCCCCCTAAGCAGAAATCCACTGACTAATGAACCATTTATTGATGTGCTTAATTGAATGAACGTACAATTGTAAGTACCAAATGCAAGATAAACTCCACAAACACAAACATACATACATACCCTGCAGTAATTTTTTTTCGCTGCTGAATGATCATTGATGATTCTTTGTTGAATATTCATCACTGTCGTCATAACTGAATACAATTTTTATTTTCTTGTTTTTTTTTTTTTCTGAGGAAAGCAAACCAATTATATGAAAGTATTCACTGATGCCTCCTCAGTCATAGGTGAATTTCATCAGTGATTCATAAAGGATTTATTTCGATTTTTACTGAAGGGTATATACATGCATACCCACAATCGTATAAACAATCCGCTTATTGCCAAACTGTGCTTAAGCTGCAAATTCAGCTGGATAATATTTCTGCGATAATAACCAACGAGCAAAAAAGAAATACATTAAACTATAAATAAAAACAAAACCACTATATTTTTGGTTTTTGTATTTGTATTTGCTTTTTTCTTTTTTTCTTTTTTTAGTTTTTTTAGTTTTTTTTGGATTTTTTTCTGAGTTTTTTCCATTGAAGGACGAAGACGATGCTTTTTTTGTTGCGGAAACACAGTGAAAAATATCCAATTTATAGATAAGCATGAAAGAATCCATTAATCACAAGAGTAACGAAATAAAACAAAACAAAAAAAAAAACACGCGCAAATAGCAAAGCAAACGAACAAGAAAGCAATTTGGATGAAAATACCCAGCAGGGCTTTCTCTTACATGTAATGGGTAAAATCATCGAGAAATCTTGATTCATCGCTTACACTTTCGATTACGGATTGCATTACTTTAACATAGGCATGTCATTGGCGGTATTGTCTTACAATATGGTAGACAGTAATGCATTATAAATTCGCTACTAATATTGAGAAAAGTAAGCTGTTACAAGTAATAAGTTCTTTCACTGGTATGAGTAATTGCATATATCACACAATCCGGTATAGTTATTTATAATGCATTATAATGAAAACTGGAAAAATAAACGAGAATGAGGGTAAATTTCTTTACAAAATTGCTAGTTACAAAAATTTAAATCAATGTAGGCTTTGCAAAATATATCGGCAGTGTTCCAAATCTTTTCGCTTATTTTATGCAATACCGGTAAACGAAAAAAATAATTTTAAAACTATGAGTTAGCAATTTGTGTCGAAAACAAATAGCAAACAGAATGAATAAAAAATCAAAACATTCTTTGCAAAATATATGTAAAAAAAACACTATTTGAATAATAGTTATTACACTATGTATTTGCGCAGCTATTGGCTTATTTAAAAAATTTTCAACGATGGAATAACGCGACTAACCACGACAGTTTTATAATGAAAACTGGCAAAATAAACGAGAATGAGGGTAAATTGCTTTGCAAAACTGCTATTTACTCGTAGAAAAATTAAAATCAAAGCAAAGCGTTTGCAAAAAAATAACGGCAGTACTCCAAACCTTTTCGATTATTTTCTGCATTACCAGTAAGCGAAAAAATAATAATTTTAAAACTGTCGCATTACAAGTAATGAGAAAAGTAAGCGAAGGAGTGTTTCTTAGCTATTTGTAATGCGTTATTTCATTGAATACAATTTCAAGCCATTACCAAAATATGGAAAAACCCTGCTGGGTATGTACATACATACAGACAAAAGTAGCAACAGACATCCAGAGATCCGTATGTTGCAAACAGTGCGCACAGTATGAGGTAAGCGAAAGAAAAGCAAAAGTTGTGAAGCGAACAAATGGGATGAGTAAAAACAGAAGGAGTAATGGATGAGCAGGCCACACAACCCAAAAGTGTGACCAAGCATGAAGTATACGGGTCACGGTTGTAAATCGCGACGTTGGCTGTGAAAGCAGAAGCAGGCAAATGGCGGCGAGAAGCGTTCGAGTAATACTTTGCGTCGGATGCTGGCAATCGCTAAGTTTAAGGCAGCAGTGAACACTTCAAACACTACAAAATCTGTGGCGCGCGCTCGGTCAGCAGCTCACAGTCAGTGTACTGATAGATGGATAGTCGCGGCTGCAGCTCGAAGTGTGGCTGAGGATTATGGCTGCTTCAGTATTTCATAATACATATGCATGTATGTAACATATTTGGCGCTTTGCTACTCCATATTCGCTGCGCGCTTGCGGCTCTGTTTGGTAAGCGAACGAACGAAATATTTACGAATTGAATGGGTGATCCCTTCGTAATCGTGCCCTGTATTGGCTACTTACTATTTACTGGCTTGCCTGGCAGCATTTTGAGAGAAAGCGACTACATATGTTTGTATGCAAGTATGTATGTACGCTACTGTGGTGGGTGGTTGTAGGGGTTATTGTGAGCTTACCAGCAGTGTATTATACCTTGAACTAAGTATTTGCTATGCAGTTTCAACTGGATTTTGCTAATTTTTATACCCAGATGTGGATTAAAATATACAAGAGGAGTGCATTTCAGACACGAAAGGCCTAAAATAAAAATAATAAAGAATATAAAATACATATTTATATGGGAAGTTGGCGTTCGAAATGGAAAACTGCGAGGTCACCATTTTTTAAGAGAAAATAATAAAACGCATTCTACAAATTATCTGAATTATTATTACGGGCTGCGTTTGAAAAAATTGTAAATCAATAAACATGAAATATTTCCCGAACTAGTAGTCCGATTTTAAAAATAAAAGTCAGATATAGCAGCTGATTTGATTTAAACTTTTGTTAAATGTTTAAGTGTTTTCCACAATAATTATTTAAAAAACATTAAGCTTTTCCGACCTTATTTCCACAAATGAGTAGAAGAGCGCCCCAGTTCAGAAAAGTGTAGTTCAAAATTTGGTGAACATTTCATCCTGAATTGAGTCCGTTTTGAAAACTTTTCTCTAGAGTCGCTCCAGATAAGTTCCTTTTTCTGATCTGTCTGCAGTTATAATTCAACATGCGCATATTCCAGTTGAAGGAAAGTTTTTGATCACTTACTAATATCTCATAGGATGTTACTATAATGCACTAGTGGGTATACATGAGTATATAATGCTCATTTACACTTTTTGTTTTATTGAATGCTTTTATGTTTTATTTGTACTTTTATTTATTGTATTTGTTGTGGGGCATGGATATTTTGCAGCTTTTATATTGATAAATGTACTTGAACGTAAGTTTCACACACACATGCGCACATACATATATGTATATTTCCTTTGAGGCTTATAGCCATTTTTATGGCATTTAAATTGAAGTTTTATGTGGTTTTGTGCGCGCGCGATTTTTGCGAATTTTTGGTGGTTGGGCAGCTCTGTTACTCAGTTTTTAATGCATTCACAATGCGATTGCGGTGCGTTGCGGCTCCGTATGCAAAGAGGGCTATTTTTTATTGGATTTTAATATCAATGTATGCTCCTTGTTATTTGTTGAAACTCAACAACAAACGACGAACGAGCCGTCGATTTACTTTAACTTTATCTCATGGCTTTGTGAAGTGTATGCTTAATATTTTTTGTGAGGGGGTAATGGCTTACGCCCTTATTGTTGGTCAATGCAAATTTGCTATATTTTATGGCTTGGAAAATTAAACTGTTTTTTTTTTTCAATGGCTTTGATTTTCTTCTTTGTTGTAAAATTTGTTTTTAAATGAAATTAATGGTGTTTGATTAAAAATTGCTTTTTTTTTGTTTTGTGCATATTTTGGGTAACTCAACTTCAATGGTGGTCAATATTGAATTTAGTATATTGCGATAGGTGAAGCAGGTGATATAAGAAATGGGCGGAAGCTATTTTCTACACAAAAAAGAATGTGACCTTTCTCATCACTAGGCGCACAAGATCAACTGTATGCCTTCCATGAACTCTTTTAGTTGCGTAGAGTTGCCATCGTGTTACATTAATCTTGGCAAAACACCTGAGATCATATCTCTATCTCTTCTTTTATCTCTCTTTCTCTCCCTCTTCTCAATCATATTATCCTAACGTGGCCATTCGCTTTAAGTAGGATATTTGATGGGCCAGACAGCAACAGCTTACTTGAGATGAAAACGAGAAGAATTTAGTAAAACATCACTTGCCCATTCCCATTCGCTCCCTGCCTCCTACGATTCTGCCTTTCTTTTTTCTGTGATTTAATTTAAAAATTGCGAATGTCTAAAATATAACACAAAACCACTTGCCGAATTGAAATCACTAAGGAGTTGTTTTCATTTTCATTCTTGTATTATCAAAAGCGATTGCAATGTTATTCATAAACTATGTACGCCATCCAAGCCCACAAAATAATGCACATTCATGTACTAGTTGCCAATTAGAGAAAGTTGGAATAATTTTGCTCAACTAAATATGTATGTATGAAGAACTTACTGCGAAAGTATGTATAATATAAAATACGAAAGTTCAATGAATATTTAAACGGAAACGCTTTCAAAGTCAAAAGTTTCGCAACAAAATAATATGCAGTGTGTGTGTATGTAAATAGATGTACTTGTAGGCATGGATGTTTGTTGTTTTTATGCATATATAAAACACAAATAATGACGCCATAGCGCTTTTCAAATATTATTCAATAGAAAAATATATGCACATGCTATATTGAGGCGGAAACCGGAAATTCAATCAAACATGCCAAAAAATATAAATTCAAGGAAAGAGAAGAACATTCGGCAAGGAAAAGAAGGCAAGAATGAGTCCCACTGGGATATGAATATGTAGACATACATACATAAATACATAAATACATACATACAAGCATATGTACTTATAGAAAATAGACGAAAAAGAAAATTATAATCTATTATTATATAAAAATAAGTCGCATTTTCCTCCCTGATGATTTAACTCCAGAACGGCTGGACTGAATTAAATGAAATTTTGCACGTAGTTTTCGATTGAGCCCGACATGGTTTATGGCCAAAAAAAGTATAAGAATACGGGAAGGTTTTGGAGATATCCCACAAAATGTGGACCAGGGTAACCCTATAACGGGTTCGTACGATATGGGTATCAAATGAAAGGTGTTGAGGAGTGCTTGAACAAGGTGTAGTTATTGGTCCCATATAAGACTCCGTATTCGAGGTATTTCCTGAAATATGAACCAGGTGTGACCACAAACGGGTTTTCTACAAAATGGGTATCAAATAAAAGGTGTTGGTGAGTATTTAAAAAAGAGGTGATTTTCAAAACCCTATGCGACCCGTTTTCCGAGATATCGACCAAAATGTGGACCAGGGGTGACCCTAGAAAGTCTGGAGGGATAGAATAGGCATAGGGATAGGGCTAGAGATATGGATAGGGATAGGTATATTGATAGGGACAGGCATAGGGATAGGAATAGGGGTAGGGAAAGGGATAGGTATATGGATAGGGATTAGCGATTAGGGATTCGGGATCAGGGATTAGGGATTAGGGATAGGGATAGGGATAGGGATAGGGATAGGGATAGGAATAGGTATATGGATAGGGACAGGCATAGGGATAGGAATAGGGGTAGGGATAGGTATATGGATAGGGACAGGCATAGGGGTAGGGATAGGGATATGGATAGGGATTAGCGATTAGGGATTAGGGATTCGGGATTAGGGATTAGGGATAGGGATACGGCAACATGGTAATCTAGGACTTTTCCTTTAGGCTTTATAGGAATAAATTTTAGGCAGAACAACGTCTGGCGGGTCAGCTAGTTCTTAATAAATTTCCAGCTTAGGTCAGTGGACTGTACAACGAAATAAAATAAAAATGAGTAAATATGAATGAATACTAGTAAATGCTTTTTGATGTGGAAGAAAATCGGATGAAATTTCTTATACATATGTATGTATGTGTTTCTGCCAGACAAAGTCGGGAGATGGATACTTACATACATATGTATATTTATATTTATTTGCTATAATTTAATTATGTACTTATTAAGTAGGTATATACCATAGTGGGTAAATGTAAATGCTCCATCTGGAAGACATTCTTCCAAAGTATTTAGTTTTATGCTGTTCAATCCAATGAAATGGTAATAAAAGTCTTCACTAAGCTAATTTATTAGTGGTTCGCCATATGAAAGTAGACCAAAGCAATTTGTGCTCTGAAAGAATCATTTTCCATGGCAGATGCTACTGAAATTTATCATTTAAAAAATGTGTTGCAAGAAAACCAAAAAAATGTTTTGGCCACAAATAAAAAGTAAATTTTGAAAACCGGTGTATTTTCTCTTCATTACACTGAAAAAACAACTTACTCAGATTATGGAAAAGTGGGAATGATTCGGCGCTAAAGACATATTTCCATATTTTGATGTACGATTTTCTTCAAATCAAGGAATAAAAACCACGTTTTAAAGAAAATTGTACATCAAAATATGGAAATATGTCTTTAGCGCCGAATAATTTCCATTTTTCCATAATCTGAGTAATTTTTTTTTTGAGTGTATGAATTTGCTATGCATCACATGCTTGAAGAGAAATTTAAATAATTGAGATAGTGCTTATCTTCTCTTGTTGCTATAGTAACATATATTTCTCATTTTTTGAACCGATTTCGAGTCTATTTCCATAATACAATGAACGTTGGAAAACTGAAATAGGTTTCATCTTCAAATATTCTTAGAGTTGCATAGCTATGAAATTTCTTTTTATTTTACACAATTACTTCAAACTTTTTAAATCATTAATCATGACGCTATCGAACTGAACTCACCAAGAACCCACAGAAGCGGAAAAATAAAAAAATCTGCGGAGCTGCAGGAAAATTGAAAAAAATGTACATAAAAGAAGATAACACACAAAAAAAAAACCTAATAGGAGTTGCAGCTGAACTCGCTGCTGCTACTCCTTCCTCCTCCTCGTTTTTCACAAATAAAAACCGTTACTTGCTCAAATAAAGCTTTTGCCTTTGAAATGCCATTAAAACTTAAAATTTTATATAAACAACAACAACAACAAGAAGCAAGCAAGCAAGTAGAAAGAAATTCATAGCCAACCATCCATCTATAATAAAATAAATTGAGAATGAACGCGTTGTGCGGTGGGGGAAGCCGTTGTTGCGGGGAAGGAAGGCCGCAGTTCCTACTGCCGACACTACTCGCGCTATTATTGTTGCTTCTGTGGCTTCTGCTTCCTCATAAGTCGTTGACCACGGTGGAAAAGGCAAAAGGAGACAAACGCGAGGAAGTGAAACTTTATGATGCCATTAATTGGCCAACTTTTGTGGCCTTGAGCCTAAATTACTGGCGTTGCGGTTGGGCCGCACGAAAATTTAAAACGAGAAGGAAATGCGCGCAGACACACAAATACACACACAATTAATGTTATCTAAACTAACTAAATTCAATCTAAATGAACTCGAATAAAGAAAATTACGCGAGGCGAGTTTCTGTGTACGTGTGTGTGTGTGTGTTAGAGCTGTAAAGCATTTAAGCGCCTTCGCAGCACAGATTGACACACATACACACACAGGCAGACACACACCTGTAAATTAGACATTTAAAATCATTACCCTAGATGACTTACGAAAGAGATATAGAGAAGAAAGAAGAAGGAAAGAAAAGAAGGAGCGAATAAAAAAGAAAATAGGGTGTGTTGGAGAAGCGCTCATTGGCGTCTCAAAGTAAAAAAGTTGAGTCAATTAGACAAAAGCGAAGACGTAAATTAAATCAAGTCATTTGAATGTGCGCGGCGAATTTTGAAAAGGAACGGAAAATTATCTAAACTAAAATGCAAGTTATAGCAAAAAGCAGCAAAGCTATATTTCTCTGTCTTTTTTTAATAAAAAATATACATATGCTTTGACATGTACACAGAGCCAAAAAGTTCACCTATAATCAAAGAGACTGCCATCTAAAAATGCTATATGGCCGAGGAGAGTGAGTGGGGACAAAATTGAAGAAATTTTTGCTGGAAAATCTTCTAGATTTTAGCCTGAATTTCTTCTTAAATTTATTGAAAAGGATATCGTCTGAAAAAGAGGAGATAACTTCTTGTTTATTAATTTTGTATGTCATTTTGTCAAAAAAAATTAAATTGTTAGAAGAAATCTGCTTGTTTTTATGAGAAAATTTTTACAAAACAAATCAATAAGGACATCCTCTAAATTTAACTAGCACCTTTTTGAATTTATTAAAAAGGAAAACTTTTTATTTTTAAAAGATCTCTTATTAATTCAAATTTTGCTATAAACGTCTTAACATATATGTACGTACATATGTATGTAGATACTCGTACATACTAGAATTATGTATCAGCCACTTTTATGCGTGCAATAACATGTTCAAGAAATTAAAAGGAAGAACTTTTTATTTTTAAAAGAACTCTTATTACGTACCTAATCTAAAATGTTCAATTAACGTCTTAACATACATACATAAGTATGTAAGTATGCGTGCAAAGGCAAAGAAAACAAATGCGCAGCCGGCTGACCCGAAATGGAGACAGCGCCGATCACCGTCTTATATTAAAATTTATATTTAACTCTTTTTTATTTATTTAAAAGTCCCTCAGACAAAATTTCGCAAAATTAAAATAGCTATAAAATTTGACCTCAGTGAGCAAAACGGTTTGGAGGTCTTACTATAAGGATAGTGATCTTTCGTTCTGTATGTGAATTATTCCGCCCCCACCATCAATTTGTGTCAAAGTATAATATGTATTATAAAAGTTATAGGCAAATACGTTAAGTATATTCTTATACTTAATATATATGTAAGTACTTGATCGTATTATAATTATAAGTAAAACTTGTATGATTAAATAAAAAACAGTGTAAAAAAAGTGTGCTATTTATTTTCAGAAAGTAATGTCTTTAAATTCAGGTGGCAATCATTTCAAATTGGTAAGATCATCGGCTTATTACAATTAAGAGGAGTTTCTAATGAAAATCAAGATTCTCTTCTTAATAATATTAAACAGGGTTTCGTCTTAATTTTACAGGTTATCTGCCAAATTTATGTGAAAAGGTTTCCATATTTATTCTAGGAATCATCTTCTTAATTTTATATAAGAGGTTTTCATCTTAAATCCACGGGTGATCTTCTTAATTATATTGAAAAGTTTTTCATATTATTTTTACTGATTATCAACTTAGTTTTATTAAAATGAGACATCCAGTCATATTAAGATGGGCATCTTATTGGAGAGAAAGCGTAGAAAAATCTGCTAAATTTTGTTCTGATTTATAGGGCATTTTAGGTGGCCTTTTGGCTCTGTGTATGTACATATGTATGTGTGTATGTATGTATACATAATACATTAATATTTTAGCTCGAGAGTCCGAAACTGCCAAAGTTACAAGAACGAAGTCATGCATCTTTTCAATAAAATAAATGCTTGTAGGTGTGTGAAAATCATATTAGGGTGGGCCAGCATAAACACTTATCTAAGTAGTATTTATGAGAGATTTCTGTCGTTTACTTCCATTTTTTTAATATTTTAAGATCACATCCTAATCGCCACTTTAAATAACCCTAGAGTCCTACACAATTAGTCGCAAAATAAACGAAGAGTGATAAAAATGACTATTGACACTCAATTCATCCTTTTTCTAGATAATTAAATCTAAGAATTACTGGTCCTAGTCTGTCTTCTGTGGGATATTTACGTCATAAAAGATTTGTTGTTGTTATTTTTGTAGCCACCAAGACACTATCCGAAGGTTTTGGCTAGTTTAGGGGAAGTAACAGTCCTTTTCCCTTCTGACACTAGTCCAACTGCAGTGTGAACAATTTTTTTGTTCATTATCACCCTTCTAGGTTGGCGGATTTTAGTCGCCTCTAAGGACAGGCATTCGCTACCTCGGGTGAGTGTCTCATGCTTGAATCTGTTACTGAATCTCAAGTCAGTCAGTTCCAACTGGTGGAGTTTGAAGTCTAGTCATGAAACCAGAGCTTTATTATAATCAATTCTCACTCACTCTAACGTTCATCTGCCAAATTTTTCTTCGTACGTATTCTATTATGTATTCCGCTTAGCTTCTTGAATAGGAACTAACATACATACCGCAAAGGTGCATACATATATATACACATATAAATATACCAACTTCATACCGACTTTTATGAATTTCTGCATTTCACTTTAGCGCTTTCAATAATTCACCTTCGAAAGTGCGGTAGTAGCGCACGTACACACAAACACATACATTTGTAATAGACTCACACAAACTCTTCCATGCTCATACAAATACACACACACAAAGGAACTTCCGTACACATAAAAACTCATAGATACATTAAGATAAATGAAATTGCAGGTACGTGAAGCTTCGTGAGTTAGTATTTGTATGTGTGTGTTTCTGTGTGTGTTTGTCTGCTCATGCACAAGCCACGAATTCACTCAAGCAGAAACTCGTTTTCCTTTACTTATTTCCTTATCTGTCTGCCAAATTCACTGACACACACCGATCATTTATCTTTTTATAGTTTAAGCTTTTCATTTGCACCAACCGAAAAAAAAAACTTCTTTGGTGAGTGTTTCTTTGTGCTTAAGGTTTTCTGCTATTATTTTTTTTTGCTAGAAAAGTTTTTTTTTTTTAGTTTTATTTCCTTTTTCGTTTTCTCATTTTCTGTAACATTCATATTTCTTGCCAAATTCATTAAATATCGCTGACCATAATGAACGCGCCACGGTTTTATCAACGTGAGAGCGCAGCGTGTCTGAGTGTTTGTGGTTGGTCCTGGAGCAAAAAGCTGCGAAGTTTGAAGAATATTTATGGGCAAAATAACACTGCGCTTTTTTTTTTGGGTAATTGAAGGATGGTGTAGTAATTGCATTTAAGTTTTAAATACATCAAATGCTAAAGAAGTTCGTTTTAATAATTGCTCCCTCAAAAAAAAAAGAAATGTAATGCTTCTCTATTCCATTCTGCTCAGTTTTTTCCCAAGCATAGACAACATTAAAACACAAATTCACATAATCCTGCTTACGCTTCAAATGTCACAACTATTTCATTTCACTCTTTTAACAAAAAAAAAAATATCTCTACTATTTAGTTGACTAGTTAACTAAGCAAAAAACCCCCTCGCACATTTGCCACTCTTTGATATTTAATATAGCTTCCGGTCGCTTCGAGCGTCGTCTTTCTTCATCTAAATAAAATGCAATTTACATTCTTCCTTCTACATCGTAAAATTCCTGCACCATTCCGTGTGTTTCATGATGCAATTTTAATGCAATGCAAGTTAACACATGCAACATATTTAAACAACATTGTAGCGCATCATTCATTCATTCATTCACTCACACATACATACACACTGACATACACACAAATACTTTCAGAAATTTATTTACATTTTGTCACTTGCAAAGCTCAAATCACGTTGAGGGAAATTGTCCTCCTCCTCCTCATCTTTACCCGAAAGCCGTGGTGATGTCGAAAGTCGTCAAAAAGACCTTGGTCGGATATCGTGAGCTTATCAAATAAAACTAAATCATCAACTCGGTCTCAGTCGCAGTCACAGTTACAGTTACAGTGCAGCTCAGTGTTCAAATGCCAAGCAAATGCGCTGCGTGCGAATGCTTTGAAAGCAATAAAAATTGGCAAAAATATTCTGGTTTAACTGGGAAAGTTTGTATGTTTATTTGTGTGTGGTAAATTGTAACCATTTAGGTGAAAACATACCCAATTGGAAATGGCAATCGTACGCTCAAAAATTGTTTGTTTCTGGAAATTGCGATTGCTCTTCATAGCAATGAATATCAACTGCATTGGAAAGTTATTTAGTGCACCGCAGTCCAGCCACTTGTAACATCTATCCCCCGCTTTTTCAAAGAAGACGCCGCTTAGATTGAGCTTGTATGTGGTTAGCGATGTATTCAAATTCTTCCAAGACGGAAAAAGCTGAGTATAATGTGCTCCCTCTAGCCAATTCATCTTCCATCTTTTTAACCGGTATGTAGCACTGTTTAGGGTTCTAAACCAGACATAGGCGGACCGCAGCACTTTGTTTGGAATCGATTCACACAATCTCTCTCACAACTTTGCCGACCATTACTCTAAGCCATAGTACGGCAAAATTCTCAGAGTTTGCGTTGGTGAGCGCAGACCGATTTGCGTTACATTGGTTAGAATGTGTGTGTGATGCATCTCAATCGCCCGTGTGGAACACTTTGGACAGTGCCTGCTCTAAGCACCCATGTCAGTGTTAGAGAAGTCTGTTTTGCCATCTCGTAAGGGATGTATTATCCCGATCGTCTTCGGCGCAGCCTGACTGTCAGAATCAAAAATTTCAATATATGTAGTTTCAGTGAATTTCTTTACGAAGTTGACATATGGCTCCTTACATAGCTGCAATCTCCGCTTGGAAGACACTACAACAGTCTGGTAAGTTAAAGGAATGCTTACGCCCCATGTGAGCCGCGAAAATGAGGCCACACACCTTCCACTTCAGCATAGAGCCATTAGTGTATATTTCAAGATTGTTCCGCAGGTTCATCAGACCAGTATTCTCTATAAGCATTGACAATTGCCTAGTTACTTTCAAATTTAGAGGCCAAAGTCTGTCACACTCGTTAAAGAATCATTCAGAATCTCTTCACTTGTGATACCGAAGGTAAATTGCTGCCAACAACCCATAACAAAATTTCCAACAGGGTGCACACAATGTCACATGTATGCATGTTATATATATGTATATATCTGTATACCTGCACACCTGTCGTCATACATATTCACCAAGTTATGCAACAATTGTGCACTAGCACATTTTTGCTACTTTTGCTAATAACAAGCCAAGGTGAAGGAGCCCGCAACACCAAAGCAACATATGTATATGAACACATGAATAAACATGCATATATGCACAAACCAACAATGTATTTGTTAGTAGATACCGTAAATTTAGAGTATTTACACATTAACTAGAGTACACAGCTGTCATAAATAACTGACATTTTCCCCTTGTCAATAGTCGAGCTTGATAAAAGAAAAAGTCAACTTCATTCAAGTCAACAACTTCAACTGTCACAGCGCGCTGGCAACATTGTTGCTAAGCGAATAAAGCGTACGATATAAAGCGGGATTGCATGAAATTAGAGAGATTTAACTAATGCCATATGTTTGTGTGTGTTTGAGTGGGTGTGTGTGTGTGGTGGCATACATTAACTGTGTTGGCTGTAGTTACCCTGCAAAAAATGCGATCACTCCGGGATACATCCGGGACAACTCGCAAGGGAGCATGCGATTACTACCCATTTGTATCTCTTTATATGGGTTGAAGTGTTCTCTTTTGTTTGAGCATGTCCTATGAAGAGACTAATTGTACCCAGTTTGTACCCGAACGGGTAGCAAAAGCGCACAATTGTACCCGTTTTGTACCCGAACAGGTAGCAAATGCGACACATCCATTTGTGCGACTAATTGTACCCGTTTGATACCCTTTCGGGTACAATTCGTCTACAATTAGTATACATATGTACCCGTACGGGTACAATTGGGAACAATTGTAGACTAATTGTACCCGAAAGAGAGCGCTCCCGGACAAATCTTTTTAGAGACTCGTCGCACACTTTTTTACAGGGTATTTGTAAATTTTATCATTGGTGAAATGTATATATACAATTTATTTGGGAAATGTTCGCATTTAAACTAGAAGTAAAATTAACCAAATAACTAACTAACATTTGATGCACGGCAACAGCACTCCACCACCACCACCACCACTTATGTATGTAGCTTACTCATACTCATTGTCAGTCATCACAGATTATTTTCAAAATAAAATTTGTACAACATTTGTATGTGACACCCCAAAGGATTTTGTGCAACATACATAAATACTTGCATATACTTTTTTCTGCTTTCTCAATTTGAATAATTGCAGGAGCAGAGAAAGACATTGAAAAGTTTACTTACTTGGCATTTTGGCATATATTGTTCATTAGTTTAAAGATTTAAGCTCCGTTGCTTAGATAATGTTATGATAAGGGAAAAAGAAAGAAATTTAAATGATAGAAGAAGTTTGGACATTTTTACAAACACTGTGCGTTGAAATCAAAATTATTGTCAAAGTGCTGAATGGTTCTACATCAGCGTGAAAGCGCTATGTCCCTGAAGTTAAAGCTTAAAAGTTTTTCATTTTCCAACTAAAACTTTTTGTATTAAGTGTGGTTAAAATTTAGATCAAACTAAAAGACAATGTTCAGATGATAATAGTGAAATTGAACGATTGCTATTTTTGTAACATATTTTAAACCATTAATGCCGGAATCGCAATTTGGCGTTCGGTCGGTCGCGCTTCTGACAAGTGAGTAGAAATGTATGGAAATATATGGAGCAAATCGCATTGTGACCTCAAGCGTTTGATCGTAAAATTTTTGTAATATCGTATGTTTATTGCAACCCTGTATAACGCCTGAGTTGAACATTTCTCTACTAGGTCGGGCGTTTGACATAAAATAAATTCGAATTGATTTCTTTCGATGAAAAATTAGAAATTTATGAAAAAATTCAAGAAAATATGTTAGTGGCAGTGAACATGTTTGCAATCCAATATCTAATATCGAATGTCAGTGTGAAGCGGCTTTGAGGTACGATCAACGCGCGACCGACCTAACGCCAAATTGCGATTCGGGCATAACTCCCTTACGAAGATGACTTTTTGATGCCTAGCATTTAAGTGGTCGCTTTATGGTTAAAATGTTCAAAAAAATATAAAGGCGTGAGTAAAGTGTACTCATGAACATTGATGTCACTGGTTGACAAAATTTCAACAAATTTTTGTTACAGAAATAAAATTCTACTTTTCTAAAGAATTTCGGTGCGTTGAATCCGAATCTGAAGTCAGATTTTCTGTAATACGTATAGTTTTTTAGATATTCATGCCCAAAGAGGCGAAAAACACGTTTTTTGCCTATATTCACTCCTCAATCTCCTTTAAATTACTTACTTATTTTAAAAATTGGTTAAAGCTATTGAAAGCTCAGCCATTTATCTTGAAGACAACGTTTTAATTTTTCGGATATTTAATTTAGGTATATAGTAATATATTTTTTTGCACAATAAGGCATTTGTCGTCGAAAACAACGGCCAGAAAAATAAATTATTAAGGTTTTTTATGGGTTGCACGTGAAAAATTGCAAAGAAAGCTACAATAAATGATTATACTACTAAAGAATAATAATAAATAAAGTATAATAAATGAATAATAAATTATAAAGAATAAGGAAAAAAATTAAAAATTTGTAGTGACTCGCTTAAATTTGAAACAAAATCTTCGCTCGTGAAGGAAAAACAATTACAGTTTCAAACCAAATATATTTTGAATGAAAATGACGCAAGTGCATATAAGCAAATGGAATATATAATACAGCTTTTTAATTTGTAGTTGTCTGACTTTAAACATTTGCATATTTTAGGTAAAAAAACTTGGTTTGAACTTTTCTATTTTTTCTTATGACGATTTCAATTTGCAATTGGATACTCCGCATAATTCCATATCTGTAAAAATGCAAATTTCTCTCGTGGTAAAAACGGTTTTTTTTCTAAACGCAAGACGTACGAGTTTTCTTCATACTTTTTTTCAGTAAAAATGTCAAAGAAACTAAATCCCTCTTTGGCTTTATTTCATCACAGACCACTGTATGTTTATTCAAACTGCAAATTTGTGTAACATGATTAAGAACTTTTCTAATAAAATCTTCACCCCCATACCAATATGCTACCCCTTTATATTTAAATTGTAATCCCGCCACTGAAAACAAACAAAATTTACAAAATGTACCATTTTTTAGGCGCTTGATTTCACCTATTTTTCCGAGCTCTAGCAATAACGAAGCGGATGTATCAAGATAAGGACTCGCAGTGATTGTAAACATAAAACATGGCCAACCAAAACAAATAACGCCATAAAATGCAAAACACTCACTGAACATTGTATGCGCTTAAAAGCATTTAGTAATACAAAACTTAACAAAAACTAAAACTAAAATCAGCTCTCTTCTCTGCCACCGACGACACTAATTGATTTTCATGCCAAGCACACACGCAATCGACATCGCGTCATTTGATTTTCGTTTTGTCATAATCGTAAATCACAAACAATACACATTAGAGTGTACGGCGTTGCTGCTGCTGGCTTGCCTCTCATGTCACCACTCCAACTGTCAAGTTGCTGTATTTGTTTACGAATAGTTTTGCGTTAGAAGGCAAGCAAGTATAAGCACTTTAGTGGCTACAGTGAATGTACTTAAAAAGATACAAATAAAAACTAAGCCACAACAACAATGTTGAGCGATAATAAAGTGCAATAAATAAAGTCGGGGAAAGAACGATAGCAACAGCGAAAGAGTATGGACGTTCGTGGCGGGCAATAAACGCCAATAAACAATAAAGGTATAGTTGAATGTGGCGAAGTCGATGGCGCTTGGCAAGCACTGATATGGCGGAGTTGTGTAATGAAAATGTAAATTTGTTTAGGCGCTGAGATTTAGAATTCAATACATGATTAACGACGCAGAGCTGTACTCAAATGCAACCGCATGGTGACATGTATCCTGCTGTGTCCTTTTTTTTTTATAAGATATTGAATAAACGTTACATTGACGGTTGCATAAAAAATATTTTTCGCTGACCTTCAACTATCAATCAATACACTCTCATATGCCACACCCCCTTTGGGTACCACAGATTGCTGATTAATCCCATCTTCACTTCATCATACTAGTTAAAGGTGAAGCCACAATGCTTCGAAAAAGTCCTTGTTTCTATTTTTTGCTACAATTCCAATGCCTCGCATTAACATCGCGTTGAATCAGCGCCTTTTTTTTATGTGCCATTAACTATCAAAATCAACTGTTGCTTCGAAGTTATAGCCATATTTGATTGCCATAAAATATGCCAGACGCCATACACAACAGTAAACAATAAGAAACTTTGTTGCAAGTTGTTGTTTGTTGCATGTGGCATGTTGCATGTGAAAACTTTATTGGATGTACTCGTACTTTGTGGCAGTGCAACAAGAGAAAACGAAATGAAATTTAACATGGGCAATAGTTGGCGACGACGAAAGCAACAACAAAGCAATAACAACAACAACCACCAAAAACAATAACAACAACAACAACAGAAATGCATGCCAACAAGTTTCCTTAACGACCAGTGTGCGTGTGTGTGTGTCACACAATAAACCAGACATCGTACGTGCGTAACAAACACAAAAACAACAACAACAAAAGTTTCGAAGAATGGTTACAAGAAGAAACCTTACAAGTAAATGCATAAATGTTGCATAAGAAAAAACTGTAAGCAAATAAATGAAAAATGCACTCACTTTGAGTGTGAGTAAGAATTTGAACCCTCCAAAAAGTGGTATAAGGACTTTGGTCAAATAAGGCGGTTATAAGGTATTTCTCAAAGCAAAAAGAGGATTTGGGATAAGCGGAAAATTCAAGCTATTCATAGCTATTTCAAACAAAACCAATTCTTCATCATCAGATTTCTTTTCGGGAGTAGAACAAAAGCTTCGGACCTACGTTCCAACCATCAGTAGTCGAATAATAGCTAAGAGCTAAACACTGCGACTATTGATGTTTCTTCTGAGTTGATGAAAAGAGAGGAAATTGAGTTTTATGAGCAGGCTTGGGCAAAGAGAGCTCAATGTGGCTCGATCGTAAAAAATTGCGCACGTACACATATCGGTAGTCATTAGCTTTTTTCGCGTACTTTCTCCAACAGCATTTACTCAGCAGCCTCCAACAGCCAGGTGTTGGAGAAAAATGTCACCTATCCTCTCACAAGAGAAAAATATCGTAAGAGGTAAACGAACACAAAATTTGCAGAGTTCAACAGCTTTGGCAAACAGCTGATTTTTATTTACATTCACAAGCCCCAAATTCAAAGGATAAAAAGGATTAAAATTAAAATGATAATAAAATTGGTGGAAATTATTGCTGTTAATTATGTATATATGTACATATAACATAAAAATAATAAAATAAAACATAGTTTTTTGGGTTTCGTTTTGGTCAGTCTTGTCACCTCGCGATAACCTCCTCAATCTAAAAAACCGTTCGCATAGGCTCGCAAAAAGGTTTTTTGAAGTTCGGAAATGCATCCGGAACTCTCTTTTACAATAATTCGGCACCGTTTTGTTCTATATAAATGGTAATGGAGTTACAATTCTGCCTGAAAACAGTGGAGATATATGCACATATGTATGTATCTGCAATACAATTAACTTCATGTTGTTGTTGTAGCCACCAAGACACTCCCCGAAGGTTTTGGGGAGTGTAAGGGATGTGACAGTCCTTTGCCGGATAAATCCGGCACGCTCGGGTACTAGTCCCTTCTGAAACTAGCCCGACTGTCGTGCGAACGATTTTTTCTGGCCATAATCAACCTTCTAGGCCGGTGGATTTTAGTCGCGTCTTACGACAGGCATTCCTTACAACGGGTATATTCTAGACCCCCTAACCCGCTGGGGTTCGCTGTTACTATCTAATAAATAGGGTTTCATTGTAATAATTATCACACTAACAATTGCTTTTCTTTGTACCCATGTCCATACTGTTTTCCACCGCAGTATGTCTTCGCGTCTGCTGCCCCGCAGAAGAGATTTCAATTTAATGCACCCGGCCCTGGCAATGCTTTAAAACAATAACCCTCTATGGACCGATCCACAGTACTTTTGAGTAGAACAAACTTTTGCGTTGGCGGCATTTGGCCGCGCTTTAAAAAAAATAGCCTAAGCTAGCAAAATTTCCTTTCTCGAATTTTATATGCGGAGCGATCGGGAGTGTTATAATTAGTAAAATTAACATCCATAGAAGATTTCCCGAAAGTTCCAGTGGTTTGAAAATAAATACGGCGGGCGCATTATACTGAAGCCGACCCACTGCAGAACTACTCTCGGAGGGTGTGCCTAGAGTGGCTGCTATTTTTAAAATCCGGATAATTGGGTTTTAGTTAGAATTTTTTGCCTATCCAGGCTCAGTGAAACTTTCAGGAAATATTCTGTAGATGATAATTCATCTTATCTTAACACTTTCAACTATTATTAAATAATAATATTAAAGTTCTCCAGAAATAGAATTCTCCCGGCTGAGGGTTATTTTTGTAAAGCGCGGCTGAAGGCAAAAGGTGTTCTATACAAAACAACTGTGGATTGGTCCATGGATATTAATCCAGAAAGAGAATTCTGCCGGCTGGGGGTAATTTTATTGAAGCGCGGCCAAAAGCCGCCAACGCAGAAAGATGTTCTACACATACATACATTAATTTAACAAGGAATGTCTCCTGAACTATAAGCGTCCGGAGGGTAGTACTTTGTTTTTTTGTGATCTGTGAGACCACCCCTACCCTCTGGAAAATTAATTGTTATCGGATCGTGGATCATTATATACAAATTTTCCCTCTATCCAGGCTGGGGATCCAACCCATGACCTCTGGTATGGCAGACTAGCCACTGTCCGCCACACCACAGTGGCCACAACACTCCCCACTGCACCACAGCGCCCCGTTAATATATATTTCCGCAAAGGAGATTACAATTTACTAAGGTACATAATATGCATATAAATACTTCGCAAAAAGTATGTAACTTATTTTGCATATTTAATTTATCCATATTTGTTGCCAATTTAGTGTATTTTTCCAATTTTATAATTGATGTGTATATTTTGCAAATCTTGTTACTTGCAAAAATTCAAGTCAGCTGTTGTTTGCTCAGCTGTTTTCCTGTTGGAAAATTGCTGTTGGCAAAAATGTGTCCAACAGAATTCAACAGCTTCTCACAAAATGAAATGTCAGTTTTCTCTCTCAGTTGGTTCTCTTCTGTTGGAGATTTGGCGTAAAAAAACGGCGACAAAGTGTTTGTTTTTAAAAGTTTTCGAAAAACATCAAAAAATATCCGTAAACGAACAAAACTAATATCACACATAAAGTAAGAGCGTTAAACGAGCGCTTGGTGATCGTCGCTAGAAATTTATTTGAAGGTATTGAAACTCCATACAATCCCTTATTGTAAGGAAATCACTGCGCGAATAAGCCTTATTATAAGATATTAAAATTTCGCATACTTAAGCCCTTATTAGAAGGAATTATCTAAGCCTTATCTATAATGGCGAATAAGCCTTAGTTTTTAGGTTTTCTTGTCAGAAAGAGAGAGAGATGGAGAGAATTTCTTCTAGCCTGATGGCATCAACAAAGGAAAGTGAGCCTTGTTTTAAGACTTTGTTCATACAATTGATGTCCCTGAGAAATTTCAGGCATTATTTTATAAGGCGTGAATTTTTTGGAGTGTAGTTAAGAGACGTGCGTATTTGTGCTTTCATGTTATAGGCCTTAAAAGAGATTAATCGCACTAGTTCTTTTCAGCGAAATTTCATGTTTGCGCTCACTTTGGTACACCCTTTATTTTCTAATTACCTTCTTGGCTTTTGTTTGCATCTGGGCATCATGTTTCGCTTTCATTATTTAATTTCCATATTCGTGTTTTTGTTGTTGTCAATTATATCGCTTTATATCACTTTTATTGCTATTTATGGCACTTGTGCACTTTTATTGCTTTTATTACGTTAACTTTTGTATGTACATGTACATGAATACACACTTTTTCTTTAAAATACCATCTTTTCTCCACGTACTCCTCTTTAACATCTTCTCTGCTCTCTCTCTCTCTCTCTCTCTTGGAAAGTTACTTTCTCCCGCTTTTTCATCAAGTTTCATTTCTGCATTTGTGTGTGCAATAACACGTGATCAGGCACAAAGCGTATAAACCATGGAAAGTTCTGTTTTGTTCGGTTCGACTTGGTACTTTCTTCGACACGTGATATGCTGGCTGTGCTGTGCAGTACTGACTTGGTCGTTTCACGTACTAAAAGTTTTAGCTTTGAAAGTCTGGTTGCAGCTGACGCAACAGACGCACATACACACACACATGCTTTTAGCTTTTATACATACATACTCGTAGGTATGCGTATTCCTACGCTTTGTGCGTGTTTTAAGTTTTTTAAAACTAAAATGTTTCTTCGCTTTTACTTGCATCTCTGCATATGTTACCAACCAACTTTGATTGCTTTTTGTTTCTATTGGTAATTTTTTTCTTTTCTGCAAGAGTTGTTATGCCTTTTCGTAATAAATTTCTTATATTCCTGGCATTTTTGCCCTTTATTATAAAATTGTATTTGCTTTCTAAGGGTACTCTGAAAAAAATACCCGTATTTAAACCAACAACTTTCGGCTGTTGAATCTCCGTCTTTGATCCAACAGCAAAAGTATTTATTTTTACAGCAAAGTTGTTGATCCATCAATTTATTCAAAGACGGGCGTTGTTGATTCAAAAACTTGCTTGCTTTTAAAAATTTTTTGTGAGAAAATATTTTTTTGTGAGAAAACCAACAAAAAAAAAATAATGATGGAGAGAAGATGAAGAGAAAAATCCAAACAAAAGTTTATTTTTAGCAACAATTTTCTCCCCGTTGTTGATTTAAAGGCAAAAGTATTTGACCCAACAGTTTCCGTTGTAAACAAAACTAATGAGAAAAATTTTTTTTAAATTTTGTTTTTACAATGATTCAAATAATTCATGGATTCCTTTTTAGGAAATGGAAGTATAAATAGGTTACTACAATTCAATATAATGTTGAATGTTCCACTATGTGATGATTGGATAGAATTTCAGGTTGATGTCATGGTTCGAATCCGGAGGAGAATATAAAATAAAGAAGAAAAATCAGAATAAGAAACAAAGATAGCAACCAGTGAATGATAATAAGGAGAGAAGAATAGGAGAACGAGCGGAGGCTACATATTTGCAGTTGGGACCCGGGCGGAGAGAAGATGAAGAGTAAAATGCAAACAAAAATTTATTTTTAGGTGAAAATTTTTTCCAACAATCTCCGTTATTGACTTAAATCAACAACGCTCGCACCTTTGAAACAACAACGGAGCGTTGTTGGGCACATTTCAACTGCGGAAAGTAGTTGATTTAAGAGCGAAAGTCTTTAGATTTACAACGTTTTTTTTTCAGAGTACTTGGCGCTTTATTGGTTTAATGTATTGTTCTTGTAAAATTCCTTAACATTGAAAATTTCAAGATGGATTATAAGGCAGTCATTGTTAGCATGCTCGCCTGCTATGCCAGAGGTCTCGGGTTCAAACCACGGTCCGAGCAAAACACCAAAACAATTTTTCTAATTAGTAAAAATCCAATTATTGGATTTTTTAATAGCAGCGGTCACCTCTCGGCAGTGGGTGGCATACACTCCGAGAGTATTTCTGCCATGAAAATGCTTCTCACAAAAAATGCATTCGCCGTTCGGAGCCGGCATAAAACTGTAGGTCCATCCAATCAGTAGGAAAAAACAAAAAAGGAGCACACCTCGAATTGGGAGAGAAGCTCGGCCATAAAACTCGTCAGAGTTATAATAGCGCCATTGTATTATATTATTAGTACATTGTTAGCATATTTTGTTGTATTTAGTGCTAATGAAATGCTCTCCCAATTCACCTTTCAGTTCAGCTTTTTCTTTCTTCCCGCAAAACTAAAATAAATACTACTAATTTTGCTAGCAAAATTTCGCCAGCCTAGAGAGTAATTTCGTTTTTGCAAATTCACATACATATACTATTTTCCTATCTATACTAATTATATAAAATTGATTGTATGGAAAATGTATGTAACGCGATAACTCAAAAGTACTGGACCGATTTTAATAATTCTTTTTTTAAAATGTCACAAATGGTAAATTCTCGACAACCATGTACTTTTTTTTGGCGCATTTCTAAGACTTTAATACCTTTTTCCCGGTTTTAAATTTCGAAAAACTCAAAAAAGCGCAAGCATAGACAGATTCGCTTGGTCATTTGCCGTGTTCAGTGGAGGCGTCGCAGTCGTGCCAGGCAGCGCAGCGTAGGCGACTCATATGTTTGTTTTTGCACGGTTTGTTGTTTGTCTCGGTGGCAAGCAAAAACCTGTTTGCACATGCATACTATGCTATAACTCAAGAACGCCTGCACCTGCACCTGCGATATTGGCGTCAAATGAAAGGTGTGGAACAGGACTTCAACATAGAGTTATTTTCATTGTGATGCCTAGACATCCTCCCCAGTCTGGGTAAGAATGTGGACCCAGATGACTTCGGAATGTTTTTGAACGATATTGGTATGAAATTAAAGGTACTGAGCAGGGCTTTAACACAGACCTATTTTCATTGTGATTTCCATGCCGAGTCCTCCTTATGTGGGTCAAAACGTGGTCTGGATGACGTTGGGATGTGTCTGAGCGATATTGTTATCGAATGAAAGGTCTTGATCTGGACTTCAATATAGAGGTATTTTAATAGTGATGCCTAGGCCAGGTCTCCAGATAAGAGTCAACAGGTGGACGGGATGACCCTCGAATATTTCTGAGCGATATTGCTACCAAATGAAAGGTCTTGATGAGTACTTCGACGTAGAATTATGTTATTTGTGATGCCTGGGTCGGGTCCCCAAATATGGGTCAAAATGTTACCCCGTGTTAACCCGGAATGTTTCGAAGCAATATTGATATGAAATGAAAGGTTTTGAACAAGGCTTTTACATGGAGTTCTATTCATAATGATTCCTAGACCGGGTCCCCAGATATGGGTCAAAATGCGGACCAGGATGTTTTCGATCGATATTGGTATCAAATGAAAAGTGTTGGTAACGGCTTCAACATAGAGCTGTGGTAATGGGTAGACAAGGTCATCGAGTAGCCCCAGATAACTCCGGAATAACTTAACTTAACTTAAATTAACTTAAATTAACTTGGCTTGACTTGGCTTGACTTGAGTTGACTTGACTTGACTTAATTTGACTTGAATTGACTTGACTTGACTTGACTTCACTTTATTTGAATTGACTTGAATTGATTTGAATTGATTTGAATTGATTTGAATTGGCTTGACTTGACTTGACTTTGAATTGACTTGACTTGACTTGAATTGACTTGACTTGACTTGACTTGACTTGACTTGACTTGACTTCACTTTATTTGAATTGACTTGAATTGATTTGAATTGATTTGAATTGATTTGAATTGGCTTGACTTGACTTGACTTTGAATTGACTTGACTTGACTTGACTTGAATTGACTTGACTTGACTTGACTTCACTTTATTTGAATTGACTTGAATTGATTTGAATTGATTTGAATTGATTTGAATTGGCTTGACTTGACTTGACTTTGAATTGACTTGACTTGACTTGAATTGACTTGACTTGACTTGACTTGACTTGACTTCACTTTATTTGAATTGATTTGAATTGATTTGAATTGATTTGAATTGGCTTGACTTGACTTGACTTTGAATTGACTTGACTTGACTTGACTTGACTTGACTTGAATTGACTTGACTTGACTTGACTTGACTTCACTTTATTTGAATTGACTTGAATTGATTTGAATTAATTTGAATTGATTTGAATTGGCTTGACTTGACTTGACTTTGAATTGACTTGACTTGACTTTGAATTGACTTGACTTGACTTGAATTGACTTGACTTGACTTGACTTGACTTGACTTCACTTTATTTGAATTGATTTGAATTGATTTGAATTGATTTGAATTGGCTTGACTTGACTTGACTTTGAATTGACTTGACTTGACTTGAATTGAATTGACTTGACTTGACTTGACTTGACTTGACTTGACTTGACTTCACTTTATTTGAATTGATTTGAATTGATTTGAATTGATTTGAATTGGCTTGACTTGACTTGACTTTGAATTGACTTGACTTGACTTGACTTGAATTGACTTGACTTGACTTGACTTGACTTGACTTCACTTTATTTGAATTGACTTGAATTGATTTGAATTGATTTGAATTGATTTGAATTGGCTTGACTTGACTTGACTTTGAATTGACTTGACTTGACTTTGAATTGACTTGACTTGACTTGAATTGACTTGACTTGACTTGACTTGACTTGACTTGACTTCACTTTATTTGAATTGATTTGAATTGATTTGAATTGGCTTGACTTGACTTGACTTTGAATTGACTTGACTTGACTTGAATTGACTTGACTTGACTTGACTTGACTTGACTTGACTTGACTTGACTTCACTTTATTTGAATTGACTTGAATTGATTTGAATTGATTTGAATTGATTTGAATTGGCTTGACTTGACTTGACTTTGAATTGACTTGACTTGACTTGAATTGACTTGACTTGACTTGACTTGACTTGACTTGACTTGACTTGACTTGACTTCACTTTATTTGAATTGACTTGAATTGATTTGAATTGATTTGAATTGATTTGAATTGGCTTGACTTGACTTGACTTGACTTTGAATTGACTTGACTTGACTTTGAATTGACTTGACTTGACTTGAATTGACTTGACTTGACTTGACTTGACTTCACTTTATTTGAATTGACTTGAATTGATTTGAATTGATTTGAATTGATTTGAATTGGCTTGACTTGACTTGACTTTGAATTGACTTGACTTGACTTGAATTGACTTGACTTGACTTGACTTGACTTGACTTTGAATTGACTTGACTTGACTTGAATTGAATTGATTTGAATTGATTTGAATTGGCTTGACTTGACTTGACTTTGAATTGACTTGACTTGACTTGACTTGACTTGACTTGACTTGACTTGACTTGACTTGACTTCACTTTATTTGAATTGATTTGAATTGATTTGAATTGGCTTGACTTGACTTGACTTTGAATTGACTTGACTTGACTTGAATTGACTTGACTTGACTTGACTTGACTTGACTTGACTTGACTTTACTTCACTTTATTTGAATTGACTTGAATTGATTTGAATTGATTTGAATTGGCTTGACTTGACTTGACTTTGAATTGACTTGACTTGACTTGACTTTGAATTGACTTGACTTGACTTGAATTGACTTGACTTTATTTGAATTGATTTGAATTGATTTGAATTGGCTTGACTTGACTTGACTTTGAATTGACTTGACTTGACTTGACTTGACTTGAATTGACTTGACTTGACTTGACTTGACTTGACTTCACTTTATTTGAATTGACTTGAATTGATTTGAATTGATTTGAATTGATTTGAATTGGCTTGACTTGACTTGACTTTGAATTGACTTGACTTGACTTGAATTAACTTGACTTGACTTGACTTGACTTGACTTGACTTGACTTCACTTTATTTGAATTGACTTGAATTGATTTGAATTGATTTGAATTGATTTGAATTGGCTTGACTTGACTTGACTTTGAATTGACTTGACTTGACTTGACATGACTTGACTTGAATTGACTTGACTTGACTTGACTTGACTTGACTTGACTTCACTTTATTTGAATTGACTTGAATTGATTTGAATTGATTTGAATTGATTTGAATTGATTTGAATTGGCTTGACTTGACTTGACTTTGAATTGACTTGACTTGACTTTGAATTGACTTGACTTGACTTGAATTGACTTGACTTGACTTGACTTGACTTGACTTGACTTCACTTTATTTGAATTGACTTGAATTGATTTGAATTGATTTGAATTGATTTGAATTGGCTTGACTTGACTTGACTTTGAATTGACTTGACTTGACTTTGAATTGACTTGACTTGACTTGAATTGACTTGACTTGTCTTGACTTGACTTGACTTGACTTCACTTTATTTGAATTGACTTCACTTTATTTGAATTGACTTGAATTGATTTGAATTGATTTGAATTGATTTGAATTGATTTGAATTGGCTTGACTTGACTTGACTTTGAATTTACTTGACTTGACTTGAATTGACTTGACTTGACTTGACTTGACTTGACTTGACTTGACTTGACTTCACTTTATTTGAATTGACTTGAATTGATTTGAATTGATTTGAATTGATTTGAATTGGCTTGACTTGACTTGACTTTGAATTGACTTGACTTGACTTGAATTGACTTGACTTGACTTGACTTGACTTGACTTGACTTCACTTTATTTGAATTGACTTGAATTGATTTGAATTGATTTGAATTGATTTGAATTGGCTTGACTTGACTTGACTTTGAATTGACTTGACTTGACTTTGAATTGACTTGACTTGATTTGAATTGACTTGACTTGACTTGACTTGACTTCACTTTATTTGAATTGATTTGAATTGATTTGAATTGATTTGAATTGGCTTGACTTGACTTGACTTTGAATTGACTTGACTTGACTTGAATTGACTTGACTTGACTTGACTTGACTTGACTTGACTTGACTTCACTTTATTTGAATTGATTTGAATTGATTTGAATTGATTTGAATTGGCTTGACTTGACTTGACTTTGAATTGCCTTGACTTGACTTGAATTGACTTGACTTGACTTGACTTGACTTGACTTGACTTGACTTGACTTGACTTGACTTCACTTTATTTGAATTGACTTGAATTGATTTGAATTGATTTGAATTGATTTGAATTGGCTTGACTTGACTTGACTTTGAATTGACTTGACTTGACTTTGAATTGACTTGACTTGACTTGAATTGACTTGACTTGACTTGACTTGACTTGAGTTCACTTTATTTGAATTGATTTGAATTGATTTGAATTGATTTGAATTGGCTTGACTTTGAATTGACTTGACTTGACTTGAATTGACTTGACTTGACTTGACTTGACTTGACTTCACTTTATTTGAATTGATTTGAATTGATTTGAATTGATTTGAATTGATTTGAATTGGCTTGACTTGACTTGACTTTGAATTGACTTGACTTGACTTGAATTGAATTGACTTGACTTGACTTGACTTGACTTGACTTGACTTGAATTGACTTGACTTGACTTGACTTGACTTGACTTGACTTCACTTTATTTGAATTGATTTGAATTGATTTGAATTGATTTGAATTGGCTTGACTTGACTTGACTTTGAATTGACTTGACTTGACTTGACTTGAATTGACTTGACTTGACTTGACTTGACTTGACTTTACTTCACTTTATTTGAATTGACTTGAATTGATTTGAATTGATTTGAATTGATTTGAATTGGCTTGACTTGACTTGACTTTGAATTGACTTGACTTGACTTGAATTGACTTGACTTGACTTGACTTGACTTGACTTCACTTTATTTGAATTGACTTGAATTGATTTGAATTGATTTGAATTGATTTGAATTGGCTTGACTTGACTTGAATTTGAATTGACTTGACTTGACTTGAATTGACTTGACTTGACTTGAATTGACTTGACTTGACTTGACTTGACTTGACTTGACTTGACTTGACTTGACTTGACTTGACTTGACTTGACTTGACTTGAATTGACTTGAATTGACTTGAATTGACTTGACTTGACTTGACTTGAATTGACTTGACTTGAATTGACCTGAGTTGACTTGACTTGAATTGGCTTGAGTTGACTTGACTTGATTTGAGTTGAGTTGACTTGAATTGACTTTGTTTAAATATTATTCCTCATTGCGAAGCAACGGGTATTTGCTAGTGTATAATATATATGCATATTATGCTACTTATTAATTTCGCTTAGTTTTCTTCTCAAGCAATCAAAATATATTTCACTCATTTAATTCTCATTTCACTTTGTGGTCTATAAACAACACACACCCACCACATACGCCCACACAATCCTACACCCAGTCATTTTAACTTTTCATCAAGTGTGCATATATGAATATTTATAAAAGCTATATAAATTATGCTACAAATTGCAATATATGCATGTGTGTATGTTTGTGTGCAATGCACAAAATGTATTTACACAATTTAAACTTTGCAATTGAAATAAAGCATAAATGTTACGCATACGCAGTGGTGTACTGGTTGGTGTGCCGGTTGGTGGGTTGGCTGCTGGTGCGCTGCCCTTAGGCAATCATAACTAATTGCCTTGGCTTGGTTTGGCTGGCTTTGTTGCACTGCAATCTGTATACACATTTACTTATGTATATTTCCATGTGCTCACATGTAGGCGATGCAAATTTTCAAAACTTTCTTCTTCTCAAACCAATTTCGTTTGTAAATTACATTCTAACTTTGATTTAACATATTAAAAATTTAGCTTTTTTTTAACTAAAATTTTATTTAAAACTCAACTATGGTGATGGTGATTAACATAAAATACGTTTGCTGTGTATGATTTTTGTGCGGAATAAAATTTTCTACTTGGAAGTGGTAAAAAATATCTAAATTCCATTTTCCACCGTATTTTATATTTCTGGAATTTGGACGTTTTCTAATATGCCAAATATAAATTCTTCTCATATGGCTTGATTTGATTTGCCAATTCCAATCGAATTATTTTGAGGTAAATAAATTTTCACGAATAGCTTTTACCGAGTACTGCGAAAATCGGTTAAGTACATAACACAATCACCGTTTGCTTTGTTCCAGCCAACCGCAAACAGAGTTTGTCAAACGAAATTCCAAAATAATTCTTCGACCGTGTGCTTCAACTATAGAGTTAAAATTCAGATTTGGGTTTATTTGGCGCAAATTTTTGTTTTTTCGTAGCGTAGAGAGTCCTCATGGGGAATTTTGCGAATTCTTTTGGTTGGCTGGGATATCTGTGCGCTAAACACATACATATTTAAGTACATTTCAATCTTTCGCTCACATTTATCACCACTCATATTTTTTCCATGAAATCTGCCACATGTCATCAATTAAATGAAATTCTATAGAAAATCAGTCAACAGGAACGCAGCAAAATTCTATGAAATTTAATGAATTCACAATTATTCAGCGGAATATATGTATGTAAAATGGAAATTTTTATTCAAAATGCACATATTTTCTTAGAAAAGTGCTACATAAAACCACGAGCAGCATTAAATGCGCACACGCGCACACATACAAACATGCCAGGCATACAAAAACAAAACAAGAATAACAACAAAAATCCAAGCAAATCATATGTAATGTTGCGTAAATGGTGACAGCAGCAAAAAAAGTAAATAAAAATGCATGAATACAAGTACATACATATAAGAGCACATACACATATGTATACCTACATACATACATATATAGAAAATGTATCCACGCAAAAAACATGTGTTCAATTCTACGCATGCTTCTTTTTTCATATAATACAATGTTTGGGTGCGAGCCTTTGCGTGTTCTTGTTCATGTTTGTCTGTCTGTCTATGCTCGAAAAATCAGTTTACTTTAGAATGTGATTTATCTCAATAAAATTGCAATTTGCCGAAAATTTACAGGCAAATGCACACGAGCACGCACGCAAAAAGAGGCAAAGCAGTGGTGGGATAGGAACAACATCTACCCTGCAGGGAACTCAATAACTAGTGAGCAAAATTTCTAGTTCCGAACTAGCGAAAAGGTGTCAAAAGGGAACTAGATCAATTGTAGTTAGACCCTCACCAGTTCAGGAGGAGTGAATTGAGTGACCATTATAAGACACACTTTGATTTGTATGCAATTTCGAAGTGACAAAAATTCTATGAAAATTTTTCGTTCGTTCAATTTCCGTCGGCTTTGCATATTTCTGCAATTCTCAGATGTTTAGTGAAGCGTTTCATATAAAGAGTTTTCTATTTGCACCTTAACTTGTATGAAATGAAATGTTCCCCTAATTATGCTTTCCCGATCCCTCAGGCTTATTTTTAATTTTTTTTTATTTTATTACTTTTTAAATATTACTGTAAATTTTATTAAATAAATAAATAAAAAAATATTCGTCAAAAAAAAAATTAAAAAAAAAATAATCATCCACCTTGACACCGACAGGATTCGAACCCGCGCCCCTCAGATTGAAAGGCACATGCGTTAGCCAGTCGGCCATCGCGCCACTTGCATGAAGTGTGTCAAAGTCTGCACTTAAGCGGCAGATGTAAAACTGTAGAATTTGTAGGTACTTGTAGCTAGTTCATAACTATCGAAAGTGTGCCAATAAACGAACTAGTGTAAACTATAGAATTTAGTACTAGTTCGGAACTATCGAAAATGTAGTGCAGAGGGTGACAATTGACACCGCCTAGGACATCGCCGTGTTAAATTCGCCAGTTGATAACATGCAAAAGAGATTTAGCTCGCACTAGTAGTGTCGAAAAATACACTAGAAGCGACCTAGTTCGGAACTAGAGATTTTCCCTACAGGGCTATGTACACATGTGCCTATGTATGTAGGTACAACACCAAAAACAACCACTATCAGTACTAAAAGGAAGCCCAGCAATACATACATGTATGTTAGTTATGTATTATTGCAGAGGAAATAAATTTAAGTGCTATAAAAGCAGTCAGAGGAGTATAAGAGGAAGTGCAGAGATAGATTAAGAAAGCCAATAAGGAGGAGAGAAGCTGCGGAAGCGTAGATTGAGATAGCTGTGTGGAGACTGCGGCAGAGAAAGGAGGATGCAGGGCGTGCTATAGAAACGTTCAATCAATCGGCATAGCGGAAGTCAACACGCAATGGAAATTGTACACTGAAAAAAAAGTAGCAAAAACCAAGCTAGAAATAATAAACTTTAAAAGCGAATGGAAATAGAAATTATATAGCCAGTTGTGAGTTTGAAAAAAAAATGGCTTAGGAATGTTCAAGAATTTTCACCTTAAAGTTTTCAAGTTTACCTTATAAGCATTCGAAAATTACTTTCGATATCCATATGGAACTTATCATGAATATAGAACTGAGAACAAGTTTAAACCAAACTTTTCTTTATAGTGTAGAGGAAATATACTCAAAATGGTTTCGAAATAGCATTCGAAAACCATATGCTACTATAGAGATAAGAGAAAAGGTGACTTGTTTTGAGACAAACACCCTCTCTCTTTCTCTCTCTTGCTTATTTTCACATTCCTACGATAAAGATGTTCGCTTTCCAAACATTTTCAAAGCATTAACCAAATCTGATGGTTATTAAGAAGATTTTCTAACCATTCGATTTTTTTTATTCTTAGTTTGTGCGGAGAAACCTTACATTATGCTGAATTTTACTCGATGGTTTCTTCAAAAAATCTCTTTTAAAGCCGCACATTTTAAAATATCGAATGCCCTTTAGCTCGTTATATCCAGTGGTAATGGAAACACCATGCAACAGCCATCGCTTGCAGCTGCCAACCAATTCCAGCAGCAATACAAAATCCGCAGCTCGCAACAACATGCCTTTGAAACCAAATGAGAACAATAAGCAGTAGCATTTAAATTCTTATTTTTTATTTATTTGTTGTTTTTGTTTCCGCAGCCAAATTCAAATGATGCTTCTTCAATGCTGTGGCATAATAATGTGGCTGCACGCCCCTAAAACAACACACTCACGCAAACACTAAAAAAGAAAGAGCCAAAGACAACGTAGAGGGAGGAACAGCAGCAACATAACAAGTAAGAGCAACAAAAAAAAACCAACAACTAAAACAGCAACAACGAAAACAGCGCGTGGCATTCGTTCGACATAATGCAATCAAACAAAGTCGAAATGCAACAACGCAAAAAATTCATGATGCCGACGCAATAAATCTCAAATACTATATAGGTATGTATATAAACTGCATATGTAAAGGCATACGAACACATAGATGCATATATGTATGTACAAACATTTAAGAGCACATACACTTCCTGCTAATGGAACGTACGAAAAGCTTTTGGCGCCGCATAACCAGTGAACGGCGGCCTTGCCATGGCAAAACCAAAAAAGGGGAAGAGAAAAAAAAACACGAAAATAAGTGCATTGAAGCATGAATAACCGCGAAATATATGTATGAACGTATGCTTGTTTGTATTTTTGTTGCAGCAATTTATCATTGTACATTATTTTAACAACATACTCCATAGCATTGCAATGATTGTGAAGTGCTTGCTGCGTGTGTATGTAGTACATATGTATGTATGTTAAACTGATGCACCATCACACATCACTATTAAACAATTAGTTAGACGAGGATTTGAGAGTGGTGAAAATAACAAACAAAAAATTGTAAAGCAGAATACTAAATACTTAGAGATTGATTATTTAGTACGTACGATGGAGTATCTGTTATGATAGCTGCTTGAAATTTAAAGGGCCTTACTTACGTTTAAGTACATTGTATCAGAGTTATAGAACTTTCCAGGTTTTTAGTTAGGATTTCACGACTTACCTGAAATAAAGTAAAAAGGAAATAATTACTTGGCAGGAATATAAATCGAAGTTTTGTTGTAATAAAGACGTGAAACAAATTCGTACCTACAAAATTTTGAGTGGAAAAGGTGAACGAGAGTTTAAAAATTGTTGCCAAGTGTGTAATAGCATTGACAGACGGTAGCGATAATCCCGATTACCGCAACGCTTAATTCGATTAAAATTTTACCCTGACAGACGGCAAGTATTGCGGATTAACACAACAGCTGAAGGAAGGTAGGCGCAGCGGCGAATTCAAAAACTTCTTGTTTTATTTCCAAAGGTAGGGTAATGTCAAAATCAAAACGAAATCACATCATAGTCAATAGGAATGGGCGAGTCCCAAACGAATTCAGATTTCAACCAAGGCGAAATATCATTTTGACATTACACTCTACCAATTACAATAACAAATTACATTCAAAATTTCTGATTTACTTATGCACCCACCTTCCTAGATCTGCCTTGGGTTCTTCTTTTTCTTCCCTTTCATTCACAATAGACATTTTTCACCAGGGATGTCATTACAAAATGCTGTAATCCGCTAAAATTTTGAGGACTAACTCAAGAGATATTCCGGATTACCTCCAGTTAATTCTCAAGTTAAGTCCGAATTAGCTAGATATTCCGGATTATCGCTGCCGTCTGTCAATGCTATTAAAGTCTCCAAAGTAAAGCCGTACTTACATAGTACATTAATGACTTGGCAACCGGTGAGTTGCAGCCGCAGGAGCAGGGTTTTCATGGTTTGGTTTAGTAGCGGAAAGAGAAGATTCCTCATTTCACTGAGACTAGTTATCTTACTGTGAAAAATTTCAACGAAATCTACTAGAGATTTTTCCAAATCAAACTATATAGGGAGGCACAAGTGGTCTCAGAACTCTTTATGTTTCCCAACCAATCAGCTTTCTTTAAGTGTCAGTATGATCTGCGTGCTCAGGAAACCAATTCAATGTCAGTTTGCTTTTGACTCATTCAATATTTAGAACCATTGCACTTAGTTAAATATCCGTCAGATTTTATATGAACGTGCCTGGTAATTCCTGCACGCACAAAATATAGATTTGTTTCGTTTGAAAAATCTGACGGCACCTCCTGGAGTTTCGAAAAACTTTAATACTTGCGCCTTAAAAAATTAAATAAGGTAAGTTTTTGGAGCAATGCCGATTTGATGTCAATCTAATAAGAATAAATTCATACTACCATTTCTTACGGCCTTTACCACCATCATCTCTATTTCAAAGCATATGGTACATGCCAATAAAATGTATTAACAATTATATATCACAGCATAATCCGCATCATTATTATTAATAAATAATGCCGATTATCACTGCAAAAAACATTGACTACGTATTTATTTGCTTTATAAATTTATTAGAACATTTGCTCTAATATGCTTTTAAAGTCGTATGTATCAGCAAATTCCATAACTACCCTATTAACTGCCTTCAACGCGCCAGCTTTTCCCATTTTCCCCCATCGTATCACTTCACATACCAATTCAATCTGTTTACATTCCCCTTTATGTGTTTTAGTTTATTTGTATCAATATTTTTCTCTCTAATCATCATTGTCTCTGTCATCAAATTGTTGTCAGCAAAAATGAATGCTGCTGTCATGAGCTTCCAAGCTTGACTGAGCAGGGGTGCGCAAGTACAGTGGGTCGTGATGAGAAAAGTATTTGGCTAAACTAATTTTTCATATATTTTTATTTAAAAGTTCTTTAAAGCCAATATTCTGATAGCTCACAAATAAGTATCATATTCTTCTAATATAGTGGTCTTGAGGTCTAGGTATGATGATAATTTCAAATCTCTAGCAAATGAATGCGCATTTGGTTCTAAATGGCAGTTAGAAATATTGAGCTACTGTCACATGCACCAGCACGCCGATTGTTCAGTTATGGTTATGTGATAATCACTCGCAGTTTGTTAAAAGAAGTCCTCTTCACACACACACACACACGCGCCTAATCTCCCACATGCACATTCCAATTTAAAGCACATTCGCACGCACGATTTTATGGTTGGCTGGCTATATCACCCACTCTGATCTCCCCTTACCTCTCCCTTTTCATTCTTACCACGGCACTTGTTTGCTGTGCGATATGCCGCGCCGATTGTGAATGGGGCACTTGAGTTTTTGAAATTTACAAGACCAGTTGAGAGAAGGAAGAAAAAAGTCTAATAGCAACAACAAACATCCACGCAATCCCTACAATCATCAATTCTTATACTAACGGCACAGCAGAGGATTGCTGTTGTTCCTGTTTTTTTTTTTTTGTTGTTTCTCTTCTTGTTGTTGCTTCCGTTCTTGTTGTTTTTATTATTTATACCAATCACTACCTTTTCCGCTACACAATATTTGAGTCAATGCGTTGAGTTCTTGTTTTTTTGCTGCTTTTTGGTGGCTTAGGCTTAGGCGGTTATTGTTGCTGCTGCAAATACGATTGGCTGTATTTTGTTTCCCTTTTTTATTATTTTCTAATCCTGTCATTCCGTTCGTTCGTTGTTTTTTCCGCGATCTCATCACTTTTGTTGTTGGCTTTTCTGATTATTATTATTGTTTGCTTTATTTGTTGTTTTTATTTGCATTTTAGATTTGCAATTTTGTTTTTGTTGTTTTGGTATCCAAAGCCATTGCTGCTTCCTTTTATTATCTTGCTTTTGTTTGCTGTTTTTTATTGTTGTTTTTTTTCTATTACTTCTGTGTGACGTCTGTCATAACAGTAAACGCATTCGCATAAATGACACATTTGACAATTGTCGTCAGCGAGTGACGCAGCAGACAGACCAGACAAACAGAGAAGGCTTGTGTGCGTTTCTAAATGGCATTGTAAGGGAATCATGGATACAATCATGAAAAGAGGGGACGTTTTCTTTGCAAAGGGGTTTTGTAGCTTCACTAAATTATTATAGAAAGGGTGGATTTTTAGAACGAGACCTAGAAGCACAACTAACCAATGCGCAATATATCTAATCCTTTATGATATACAATTTATAAGAAAAGCGATGAAGCTTGTTAGGTCTATTCAGAAACATCTACGACATTTTAACCCTCTAACGACCTGCTAAATTCTGTTTTATGCAGATTTTGCGAAAAATGGGGCAAAAGGATACCTTCATAAGTTTTTAATGTGTTAAGTGATCCTCCTATAAGCTTACAATAAATCAGGTGAACACTGTATTTAGATCCGATATGAATTTTAGCCTTTTTTCCAAATTTCCGCATAAGTAACTACTCAGTAAAAAAAATTAAATTTTGATCAGAGAATTAAAAAGGATTTGCATGTGAGTGTAGCTCTTTTATTCTGAATTGAAAATTATTAATCCCCTACAATTATCCTACAGCTGTTGCACAGTGTAAGTTTCTACAAAAACAGCAACACTTTATTTTTCTAAAAGGGGGTTTGTGAAAGATCCTTTACGCCTTCTCCCCTCTATCCACCCATTTCATACGCAATATTTACACATTATTTTAGTACTGCGCCCCCGCGGCCCCTCTGAAGCTTTTCTTTATATTTCGTTATAAGCATTATTATTATTGTTATTATTATCATTGTTGTTTTTATTCCGCTTGTTGTTGTTGTTGTTTGCTTGTTATTCCTTTCTGCTATATGGCATTTATTTGCATAATTGACGCAATGAAAATACAAATAAAACGACGACGATGAACGACAGCGAGCAAAAAAAAAATGCGAGAAAAAACATTTTGCTCATGAAAAAAAAAACAAAAAAAAATTTGTGCAAAAAATCGCAAAAACTCACCAACCAACTCGTCAATTCAACAGCAGCTGTGCTGTTTGCTGCTGATGATGCTGCCGTTTTGTTTTTCGTTATTGTTATTGTTGCAGCAATAGCCGCCGGTTGTTGTTAGCAATTTTGGTGTGTGCCAGATGTGCTGCTGCGATTATTTGCATTGCTAATATAAGAGTAACTATGTGTGGATGTGTACATACATATATGACTGGATGCGTATGTATGTATGTCTATCTATATATTAAAATAAATGTCGTTTATCGTTGCGCGTGTTTTTTCATGCTTTTTACATACATATGTACTTTTTTTGTGGCCACAACGCATGAACTGAAATAGCAATTTGCGGCATTTCAATTTGTTTTGGTTTCATGCGAAGTAAATTCAAACAATCAGAAAAGTGAGGGGAAAGGGAAAGCGTGTTGTGTAGTCTAAAAAGCATATGTTTTTATTTGCATTCTTCTTATCTATCTATTTTATCTGTTTTATGTCTTTAGAAGGGATAATGATTATCCTAAAGGAATTTTGGAGCTTAGCTCTAAAGCTCTAAATGTGTTGCCTGTACGAATTGGATATACATATGTACATTAAGGTGGAGTGAAAATTTTTTTTTTGGAAATTCGATTTGTTCCAAAGCCAGAACGGTTCCTTTCTAGCCCAGAAATAAGCCTGTAAAATTTTATTGACCTACTCGCATGTTTAGAGGTGCCCCCAGCCCCGCAAAGTTGAAAGCAACAAGCACGATCTGGTACAAATGTGAAATTTCTAAAATTATAAAATCAAAAAACGAAGTATGAAGATTGATAAAGATGGCTAAGCTGAGTTTTGAAGTGAATTTTTATTTTTTGGAAACAACAACAACAAAAGTTATTAAAGGTCAGAATTTATATTATGCATTTTTTAAATTGCAATTACTTAAAAACTACTAAACCGATTTCGAATATTTTTATACCATTCGATAGGTATTTTGATTCCCTTTAATTTGGTATACCATAACACCACCCTGCGGGGGTCAACCCCTCTTTTACCCCCCTTACTTTTCATATATAAAGTATATATCAAATTAAAGGGAATCAAAATATCTATCGAACTGTATAAAAATATTCGAAATCAGTTTAGCAGTATATCAAATTAAAGGGAATCAAAATACCTATCCAATGGCATACAAACATTCGAAATCGGTTAAGTAGTTTTAAGTAATTGCAATTTAAAAAATGCATAATATAAAATTTGACCTTTAATAACTTTTGTTGTTGTTGTTTCCAAAAAATAAAAATTCACTTTAATACTCAGCTTAGCCATCTTTATCAATCCTCATACTTTGTTTTTTGATTCTATAATTTTCAAAATTTCATATTTGTACCAGATCGTGCTTATTGCTTTCAACTTTGCGGGGCTGGGGGCAGTTCAAAACGTCATCCTATCGCCATAAAATTTTGTGGGGTTCAGTAACTCATATAAAGGCAACTTTTCATTGCTGGTACGTTCAAAAAAAGAACAAAAAAAAAATCTCCGTATGTTTTCACTCCACCTTAATGTACATATGTATGTGTATACATATGTAAATAATAGTCAAAATGCTTCCGAAATACTCAAAAACAAGCTGACTAGGCGATTTAGAAATTATTCTGAGATAATACCAGAAATAAACTGAATATACATACATAAGTAACTCAGCAAAAAATCGAACTCTCTAAAAATAACCTACACTGGGCTATTCTTTGATGGTTATTAAGGTTACTAAAATTGATCCAAATTACTCTTGAAGCTCTATTTGGACGATTTGTTGTGAAACGAATTTCCATCATCGTTTCGAAAGGAAAAAAGATATTGAAGGTGGCAAATCGCCGAAATCGGTTTATAACTAAATCAAACTTGACAAGGTATGACGAAAATTCTTTCTAACTACAATACATTGCATTCCTACCCTGTCGGAAAAATTAAACAAAAGGACTAGTGGCAATCGAAGGAAATGCTTATCCATGAAACATCGTACCGAATATTTGAATGTGAGTTTCGTTATGCGGCCTTTACACGGGTCGAATTCCTAATCGATTTTTGTCGTTCAACCAAAAGCGAGCCTTGTAGCTCAGTCGGCAAAAATCGACCCGTGTAAAGGCCGCATTAGTGAGAACGAACTTTTCAACGTTCAAAAAAAAAAATGGGAACCCTTCGAGAATAAGCTAAATTTCGAAAGAATAATGAAGAGAATATGCATCCGATCAATTTTTCTGGAGAATCGAGTCGGATAAAGATCTTTTCCAAATTTTTTTCAAAGGTTTCTTCTGTAATGAATAAGAGAAGTCGCCCCTTTTTGGAAATATTTAAGCTCGTTTTGAGTTCTTTGTATCCAAAATATTGAAATTGGTGTTGCGCACTGGTGAAGTGTATTTACCGTTCACTCATTCCCTCTACTAATTAGTCATTCAAAGACTTTTGAGTTCATTTGCATGCATAATAAATCAGCAATCTATTGAAGGAGCAGTAAGAAAAGACTTGCACTGGTGGGATGCCAATTAGCAAAGCAGCAAAAGGGAATCTAACCCCTTGGAATGCACAAAAGTGTGTGCTACGCTTACTTTTTCATTATTATTAATATTTCAAAGTACCTACCTACGTTGCTTAAGATATTTAATGGAAATAAAGATAAAAACCATAAGATATAAATTTTCGTATTTCCAGTTAAGTGCCTTGCTACACACAAACATACATATGGATATATATATTTACCACATTTATGTATGTCATTTGCAACTAAAGCTCAAGTATCTACATATGTATAAATATGTATATGTATTTTCAAAAGTTAAAATATACACAAACCAATATAGACATTAAAATATTACGTATTACTTTAACATTTGTCTCATTTTAATAGCAGCAAAATTGATACATTTGTAATTACCGAGTGAGTTGGCAGCAGCTGCAATAACAGCAAAAACAACATCAATAGCAACAACATTTGCATATGACATTTTGTAACTTTATCGTTTCATTTTCTTTAGACTGTCGCAGTCATTTGGCTTTCGCTCATTCGACCTTTCAGTTTTGCTGTTTACGGTTTGCCCTTTGATGATGCAAAATGTCACAACAAAATGGCTCCTCTGTACTCGACACTCGTCATGTGACATTTGTGTGTACGAGTATAATTAATGTCATTCAATGTTGAAAATGCTTTTCAAACACATGTACAATATGGTCAGATGGTACAAATACACGTAGGGAATTAACAAATTTTATGCACAGCTAATGATATGCATATGTGTGTATGCAAATAATATTATGCAATATGTAACTACAAATTTGTATATGTATATATGAAAGTATTAGCTAATAAATTGGCAGCCTATAATTATACTCACATACATATGTACATGTGAAGATGTAAGTGTTTTCTAAGCAAGCCATTTGGTTGCTTATTAAGTAAGTAAGTAAGTCTCTTTTAGTTACAATCAGCTTTCATTTCAATTTGTCTTCTCCATGGAAGTAATTAAAATCCTATTAGATGACTCAAGATATGTACAAGTTACTTCATATAGGTACATATGCAATTCTGAACAATAAAACCGTAGAGAAAGACATTGTTGATGTCGCAGACGCACAAGGCATTGGTACACTTAAGAAGTTATATCAGGTTCACGGAAAAAATTCCTCTACTACATAGACTTGAAAACCCATCAAACTATGGTTTCCAATACAGACTTCAAATGGCTGTTTATGATAGAATTGTGGTTATGACTGGGAATAAAAAAATTATACCAGCACGCAAGCGCTATTCGATAGTATTTTTTCAATGCATTTTAAAACTTTTAAGTTTAAAAAATCTTCTCAGTATCGTAGTAGAAAGTTTAGCTCTAGTTTTACGAGACTTTAGCAATAAGTACACCAGACGAACTGAGTTGAAACGTGCATCTCATTTTTTTTACCAGATAGAGATAGTTGTATAGGAAAAATTATATCCAAAGGAATTTAGACGATTCTTTCGGAGCCACAGAAGCTTAGCTTCAGTTTTAAAGGTCTGCTCCCAATCTCCGCAACCGATTGGTTTTGAATGCACGACTTCTCTCCCAAAAATAATAATATAATACAATGGCGCTATTATAACTCTGACGAGTTTTATGGCCGAGCTTCTCTCCGAATTCGAGGTGTGCTCCTTTTTGTTTTTCCTACTAATTGGGTGGACCTACAGTTTTATGCCGGCTCCGAACGGCGAATGCATTTTTTGTGAGAAGCTTTTTCATGGCAGAAATACTCTCGGAGGGTATGCCGCCCACTGCCGAGAGGTGACCGCTGCTCTTAAAAAACCCAATAATTGGATTTTTACTAATTAGAAAAATTTGTTTGGCTCGGACCGTGGTTTGAACCCGAGACCTCTGGCATAGCAGGCGAGCACTCTACCCACTGCACCACAGCGGCCACTCTCCCAAAAATGCAATCCAAAAAATTGGGACACACTTTAAATGAAGAAGAAAATATATGACAACATTTTCGCACAAATAAAAATAAAGAAGAAACACGAAAAACGCTGCAAAAACACTTCTTGAAACAAGGCAATAAAAATATGAAAACTATTAATATGGTTCTGCGAAAATTGTTATTTGCTAAGCGAAATGGAAACCGATGAACAATATCTCTGTTAGTGCAAGGGGTCAACGCACAAACAAAAATGAAAAAACGCTGCAGTATTCCCGCTTACATTCATACATATTTTTGCGAAGCGAAATTGAAAACAAACAAAAATTGGTTGTTGCGTACGCATACACTAACCAAAGTAGTTGCACTCTGCAGGGCTAAGAACACCAAACGGGCAAATGCAGCAGCAAAACTGCGGCGAAACTGCGGGCCGATGAATGAATTGAATAAAAAGTGCATATTACGTATACGCTGTATCCGGACCGAGAGCATTATTGAAAATAGAGGTGATCAGCGAGCAAAGCAGCTTGTTGTTGTTGGTGGGGTTGGTGGCGTTGCTGATGCTTATGATGATGCTTATGATGATGATGCTGATAGTGATGGCAATGTCGGTGATAAAAGTTATCATACAACATATCAATCGAGATGCTTGTGTGTGATGACCAACCAACCAGCCAGCGCGTGCGCACAATCAACATTCCATGCTTTTATAAATGGATTGTCTGCAAAATTGATGACGAGGACAAGAGTAGCAATGCAATATTTTGTGGAATGCAATGTCTGTCGTCAATTGCTGCGCAATTTTTGTTTGTTTGTGGAGTGTTAGCATAATAAACAATAAGAGAGACATACGAAAATATGCGTTGCTTGTTGTGGTGCTTGTGTTTGGTGGCATTTTACAATTACAAAATTTTTTAAATGAGAATTGCTAAACGACTCGAAATATTTATGTATGTACTAGCTGACCCGCCAGACGTTGTTCTGCCTAAAATTTATTCCTATAAAGCCTAAAGGAAAAGTCCTAGATTACCGTGTTGCCGTATCCCTAACCCTATCCTTATACCTATCCCTATTCCTATCTCTATCTCTCCGTATCCCTATCCCTTTCCCTTTCCCTATCCCTATCCCTATGCCTTTCCCTATCCCTATCCCTATCCCTATCCATATCCATATCCATATCCATATCCCTATCCCTATCCCTATCCGTATCCCTATCTCTATCTCTATCTCTATCTCTATCCCTATCCCTATCCCTATCCCTATCTCTATCCTATCTCTATCTATATCTCTATCTCCATATCTATCTCTATCTCCATCTCTCTCCCTATCCCGAATCCCTAATCTCTAATCCCTGTCCATATCCCTAACCCTGTCCCTATCCCTATCCCTATCCCTATGCCTATCCCTATCCATATCCCTACCCTTAACCCTAACCCAAACATATCCCTCCCCCTATCCATATACCTATGCCTATTCTAACCCTCCAGACTTTCTAGGGTCACCCCTGGTCCACATTTTGGTTGATATTTCGGAAAACGGGTCGCATAGGGTCTTGAAAATCACCTCTTTTTTAAATACTCACCAACACCTTTTATTTGATACCCATTTTGTAGAAAACCCGTTTGGGGTCACACCTGGTTCATATTTCAGAAAATTCCTCGAATACGGGGTCTTATATGGGACCAATAACTACACCTTGTTAAAGCACTCGTCAACACCTTTCATTTGATACCCATATCGTACGAACCCGTTATAGGGTTACCCTGGTCCACATTTTGTGGAATATCTCCAAAACCTTCCCGGATTCTTATACTTTTTTTGGCCATAAACCATGTCGGGCCCAATCGAAAACCACGTGCAAAATTTCATTTAATTCAGTCCAGCCGTTCTGGAGTTAAATCATCAGGGAGGAAAATGCGACTTATTTTTATATAATAGATAACTATTTTAAATAAAGAAAAATGAAGTGCCGCGTATTTATTTGTGTGAATAACAGTTCAGTAAAGGTATTTTTTGCATGGTCGCAAATTTTCTTTCTTGTCGGCAACGCAGTTGATGACGTACTAACCAAAATGAACCCAGTCTCACGGATGAATATTTTGCTGAATATCGCTGAGTGCACAATCTTCTTTATTTGAATCATGCGTCAATATATACATAAATCTGTAAATTGGAAAATAAATACAGAATAAACATAAATATTATGATAGTTGAAATAGTTGGGTGGCGAGTTTTTTTGGAAAATTTATATAATAAAATGTAGGCATTCATCAACAAAGCTGAAGCTGTTATAGACTTCGATTCGGAATACATATAGTGCCATAGCGACTTCCGAACATATAAAGCTTTCTTTAGATGTTCACATGGAACAGCTAAGATTAATCTGGGGAAAATCACAACAGGCCTATGATGATTTGACATCATCTACTGAACCATTGGCACAAAAAGATGCTACGGCTATCAAAAAAAAATTTAAGATATCTTACCATACGTATGTGCGTTGCATGGCAGCTATGACTGAACTCTCTTCCAACTTTTCGAAGCCACTTAAGCTCCTGCCAGACGATGCAATGAAAGTGCTTTCAGAAAGTGAAAACGTAAAATTTTCTCGTGTAGCCACCAAAAAAGTACGTTCTGAAAGTGTTTTCCGAAATTTCAGCAATTACTTTCTTACGAAAAACTTTCATCGTCTAGCTGCGAGAAAAATACTTTTCAGAAATACTTTTCACTTTCAATTGTTACATCTGAAAGTGTTTTACTTTCTCAAAGTTGCTAGCTGATACGAGTCATAATTCAAATAAAGAAGATTGTGTATTCAGCGGTTCCGCTATGCGTTCATCCAAAATTTGACAGAATCAGCTGATCAGTGACGTAGTAACATGAATTCTCTTTCACCCAGTTTCGTTTCCGGTTTTCTAATAATTAAAGATTGTGTGCGATAAATGTGAAATTTATATTAAGAAACTATTTTAAATAAAGAAAAATGAAGTGTAGGTGGTCTGCGGAGGCCAAAGCTCCGTACCACCCGCATTGACGGATGCAGGAGGCCTAGCTCCTGTACGTATCCGTTTCATTCAAAGTTCACAATATTAGGTGGTCTGCGGATGCCAAAGCTCCGTACCACGCGCATTGACGGATGCAGGAGGCCTAGCTCCTGTACGTATCCGTAACGGATGCAAGAGGCCGGGCTCCGTACGTATCCGTTTCATTCAAAGTTCACAATTAGGTGGTCTGCGGGGGCCAAAGCTCCGCACCACACGCGATGACGGATGCGGGAGGCTGAGCTCCTGTACGTATCCGTTCCACGCAAAGTATCTATGATTACCAGAATAATCTGACACGCCGCCGATATATTTAGTCGCTGCTGGTTCGTCGTATCCATATCCCTACCCTTAACCCTAACCCAAACATATCCCTACCCCTATCCATATACCTATGCCTATTCTAACCCTCCAGACTTTCTAGGGTCACCCCTGGTCCACATTTTGGTTGATATTTCGGAAAACGGGTCGCATAGGGTCTTGAAAATCACCTCTTTTTTAAATACTCACCAACACCTTTTATTTGATACCCATTTTGTAGAAAACCCGTTTGGGGTCACACCTGGTTCATATTTCAGAAAATTCCTCGAATACGGGGTCTTATATGGGACCAATAACTACACCTTGTTAAAGCACTCGTCAACACCTTTCATTTGATACCCATATCGTACGAACCCGTTATAGGGTTACCCTGGTCCACATTTTGTGGAATATCTCCAAAACCTTCCCGGATTCTTATACTTTTTTTGGCCATAAACCATGTCGGGCCCAATCGAAAACCACGTGCAAAATTTCATTTAATTCAGTCCAGCCGTTCTGGAGTTAAATCATCAGGGAGGAAAATGCGACTTATTTTTATATAATAGATGTATGTATGTTTGTATGTTTCATATTTTCATTTTCATGCTTTCTATTGATGGTTTCTCTAATACTTGCATTGATGTAGTTCGAATAGTTTGGAATTCTTTTCGAAGTTGACAAAAGAGCGAAAAATAAGTGCGTTATGTGTGTCGTATAATGAATTTTAAATGAGTAACGAGATCAATATGAGTTTTTTTGTTGGAAAATCGAAAATCTTCACTTTAGATGTGGAATGAGTGTCGAAGGAGAAGTCAGCAAACTCTTTTTCGTTTAAAAGATGAAAGAAATACTCTCGAAGGAGGCAGAAAACATCGAAAACTGAGGGGAAGATCGAAGTGTCTCAAAAATTGTTTCGAAAGCATTTCAATGATTTAACAGCATCCTACTTAAGTATGCACGAGTAAAATAGTTTTTTTTTTCCAAAAATCACAAGCCTCTTCCTCTCATACTCCATAGAAATAACTTACACGACTTTTGCAATTTCAATTAAAATAAAATATCTGCAGTCATCCAGTAATTGAGGGTTCAAAGTAATGAGTCATGCTTTAGCAACATATCTGTAGTGTGGGACATAACGAGAAATCTAAAAGCGCAGTAAAGCAAGAGAAGCCCACTAAATGTCTGCCAACAAATGCTACAACTATTTTTATAACGCAAAGATAACAAAAGATTTCTGAAGTTGTATGTGTTGGAGGGCGTAATAAAACGTGCGCAAACACACAAGCATAACTACAACGCCATAATCAACGCCCCCGAACCCGAAAAAACGAGACGATTGCGGACTTACTTTCCATGACGCAAAATTGCACATTGGAATGGGAAATAGAAGAGATTTTGCTTGTCAGCAGACGCGCCAGAGTTGTCTAGACATGCATAAAATCAGCGCATAAACACACACAAACATGCTCAAACACGTACAGACACGTACAGACCTGCACAAACATGCACAAACACGCACAAACATGCACATGCAAAATGAACGAGGAAACTTTATTTTTATATTATTTATATTTGCAATTATTAATAAAAGCTTTTTGGTTGGCGCGTTCTGCACTCAACCCCCTTTTGTCTATCTTCATATATTTACCCTCTCTACTTTTCACACTCACTTCCGCTTGCCGGAAATGTACGCGTGACGCAAGCATCCATTACATACCCCTTGCAGCTGTACGTACATATCTAATGCGCGGCATGATGCCAAAATTCTGTGCTCATGTCTTCTCTCTTTTTACGCTCGTATGAGTCCAGCAACAAGAATGGGTAATGATACGTAAACCCGCATTGGTAGCTGAAGGCAGTCAAATGCGTAAAAAGTAAATGTAAGTAGTTGTCTGTATGTCTGTCTGTCTGTCTGCTTGATTGTTTGTTTGTCTATCTATTCAATGACCGGCTGTTGTTTTTGTTGTTGCACTCTTTTATTCAAATGTCATTTGGCAGATTATGGGCGTTTACGCGGAATATTACTACATGAATATTTACTCGGTCAGACATGAGCCATAAAAATTCGCAAGCATTGTATTTGTGGAGAGAATTTTTGATATGGACAAATGTAAAATTGTCTTAAAAGTAAGATTTACTGAGTTCGAGGTTCATTGCTGGACAGAAGCCCCAATGAAGTTTAGAAGTTCGACTCCGAGTAATAAAAAAACCAATATGAGAGAAAACTAATTTGAATGTAAAGCAGATAGACTTCAAATTTAATTCTAACCAAGCCTAATATTTATTGCATAGTAATTTATGCATATTTACCACATCTTTCAAATTTAAACCAAATTAAATAAATAAATTGAAATACAAAATAAGGCTTTTGATTTCCAATTTGGCCGATCTTTGTTGGCATGTCAAACGTTTGGCAAGTAATTTATTTGCAGAAAATCAAGATAATGGCAAGCCAAAATGCAACTTGAAGTGCACACAAACTCAAACACACAAACACACACACAAATTCTGACGACGTACAAGAAAATCGCAAAAGAGCAATTCAAAATTGAATACATTCTACTTACTAGTATAATGAATTCCAATTTGGATTTGCATTAATTTTCACTCTGTGTGCACATTTAATTTCATATCGATTGGAAAATGATAGCGTAGATTTACGTGCCAGCAGCAAATATATTTATACATATGTATGTCCACGCAAATGTTTTGTGGCTACCAATTGCTTTTATTTTTGCCTTGATTTCCATTTCAATTATATTTGAAGATATCTGAGCATTTTAAGTTTAACTACATACATCATTAGTGCACTTATTAAATGTTCTTGGGTTCGGTATATACATACATTAATATGTATGTGTGTATGTGCAATTTAATGCATAATTAATATTTTGGATTTATATGCCAGCACATAGCTTTCACATACATAGTATATATGTAAATTTTTATTAATTTATAAAGCTACAATTCAAATTGCCTATTAAGGCTTATGCACATTTTATAAAAATTCAACATCATTCGAAAGTCGAGTATTCATCCGATATGGACAATTTTCCTTAACATTATTTCTGTAAATATTGATACAAATACTGCACAGTTTTATGCACTTAACTAGTTAAATAGAGAATTTATACCTCAAAATGTCTATATCAGAACAATCGGTTGTACGGAAGCTATATTTTTTAATAGTTCGATTTTGCCGATTCCGACAAATGAGCAATCGAATTCAATATGAGCATTTAAGCAACTGTGGGACCAATTTGAGTTCACACTGACCGGGAAATAAATAGACGGAAATAGCTTAGTCGACTCAGCTCAAGATTTTCTCTATAGTGGTACATATATATTTGGATGGGTCGATCAGCTCTTCTTCTGGTGCTTTCAAGAATCGTGCCTTGGACCAAAGTTCTAAAAGCATTTCTTGTTCAAAATAGGTATGATAAAAAGCTTGCCGAAAGGTGTCGCTGTGCACGAATATGCACTCGCTGAATCAGATTCGAAGTCTGGAGATTGCTAAAGCATATTTCGGACACAAAAGGCAGAAAAATGATGATGCATTCCTACGGCAATTGAAACTTTAAGGATTACCCTGATATTCGCACAGTTTTCAGTTTATAATTGCTTACGCTTACGTTTGCATTCATTACAACTACTTGTAATTGAATATTATTCAATGTTAATTTCTTCGTAAATTTAATTATATAAATAGTTTCATCTGTATGTACGTATGGTGATTTGCTCGTGTATGTATGAGGCTATTAAACAACTCTTACATAATAAACAAATCTTGATATTACAAATATGTACATACATATGTGCAAGACTGCTCAAATTAAACGTTGATATGCTTAAAATGAGTTTCAATAAATGGACAGTTTAAAAAGGTGTAGTTTTGTTTTAAAAAGAAATGCATTTATGGACCCTTCAATATTTTACTTCCTTTGTGTTCAGGGCTCCTTCAGAGTTGCCCCACAGCAAAGTGTATAGCTGTATCTAGTACTAAACACAATTGCAATCCTTACGACTGATACATTATAAGAGGAAATACTGTTTCAACTCTAACTCAACTCTTTTCATTTTCACTAGCAGAAAGCAACTTGTCCTTAGACAAAAATCCGGTATGGCTATCCTGCAAATATTAATTAATTGGCCCATATTTTTCACTTGACTTAATTTTTAAGCAAAACTTATCTTAACTCACCTAACGCAATAGTAATTAAGTAATCAAATATAAAAGTAAATTACTTTTACTCTAATTACCGTCGATAGACAAATAAGCGCAATGAAATCGTTCAATAAAAGCTATTTGAAAAGTAATTAAACAACCAACAAATCGATGGCTTCGTCCTTGTTGAGCTTTTTAGAATTTGCTGGATGAACTGAGAGGCGTAGCGCCCAGCGATCATTAAAATTTATTGAATAAAGTTTTGCAAAAAAAGGAACAACTTTTGTCGTTGACAACTTTTTTGTGCTGAGTAATCACTCGGCGATACAAAACTCAACCTGCGCTGGTCGGGGATTTGTACAAATAGACAAATCAGCAGAGGGACAAGCAGAGAGACAAGCAGAGCGACAGAAGGAGACGCAGAAACAGAGACAGTCAGACGGTGTCATTTTATGCAAAAAATTTGTAAATGTAAAAAATGTGCGCGTCTGCAATTTATGATTGCAGACATAACAATAAAATGAATTTACTTGCTTTTTGTGGAATTCATTTTAGCGATTTTTTTCTGCTTTTGGTGCTTTGGTGCACTGTCAGCAGCAGCGCGAGTTGAACAGGAAGATGGAGATGGCGAGTAAATTGGTGCATATTGGTATAGCGCATTCGTAGTGAGTGAATGCATAGAGATAAACATTTGTAAGGCTTCATAAAAAACATCACGCAAATTGGCAGTTGTTAAATGAAAGTGGCGTGAAGTTAATGGAAGTCGCCGTCTGTGCTCTGTCGTCGTCTGTCGGCGGCTGGCTGTTGAGTGCTGGCTGCTTGGGTATTGATGACGCAGCAGCCATACTTGAGTCGATGAATCATCATCATCATCGTCATCAGTTGCAATTGAAGTTTAATTTGGTGTGTTGGCAAAGAAAATATTTACTTGATGTGAGTTTACTAAAAGTTTTTATTTTGCACACAAATCCACATTTGTATATATTTTTTTGTGTTTAGCTTGGCGGCCTTGAGGAGTAAGGGTAGGGACAATGACCTTTAGCATTCTGCAGGATTTGGTTGTCAAATATGCAAAGCTGATAATAAAAGCGTCTTATGAGATTATCTCCTAATTGCAGAAATAGCGCGTAAAAAGCTTATGGCATAGTACAAGTTAGAAGGCAAGAAGGAGGACAGACTTATTGTGTTTCTTTGAAAGTTGTTAATGCCCGGAAAAGGTCAGAGAACTTAGTTCTTATAAAATGTTCTCTCCCTCTATAATATTCTTCCTCCCTTTTTACCATTTTTCGTCCCTTTATCTCACTCCCTCTCACTCTCTGTCTCTCTCTATCTCTCTCTCTATCTACCTCAGTTTTCATGTGAAGCCCACTGTAGGCGACTTGTAGAAATTAATTTAAAAGAAAAAAGTATCGCCATACTCAATTCATGCCCATAAGGAGATCTTGCTTACAAAAATAAAATTCAATGAACTAAAATATATATCGAAATTCGACTTAACCACTCCCACGTAAAAGGCAAAAATATAAAACTTTTATAAGCATATTAGAAACTAGCTTTGCCTAGCATAGAGCATCAAATATTAAGGTAAGGTCAACCAACATCATCTTCACAAAGCACTCAGCTTTCATTTTGTGCGCAAATGAAGTTTATAAGTTCTGGCAATTTGTGTATAAATAAAGCAGTCAGTGGCCTCTATTTATACTAAAAAATTAAAGAGAAAAAAAAACAAAAGCTCGAACTTCCAAAATTCATAAGCCACTTAACAAAAAATTGACAGCACAAAAAAAGAATTAAAAAAAACAAGCAACAGAAATCGAGTCTAATTTGGGCGCCGTGTAAATGTGTCTTTCCCACGGCAAATGGAGCACCTGAACGAAAATAAGCAATGAAATGCCAAAAATAGTAAACCATTTGAGATTTCCAAAAAAGATGCAAGCTGCACATATTTACAGACATACATACATATATACACAGTTTGCCGATTTCCGTGTATATGTACATAAATATTTTATGTTTAAACTTGTACATTCTCGTAGACTTGGAACATTGTTGGCTGTTTTGTCTGTTGAGTTAACAGCCAGTCCGCCAGTCGGTAGGGAGGATATGCCGCATACGCCACCATTCTCACCCTCTTTTCCCATTCAACAAATGCTATGCATTTTTGCTTATGCCTCAATTAGTAATGAAGAGTAGTGTGGAAGGCACACACAAATGAAAAGCGAAGAAATTTGAAAATACTATCAGCTATTCAGAATATGAAAAATTCTTTGAACAAGTGCAACAAAAAGCACAGCAGCAGCAACAAAAACAACAATAACTATATGCATACAATGGCGCCAATTATGAAATATGCTAACAGACAGTGCTGGCTGAAGTGGAATAAGGGAGGAGAAAGTGAGGGAAACAGAGGTTAAACTTTGCAGGCGTTGAATTTAGAATAGCTAGGAATATCATGCGTATAGCCAGTTGTGAGAAAATGCCACATTTCTTTTTTTTTTCTAAGCGGGCAAAAAATTAACAATAAGAGGAAGCACAAAGGTAATCAACGGGTAACAGATAACTTGATTAACTAATGATTGTCGTGGCTTTTTCATATGCATTTTTATATGCAAGTCTGCGAAAAGCAATTTTGATCATCGGCACGCGCAACTAGACATTGCAGCTCACTCCTTGCTTTATTAAAATAAAAGTATTTGCTAAAAGCACATCCGCTTATTAAACACACATACATATACATGATGAAATTTAAGCTCAAAAGAATGTGAATATGTGTGTGTGTAGGTAAATGCTTCCTTAATTTTGGTATAATCCTGACAGAATAACGATGATGTTCTTTCACACAGAAAGTGCAACCATAATCGTTGGTTAGCCAATCCCCTTTTCACTCACCTTCCTTCGCAAGCTATGCTTTACTTTCCCTTTTGCCTCTAACTCACCCTCTCCATCTCTATGGCGCTCATTCTCTACCTCTCAGTTCCCTCTCATTTTAGCAAACATTCATCAAACACAAGCCAGCAAACCGCATTAATAAAGAAATGCAGGTATGTCGGACTTCTATAACTAATATTAAAAAAAAAGGATACCCTACGGACATTTTGTGGAATTTAATTTGCCATTTAAGCGTCATGCGTCAATCAGGATTGCAACCAAATAAAAAAGGAGAAAGCTCCATAAAGAAATATTCAAAATGAAATATGTATGTAATTGCTCTAAACCGACGACGAAGTGATGGAAATGCGCAGGCGAAGGAGGAATTCCTTGTTTGAATTTACATGGAAATGTGGTCAAATGAATGGCAGAATGTATGTGTTTAGCTCTCAGGTGTATGTTGTATGTGTGTGCGTTTGGGTGGATGCTTTTTATGTTTGTCTAAAAAAATTAATCCCACAGTCACTGAGTACTGATCTGGGTAGAGGTTTGTGGGTGGCGGTTGAACCGGAGCAAAATAAATGACCACAACGTTTTCGATGGCCATGAGCAAATAATACATATCTAAATGGAGATGAATATTTAGGTGATGAACGGATGTATGTATGTATGTTCATATGTATATCTTTACATATAAAGCAAAATTTTATTTCGTGAAAAAGGAGGACTTTGTTGTCTATTTAGATGTGCTCTTATTCTAGATTCCATAGAAGCTTAGAGTGGCTTGGCTACAAAAATTTACCTCAGACACGGGTAGGGTAATTTAGTACTTTACCAGTGACTTTTTATTTATTTATTTTTTTTTTTTATTTTTTTTTTTTTTGTTCTGAGAAGGGAGCTAGCTCATTGCATTATGTCAACGAGAGGCACTAATAGGGAAATAAAGAAAGAGCGCGATTCTAAGCACGCTCGAAGCAGAGTCTGAGAGCTTGGAGAAAGACTCTAAAATACGCACCGAAAAAATTTACCACCTCTGGGAAATTAAAGACATTTTAACCAATGTAGCGCAAATTGGTCTGCGCTCACCAACACAAGCTCTCTCACAATTTTGCAGTTTTCTGCTCCAAAATCCAGACTAGGCGTCGTTGGTGCAGAGTCTCAACATCTAACGCGAAGCTCAAAAATTAACACTCTCAAGCTTTTAAAACGTACGTTATTCTTCAGCTTGCGGATGAGAGGGAACAATAGACCCTAAGATCGCAGGAGAAAGCTCAAATAATTTTCTTTTTAATTTCTTTGCTATTTTTCTCTCCCCTATTTAATTTTTTGGTCGGAATTACTACACTAGTGACCATTCTTTGCCCAGTAGATGCGGAAAAGCAATCATTTTCTGAATGAAATGGTTTAGGATAGCCCATATTATCTCTCCCTCTCCCCCCTATCTCTCCCCAACTTTCTTATTCTTATACATACATATTACCTTCACGCTCTATCTCTCAAGCTATCAGTCGCTCCTCAGGCGCCGTTTGCTTATAAAAATCAACATAAATTAACCAGCCTTTCAGATGAGTCTGAGCAATGATGAAAAAATATTAAAAAATTTTCTCTGTAAATGATTTCAAAAAAAAAAAAAAAAAAAAAAAAAAAAAAAATATAGAGCAAAGCAGCTTAAAAACCAGATTGCCAACATTCTCGTACTTTTCTGACAGCTCAAATTACAAAATTTTTTCTGCGTGTCACTGAAACGAAACGGGAAAAGCAAAATAAAAACAAAAAAAATCTTAGCAATCTGGCAACATTGCAACATGCCAAAAGAGGTAGCAAAAAACATTTAAATGGAAAAGCAAAGAACGACTAGAAAATTTGCAAAATCTCAGGAGATGAGTGGAAAAAACGAGAAAACTTCTGGTAATGCTTAGAAGTGAATGAAAATGGCAGTGAAGTGAAGGGAAGCTGGGACAAAGATGCAAAAAAGCGTGTACGAGCACATGAATAGAAACATTTGTGATGGCATTCAATTCAATTGAAACGCAAGTCAAGTTGAATTTCAAATTGCATAAAAACGTGCACAAATGCGAGAATAGAGCGCAGGTGGAAAGTTTGAAAGAAAAAAACTGCTGGTTAAAATGGGGTAAAGAAATCGCCACACTAAAATGTGCATGAAGTAAAAGAGGGCGAGAATTAGAAGCAGAAAGAAAAATGCGCCCAGGAGACGCAACAATTTGAGTAAAACTACAAAATCTGAATTTAAAACTATTTATAGACGCGCCAATGGTCAGCCTGCTGTGCTTCAATATCTATTTCTGTACGTATGTATATTAGACTGACCACAAAACATATGGGATTTGCAAAAGTGTTGAATTTTTTCGCTCCCCGCGCATTTTCTGATAGCTTGACAATAGAAAATAAGATCTGCATAAAAATCTGTCCATAGCCACGCGCATTTGAACTAAAGTTCAAAAATTGACCTAAAAATTATGCATTGCTTTAGAGACCAATATCTCTTTAAACAATGATTTTTGGAGAAATAATGTAATAATCATTTTTATACTAAATGAAACTGGGAACATATTCTCCATATGATATTTATACCTACCGTTATCCTTTCAGGACATATTGAGTCCTTAAAGTGAAATTTAAATTTTTTTGTTTGTTAAAAACGCAAAAATAAATATTTAAAAAATAGAGAATTCTATAAACTATTCATCATTTAATAGGTTATTTAAAGTTGTTTTACACATCATAAATTTTTTTTGATTTACATGCACTATTATAGTCAAGAAAATGATTTAAAATAAGCAAGTCGCATTTTTTCAAACTTTTTTTTTTACCAAACTGAAAATATCGTAGTAGGCTTTGCAATAAAAAAAAAATGTGGTATAGTTTCATATTTCAGCTCATTCAATAGTTTGTTGAACTTTCTTTAAAGTGAACTTGTAGCGGTAGTGCTCATAAGTGTGTTATATTCAGTTCAAAAAAGTTTTTTTCAAATTTTTTTAAAACTATTATTGTAATGGCATTAAGATCCAGATGCATTCCCTTAATTGGTAATTATTTAATAACATCTTACGAGCTAAGTGCTATGTAAGGCTTTTCTATTGCAAAAGAATAAAAATACGAAAGCCATAAACTTTTTAAACGAACATCGCGTATCAATAAAAGCTGTGCGCTCAAAATTGGCTTTAGAAATTGAAGTACAGTATTTTTATTCTTTTGCAATGTTTTAATGGCATTTGCATGAGATATGTCAAATAACACGTCCAGAGAGTCAGTAAAATGTTTTTTTGCCTTACCACATTTCAATTTAATAATTTTGTTGTATTGATTTAAACGCCTTTTAATCATTTTCTCTATTCCATCTTTTATTTTGGTCGGAATTCCGAATTTCGTATAGACCTCGATCAATCTATTGGACAAAATAGGAATGCTTTCCTTTGCCGTTTAATGTTCATCACGAATCAAATAAT